>VXBC01005084.1:20650-62345 GCA_013399945.1 Ploceus nigricollis | reverse complement strand
CCCTTCGGGCCGGCCCAAGGCGACGCCGCCACGCGGAAGCAGGATGACGGTGGCTCCGAGCTCCGGCCCCTCTCCATCCCCTTCCCCTTCTTTGGTGCGGGGCACACCGGCCTCTATGTGAGTAATTTCCACTTATTTCTGCTTATTTCCTCCTATTCTCTCCCTCTTATTTATTTCCTCCTATTCCGCTTTTCCCCTCCCTCTAATTCCCTCTTTTCTGTTTCTTTCCTGCTTTTCCCTTTCTCTTATTTCCTCTTTCCCGTCCTGCTTGGATGAATCCGAGTTTCCTTGGGGACCATCAGGTGGTCCCCACTTAGCTGGAAACATCAGAGGAGTAGCAGTGTGCCGAGGATGATGCAGTGGGCCCTGGGCTTGGGGAGCATGCAGGACCCCTGGCTCAGTGTGGGGGTCCCCAGCGAGGATCCTGGCCCCACTGCCTTGGGAATGCTGGGCAAAGCCCTCACCCACGGTGGGAGCCTGACGGGAGCCTGCATTACTGCATACCCACACCTTGTGGGACTGGCTTGGTGACATGCTGGGGGATCCCTACAGCAGGGAGCTGGATACCTCTGGTGGGCAAGAGCCCAGAGTTGGTGTGCTGCAGCCCTAGCGTGGTGGCCCCTGGCTGGTGGCCCTTGCTGCAGCAAAGGGGTGTTGGTAGGACTCTGAGTGTGATTAGAATAAAGACAGCTGCACTTTGGGCTGCCCACTCGGCACATCTGATTCCCTTGCCTTTTCCTGCGCCCACTGGGCTGCTGGGACTACTGGTGACACACTCCCTTGCAACCTCTAAGCCACTGGGAGGGGACTGTGGCCAAAGAACTCAAATCATGCCTGGCCCATCATATCCCCTGTAGCTGTGGCCAGAGGAGCAAGTCCCAGTGCCTGCTGTCCATGGAGTCTTTTGGGTGGTGCTGTCTTGCATCCAGAAGTGAGACTTTGGGCTCCCCATGCCAGTTTCCACCTGGCACAGTGAATCCTTCAGTGTCCTGATCCCATCTCCCCGGTTTCCTCTGGGCTTAATGATGGCCCAGTCCCAGGTGGTGGAGGAGAGGGCTGAGCATTGCCTTGATGCCATCCCAGAGCTGGGCTCATGTTCCATTCCACAGCCTTGGCTCAGCACAGGGGGTCCTTGGTCCTACCTGGTCGTGTTTTTCCCCTGATCAAAGCACCAGCCCTGCCATCGGGTGGGAGGGATCCAGGCTTGGGGCTTGAGCCACTGTGGAAGGATAGAAGGGGCTGGGAGAAGCCAGGTGACATGATGATTGTCCCACAGAGGATCCACAGTGTAGCTCTAGGTCTTGGAGGGGCTGCAGGGATCAGAGGACGGTACATCCCCTTTCCCTGAGCTAAAACCCCACGGCTCTGCAGGGCCAGCTTGCCTGTCCCCAGCACAGAAGTCCATTTGGCAGGGGCCCTCCTCCCCAGGGAGCTGCTGTCCAGGGGGACTGGCACAGGGCTGAGTTCACCTGGAAACCTCTGTTCTCAAGGGCTGCCTCCAACCACCCCCCTCCTCCTTCACAAAAACCAGCAACAACAAAAAAAGCCCTTCTTGGCTCTGGTTCTCTCCCATCTTGCTTTAATCAAGGGAAGAATGTTCCTCTGCGGACACAGTGGGGTTACGGAGGCTTTGGGAAAACAGAATCCTCTTTCCCTTAGTCACAGTAAGGACTGCCCTGTGTTCAGATGGAGGGGCTATGAACCCTCCTCAGGGACTGGGGACCTCCCCCAGGGACTGCACAAGGCCATCACAGCTCAGCCCCCCCATGCCTGGGTATGCTGGCAGCTGGGGTGAAGGCATTTTGGCTTCCACATGGCTCCTGGGGATGCTGGCTCCCAGCTCCTTTCTGGCACACGAGTGTGACACCACTGCCTGCCTGCATGCCAGAGCTGCTCTCTCCAGTTGAGAGCCTCTTGCCTGTACCAGGCCCCCTTTTCCATTCTGCCTGGAGAGCTTGGCTGGAGTCTCTGTGTTCCTGCCTGTCCCAGGGTCGCTTGTGGGCTGGGGAACAGAGTGGCTTGGAGCTGACTGGGCCGCCAGTCATGGCGCTGTGGCAGAGTGCTGGCAGGGTCTCCTCCAGGAAATTTGGGAGATCGGGATGAGAGCATTTCCCTTTGATCCCTGTTCAGGCAGGCAGGGGGTTTCTTTACCTTCTTCATTCCCACTGCATTCCCTAGTTGGGAGGTAGCACTCCAGGCAGCAACATCCACTAGTTCCAGTTTCCTTCCCTGGGCTCAGGCTGCCTCTGCCATGCATCCGTGGGCCAGGCATCCCAGAACCCTAATTGCCCCAATTAGTTAGTGCTGAGGAACAGCTTCAAGTATCTCACCCTGGGGGCCTGGCATCCCCCACTTTAATGAGAGCAGCCTGCTGAAGCACCGGGGGCTTTGCATGGGGTGGCTGCGCTTGGTCACCTGGGGATCAAGAGCCTGTTGGCTCACCCGGAGTGCTGTGCGTCCCGATGGATGGATGGAGCAAGGCTCCTCCCACCCTGAGCCAGTGCCCACATGGGCCAGTGCCCTCAGCCCCCCTGCCAGGAGGGTGCAGCCCCATGGGCTGCCTGTGAGCCGTGAGACTGGGGAGCGAGCTCAGGCCCTCTCCCCTGCCAAGAGCAGTGCTGTGAGCTGGCCCCACGCACCGGGCACTGTTTGTTTTATGCGCAGGGCTCCTGCAGTTTTTGCAGCTGTTCCCCTTCCCCTGGCCTGGAGAACAGGGCTGGGTTTGTTCGGGCAGTGGCCCGCAGCCGTGCTCCGGTGAGCAGGCGGCTGGGGCGGGGGGCTGGGGGTGTTGTGGGTGCTGAGGCACGTCTCTGCTTCTAAGGACAGGAAGGGGAAGCGCTCCAATATTTGTGGAAAGGGGAGGGGGAGAGAAAGATGAAATGGAAAGCACCTCTAAAACATGGATTCCTGCTGGCAGCAGGAGTCAACTGTGGCCACCCGTTTCTTTCCCTTCCTCTCTGCAGGTAAACAACAATGGGATCATCTCATTCCTGAAGGAGGTCTCCCAGTTCACGCCGGTGGCCTTCCCCATCTCCAAGGACCGGCGTGTGGTTGCTGCTTTCTGGGCAGATGTGGATAATCGGCGGGCAGGAGAAATATATTACCGAGAGAGCACCGAGCAGCCCATCTTGGACAGAGCAAGCAGGGACATTGCCCAGTATTTCCCTGAGTTCCCAGGCTTTTCTGCACAGTGGGTCTTCATTGCAACCTGGTACCGAGTCACCTTCTTCGGGGGCAACTCATTTTCACCAGTGAGTAGCTGAGGCAAAGCAGCCACCCCACCTGTGTGCCTTCAGTGTGGTGCCAGACCTTCCACTTGGCACGGAGCTGTCAGCAGAGCTCAGTTGACCATGATGGCTCTGTCACCATACCTTGCTGTGACAGAGCAATAGTGGGCGAGCAATACCAAACCCTCCTCTTTGTGCCATGTGGAGGCTTTACGTCATCAGCCTTCTTGGGCAAAAGTGAGGCACCTTTTGCCTTCCAGATGCTCAATATCCATATTTTCCCCCATTTTTCCCATTCCTCTGGGATAAGAAGCAAGCTGTTCTAGCTCAGGATCACAAGTTAGGATTAAAAATAATTAAACTCTAATGCCCTTGCTCATAGAGGAGGACTGGGGTTCAAGGGAACACCCCTTTGCTGAATGTAGTTTCTGTCACTTTATTTTAGGACTGGTTCATCGTCCCTCACTGCTTTCCTCCCCTCCCTGCTGCAGGTAAACACTTTCCAGATTGTCCTCATCACGGATGGCAAACTTTCCTTCACCATCTTTAACTATGAGTCCATCACCTGGACCACGGGTATGCACGCCAGCAGTGGGGGGGACTTTGCTGGGCTCGGTGGCATCGCGGCACAGGTAAGTGGCAAATGTAGCCCCTGGGGTGCCTGGGTTGCACATCCGCCTTGTGAGCTCATGGCTCCTGTTTGGGTTTCTTGGAGGTGGAAAATCTCCCCCTGCTTGTTTTTTTTTTTCTTCTTCAGAGTTCTTAAATATCTATGTGTGCTCTGGCTCCCAAAGCTGAGACCATACAGGGGGCTTTGTTATCCTGAAACCACAGATCTTTGCCTTGGCTGCCGCTTCATAGTCCCTTTTCCTTCCTAACCTCAGCCTTTAAGAGCGGCTGCCATGGCTAGCACAGCTTTTCCTTGTAGTTTTATTTCATCCCTGTGTGTGTTGTTGTGTTAAAGGGAAAAAAAGCCAACACCCACACCCGCAAAAACCCCAGTACCCACTTGGATGTGTGAATTTACCAATAGTTGATCCATGCTTGGCTCCCTGCTTGCCAGCCTGCAGCAGGCAGAATGCTGCAGGTGGAGAGGAAGCAAGTGGGATTTGAATTCCCAGCAAGGGACTGAGCAGGCCAAGCGTCCACTTCACCCTGTTGTCCTGTCATGTGAACAGGATTGAGCGCTGGCCTGTGGCATGTGGAAAGGGAAAGTTGGTCTGAGTGGTGCCACCAGTGGTGCCGCGTGACAAGAGAGATGAGTCCAGATGCTCCAGCTGCCTTTTCCCGTGCATTAGTGATGTCTCTTTACTCTCTGCCTTTGTCCTTCCAGGCAGGTTTTAACGCTGGTGATGGAAAGCGCTACTTCAACATCCCCGGATCCCGCACCGATGACATCGCTGACGTGGAGATGACGACAAATGTGGGTATCCCCGGGCGCTGGGTGTTCAGAATCGATGATGCCCAGGTGCAAGTGGGGGGCTGCAGCAATACAAGTAAGAGGACAGCAGTTAGGTTTACTTAACTCCCAACCCAACCCCACACTGTTCTCCAGCCCCATCTTTCCCTGCCTCAACCCCCACCTCCGCGGGGTGGAAGAGATGTCTGGAAGGGCTTTGGGGAGGGAGGGGAGGCAGCTATGTGGGGACTGTCTTCAGCACCAGCTGTGGCTGGGGATGGCACCTGTGGTTGCCTTGGGGCTGGGAACGGCTGGGATAGCAAATGGGAAGGGGAGGAAGAGTTCTTAGTTTAAAGAAGCCTGCGGGGAGTGATGAGGGAGGCTGGGGAGGAGGTGATGTGCACAGTTGGGCCCCTGCCAGCCCACTGCCAGGCAGGGCATGAGGGACCAACACCCTTGGGGGGTGCATATGTCCATCAGTCCTCGTACGTTGGGCTGAGCCGAATGGACGGCTGCTGAATGCCAGCCTGCCATGTGGGGTTAGGTTGCCAGGGCCTGGTCCATGCTCCCCACTCTAGGGGTCCTGGCACGTCCCCCACAGAGCTGTTGGTCTCCGGTTCCTCATCCCCACTTCCCCCTGGCCGTGTTTTCCCACTCGTGATCTGTGTGTCTTGCGTTATCGGTGGATTTTCTGTACATGGGCTCTCCCGTCCCCTTTCCCTCTGCCCTGAATGATAAGTGAGGGTATGTTCATGTCCCCTCAGCCAGTGGAGCAGACCTCCCTCCAGCCAGGCTGTAGACCTGTGCAGCCTCTCCCCCTTGCACAGGAGGAGTAAAACTGCCCCCTGTCCCAGGGGAGCCCGCAAGGAGCAGCCCCTGCCCCGCCATCAGGCAGGCAGCCCCACGGGCTCCCCAAGCACCCCAGGGAGCCGGGCGGGTGCAGGGAAAGACCCTGGCACTGGTGTGGCTGGAAGGTGGCAGGTGAGCCCTGCCAGGGTGGGGGCTACAGGGGTCACTGCCTGTTCCCACAGCCTCTGTCTGCCTGACACTGCGGCCCTGCCTGAATGGGGGGAAGTGTATCGAGGACTGCATCACAGGGAACCCCTCCTACACCTGCTCCTGCCTGGCTGGTTTTACTGGGAAGAGGTGCCATGTTGGTGAGCACTTTGCTGCAGGGAGCAGGTCTAGCTCTTGGTGTCACTGCTGCGTGCTAGCAGTCTGTCTGTCCTCGCCCTGAGCTCCTGTCCCCACCCGGGGCTCTGTTTCAGATGTGGATGAGTGCCTCTCCCAGCCGTGTCAGAACGGAGCCACCTGCCTCAATGGTGCCGGCACGTTCACCTGCAGGTGCCCGCCAGGCTTCAGAGGCAACAACTGCGAAACTGGTGAGCAGTGTGGCACCTGAAAAGCAGAGACCCCAGGCTCAGGGGGCACTTCTGCTCTTGGGAGGGCTCTTCAGACCAGGGCTCCTGCAGTAGCTGCTGGGCTCTAGCAGTTTGTGACAGCCAACTTGGATTTCAGCTTGCTTCAGGCAAAAGAAGCTTTTCTCTGGCCATGAGCCTTCTGCTGACTCTTCTGAGGGCTTTGCTCAGCACTGCTGCCAGCACTCTTCCACCACCACTCCCTTAGCCAGAAAAGCTGGCAGCCAGTGCTCAAACAAGCCTTGCAGGCCCTGCTTTTGCAGGTGATGCTCTAGTCTCAAGCTCTTCAAAGCCAGGGGAGACCCTCCCAGTCCCTGGCAGGGTCCGTGGTTGCAGGTTTCCCCCACTGCTGGCCTCCGCCTGCCAGTGGAAGTGCTGCCAAGGCATTTGGCTCCCAGCAAGCTGCCGCGCCAGTGGAAAAGGCGAGAAGGGAGTTGACTTGTGGGGGAGGAAGGAAGGGAGGGAGAAATGCCCAGCAGAGCACACTGACTTCCAGGAGGTGTGGAGGGATGAAAGAGCTGAGCTACCTAAGGACAGGTTTTGGAGACAGTCATGACTGGGAACATGGCCACTATCTCCTGACAGAAGGTGCATGGGTGGCTCAAGTCTATGCTCTGCCTAGGCCTGGTATCACCACGTGTAGACGGTGCCATATGCTGGTCCTGCACCTAGGCTGACACCCCTGTCCCTCTTTTTTTTGATGTTCTTCTGCAGCAGAATCACCATGTGAGAACAGGGTATGCCAGAACGGTGGGACTTGCCAGGTGGTGAACAGGACAGCAGCATGCTTGTGCCAGTCAGGGTACACAGGGGAGGACTGCCAAACAGGTGGGTGACAGAAACAGGTATGGGATGGAGATGGTGACATTTCATACCTTGGCAAGCTTCCTTCCCAGTCAGCTTCATTCCTGGATGTAGTTTTTGGAGGGGAATGTTTGTCAGTGGCCTCTGTTTTTTTCTGTCCATCACCTTCGCCCTCCTGAGAATCATCCAGGCTGGGAGGGAGGCACCAGGTGAGCTGGCTGTGCCCACACATGACCTGATGACCTTTCCTGGCCTCTCCTTGCAGAGGTGAATGAATGTGAGTCCAGCCCATGCCTGAATGGCGGGCACTGCATTGACCTGGTCGATAACTACACCTGTGTGTGCCTGGAGCCCTTTGTGGGACAGCGCTGCGAGACAGGTGCTTGTGCCCCAGGATGACCCACAGCAGGGACTGTGTCCCCTATATTCTGCTGGCCATCATGGCCCCTCTCCCAAGCCCAGGCTCTCCTCCTGCTCACTTTCTTGCTTTCCCCTTACCAGATTCATCTTTGTGCGAGGACCGGAGTTGCCAGAACCGGCAGACGTGCAACTACATCCGCCCTGGCCGCTATATCTGCACCTGCTCCCCGGGTTATTACGGCAACAACTGCCAGTACGGTGCGTGAGGTTGTGCCTCGACCAGCCTGGCATGGGAACTGCAGTCAGGAGCACTGGGCAGGAATGGGCAAATGGCTGCAAAGGGGCCGTGTCAGTCATAGGCACTGCTGAAACTGGTGGTTGGCATGTGCAGAGCAGCCATGGTGCTGCCAGGAGGGAACACCTTCCTGCGGGGCTGCTTGACCATGCTGGGACCTCCAGGAGGATCCCCAGGACAGAGGATATTCCAGCCCCAAACTGGACCTGTCCAGTTCAGCTCCCCATTCCCCACAGGTGGGCCCCGCATGCCCGGCGCCTGCCTCTCCCACCCGTGCCAGAACGCAGGCAGCTGTCTGGAGACTGAGCGGGGCTATGTCTGTGAGTGCCAGGAGGGCTACACCGGACAGGACTGTCGAGACCGTGAGTACCAACCCAGGGCACTCGCTAGCGGGGTGCAGCATCTCAAGGGGAGCCTTCATGCTCATGTGAGGGAGAAGCAGCAGCCCCAAAGAGCTGTTCAGGGCTCTGGGATTGAGCAGAGGGTCTGTCCTTCTGGAGGAAGCTGTGCCTGTGTGTCTGAGGGCCTCAGGGCTGCTGCCCACCTGAGCTTCCCCTCTGAGTGGCATCTGGGAAGGCTGCTTGTCTGTCCCAGCCCGCAAGCAGGAGAGGTCCTGGGAAGCTCCTGTTTCCTCTCTTGCAGAGCTCTCTGAGGGCTGTGAGTGTCGTAATGGGGGCAGTTGTCTGGAGGGGAACGTCACCGTCTGCCAGTGCCTTCCTGGGTTTTTTGGTCTCCTCTGTGAATTTGGTAGGTGAAAGCTTCTTGCCTACTGTGTTCATTCCCCCCGGGATGCTTGAGTCAGGCAGCCTGTGGGTCAGCAAGGAGGCACTGCCCATGCCTGAGCCTAGCACAGTCCCAGGGGCACACACTGAATTTGAGCCTGGAAATACTGTTGCCTGGTGAAATGGCAATGCTTCCACCTCCATCACTCCCCTTTTGAGCTGTGCCTCTCCCAGCCTCTGCCTCAGCCCAGCTCCCACGGGTGGGGAGGGAGTCACAGCCTTTGTACACTCCCTTGCTGAAGCTCACTGAGCATCCAGGCTGGGCATTGCCATTTGCACTGTTTGTGCCAGAGGATCTGTCCTGTCTCATTGGACCTTGCAAAGTTAGGAGACTCCTGTTTCCATGTGAGTGTCCTCCTGCCACTGACTGAAAAAGGCTGGCACTGGCCATGTGTTTGCAGAAGTCACCACGACACCGTGCAACATGAACACGCAGTGCCCGGACGGTGGGTACTGCATGGAGTATGGCGGGAGCTACCTCTGTGTCTGCCACACCAACTACGGCACCAACCACAGTAAGACTCCACGGGGATGCAGGAACAGCCTTGGGGTGGGAGTGAGCAGGGGTACCCTCACCTCACCTCAAGGGAAGCTGCCCTTGTACCCCTGGCTGTATGTCCTCAGTGATGCCCTGTGTTTGGCTCTGCAGCGATGCCATCCCCCTGCGACTCAGAGCCCTGCTTGAATGGGGGGTCCTGCAAGGTTCACGATGACTCGTACATCTGCGAGTGTCCTCAAGGCTTCCTTGGCATGCACTGCGAGAAAGGTACCTCCATAGTGCTCCCTGTGGCCCCAGCACCTGGCAGAGGTTGGAAGAAGGGCTTGGACCTTTTTGGGAGATGAACAATTACTTGCAGAGCTGGAAGTTGGTGCAGGTTTTCCCATCCCATCCTGCAGGGTAGAAGGAGGGATTGAATGACTCCCTTCATGACACCCAACAGTTGTAGCAACAGATCCAGTTGTTTTCTGTACAGCACCATCAGTGTTGATGTTTTTTGTTTACATGCCGCAACTTCTGCCCTTGGGAGCAGCCAGCTGTCTCCTAGCACCATGCACCTGTTAGCCCCCAAGGCCCCAGTACATGCCTGCATGGGTGTAGTTTTTGTGGTGTTGCTGGACCCAGGATGCAGTCAGGCTTCCCGCAGCGAGGGGTGTTGGGGTGCTGGTGGGAGGCAGCGGCTCTGGGTGACCCCGCTCCGGGCGCTCTCTCTGCAGCCAAGCCTCGGCTGTGCAGCGCGGGGCCCTGCCGCAACGGGGGCACCTGCAGGGAGGCGGATGGCGAGTACCACTGCACCTGCCCCTACCGCTTCACCGGCAAGCACTGCGAGATCGGTACAGCCCCCCGGCCCCCACAGGGAGGAGAGGTGGCAGCTGCCCCACCAGGCTCACGCCCGCCTTGTGCCCCCAGGTAAGCCGGACCCCTGTGCGTCGGGGCCCTGCCAGAATGGAGGCACCTGTTTCCACTACATCGGCAAGTACAAGTGTGACTGTCCCCCAGGCTACACCGGCCGGCACTGCGAGATTGGTAGGTTTGAGGAGGCTGGGGGGATGGTGGGCCTGACTGTCAGGAGCTTGCTACTTGCTTTGAGCCCCCTTCCCTGCAACTCTTCCTTGTGCCCTTCTAGAAAGGGAAGGGGGCCGGCTCTGGTTTTATTCCTTGCTCTGCTCTTCTTCCAGTGCCCTCCCCTTGCTTTCCTAGCCCCTGCGAGAATGGGGCTACCTGCGAGGACCTCGGCGGGGGCTATGCTTGCACCTGCTCCCTGGGCTATGTAGGGAAGCACTGCCAGTTTGGTAAGGGCCTTGCACTTCACCTGCTGGCTGGGGACTTGGGGCGCCTCTGTGGGCCACATTCATCCCCTGTCTCTCTACAGAGGTCGACTGTGGCATCCCCAGTGAGGTGAAGCATGCCCAGGCTTCTTTCAACTCCACCAAGGTGGGCTCACTGGCTGAATACCAGTGTGAGCTGGGCTACATCCTCAGCCAGCACAACCATCCCCGTGTCTGCCGTGTGCCAGGTGTCTGGAGCGACCCCCCCGAATGTGATGGTGAGGAGTGCTGGGGAGTGGGCAAGCCTTGGGACACCATCCCAGTGGCCTGTGGTCACGACCATGGTTTGGTGACCCCAGGATATGTACTCCAGTTGTCTGCTGCCTTCCCCTCTGGGATCCCTGTCCTGTGCTCATGTCTCTCTGTTGCTCAAATGCCTTTAGAGATCGACGAGTGCCAGTCGCAGCCCTGCCTGAATGGTGGCCAGTGCAAGGATCGTGTCTCTGCCTTCCTGTGCTTGTGTGAGCCAGGTTACACCGGCTACCACTGCGAGCTGGGTAAGAGACCATGCCAGGCATGCTCCGGGACTGTCACAATCCCTTCCTCACCCTCCCACCCTTGGGAAAGCCCCAGTGGATGGTGAGCTCCATCGCAAAGAGCTAGGTTACCAGGAGTTGTGTGTGCTTGGATCAGCCTGAGGCAAGGGCTTCTTTCCCAAGACTCCTAGCCAACCACAGGATTTTCCACCAGGGAGACGCTGCTCCTGTTTGGGGACGATGGGCAGTGTGGGAGGTGGTGGGACTCTGGCAGGTGGCTCCAGCCCAGTTCCCTGGCATCTGGCAGAGGACAGTGGTAGGAGAAGGTGGGCTGTTGGAAGTTAGACGAGGGGACATGACACAGGCACCCTATGGGATGGATCTCTTGGCACAGCCCCATACTGCCAGTTCTCCCCAGGTGGCCCTGAAGGAATGTCCCATGCCATGTTCTTCAGGGGCAGGCCTGAGGCAGTGGGCATCCAGGAGCCGGGATGTTCCTGGCCACTGGGCTTAGGGAAGCAAATGACATGGGAAGGGTCCATGCCCTGTGGGAGAAGTGCTGCCTCTCCAAGCCCCTGTGCCTAGCCACCAGCCATCTCTGTGCTGAGCTGGCGCCTTTCTTCCTGCCGAACCCCAGATGTTGATGAGTGCCAGTCGGAGCCCTGCAAGAACAGCGGGACCTGCCAAGACCTCCCCGGGTCCTTCACTTGCTACTGTCCCGAGGGCTTCCTGGGGACCCAGTGCGAGACAGGTAGGGGCTCTCTCTTCCTGGGTCAGTGGGAGGCTGGACTGTGGGCACCAGGACACTACCAGGGCTGGCACCATGCCAAGTGGCTAGTCACTGTCTTGGACACCTTGACCCCAAGCCATCACCTGGTTGCTCACTGTTGCACCTCCTTGCCTGTAGTTTTGGGGGCAGAGCTGAAACTGCTCTGATGGGGAGGGAGCAAGGAATGAGGTGTCCACCAGTGATGGATTCCCTTTCTGAGGTGTCCACCCCTTCCAGGGGATGTGTGTACCATGGTGCGCAGTGGGGAATTCAGTGTCTATCTCAGCTATGCCAAACCCTTGGCTATGCATCTCCCCTGCTGCCCCCTCAGGGGTCTGTCACTGTTGCGCGTTCATGGAAGGTGGGAGCTGGCTACTGGCATGCTCACTGTCAGCTTTCTCCCCCCCCTCCAGAAGTGGATGCCTGTGAGTCAGACCCTTGCCAAAATGGAGGCGAGTGTGAGAGCTACGGGGGCTCCTACCTCTGTGTGTGCCCAGAGGGTTTCTTCGGCTACCACTGTGAGACAGGTGAGGCAGGCAGGGCAGCGCAGGGTGGCCCCGGGGTCAGCGGCACTGCTGACACTGTCAAACCTGGCACCTCTCCCACAGCCAGTGACCCGTGCTTCTCCAGCCCCTGTGGGAGCAGAGGCTACTGCCTGCCCAGCAATGGCACCCACAGCTGCACCTGCAAAGTCAGCTACACAGGCAAGAACTGCGAAAAAGGTAAAGGCCCTCAGCAGCGGCACCAGGACATGATGTGGGGCTTGACGCCAGCCTGGCAGTGCCCACCACCCACGAGGGGCTCAACACCATCCGGGACCAGCAGCACTCCTTGAGGCGGGCAGGGCTGGGGGCTCGCCTTGGGAGGGGCAGCCCATGCCCCACCAATGCCATGGGTGGGTGCTGGCATGCTGAGTCGCTGCCGCAGGTGCTGAGCTTGGCACCAGGACATGGGGGACAGATTTCCCCTGCAGCAACGGCAATCCCTCGGATGCCCTCAGGAGGGGAGGCAGAGGCGTCCAAGGGAAGCCTCTTGGCACTGGCCTCCCCCGAACCCTGAACCCCATCCCGCAGTGGCAAGTGCTTAGCCACCAGTGATACCAGGGAATGCTCCTGGCGCCCTGGCTCCTCCTGTGCCCACTGAGCCAGGGGTGGCTTACACCCAGAGAGCCCCTGCCAGGTGTGCCCAGTGAGACGAGCGAGGACCTTGTCCTCTTATCGCCGCTGTTCTGCCGCTTGCTGACAGGGTCTGTTCTCTAAAGATTCATGGCATTACCTCTCCCCTTTGCTTTTGCACACACTCTGAAGAATTGCTGCCACCAACCTCATTAAAGGTGGAAAGGGTGGAGGACACTGGTGTGTTGATTTCTTGGCACCCACCTGAGGACGCAGCTGCCAGGCAACTCATTGACGGCTACGCCGTGACGTACGTATCCCTCGACGGCTCTTACCGCAGGACAGATTTTGTGGACCGAAGTCGTTCTGCCCACCAATTGCGGGCACTAACCTCCGGCAGAGCCTACAATATTTCTGTCTTTTCAGTCAAACGCAACGTGAACAACAAGAATGATATCAGCAGGCCCGTCATGCTCACCACGCGCACTAGTGAGTAGCGTCCCCAGGGGGATCACGGTCGTGAGCGTGCGCGGCCCCTGCAGGTGCCAGGGTTTGTGCTGCCACCTCCAGCCTGCCACCAGCTCCAGCATGGTATCAAACCTGTCAGGTTTGCTGGTGCAGATCCTAAAATCCAGCTGGGGGCCTCTGGAAAGTGCTTGACACAGAGAATCGCTGTTTTCTTTGCTGTGAGTAAAAGGCCTGACACCCTGTGGCTCACCCTGTCCAGGGGCTGTAAGGGAGCTTGCAGTAGGGATTGCTCCTGAACCCTGTTCATTGGGGCCAGGCTGTTCTGCTCCTTGTCACTGTGCCCAGGAGAGTATAAGGAGCCCCCATGCAAGGCAGGCAGCATGGCTTCTGCAATCCTGTGGACCAGTCACCCTGCCATACTGCTGGGCTTGGTGTGGGAACATGGCAGGGGCTGTCAGGGACCTCTGCTCCATGGGCAGAGGAAGGGGCACAGTGATGCCGCTGCGGCATGGACAGGCAGAGCAGCTTCGACCCCACTTCCTAGGGTAGGCAGGTGTGGAAATCAAATGCAAACAGAATGGAGGGAATTAGGAAAGCAGATGGCCTCTGAGGAGAGGAGAATGGTGGCGGTAAAGCCCCATCTCCCGCAGCAGGCTGAGACCAAGTGAAGCCCAGGGGAAGAGATGGCAGCATAATGCTGGGCACAGCATCTCATGGGCCCTCAAGCCAAGGCTGGATGCTGGGGTCAGGATGGCCACCTGAAATGTGCCATGGACTTAGCAGTCACTAGTGGGGTTCCCCAGGGCTCAGTTTGGGGCCGGTCCTGTTTAACGTATTTACTGATGGTCTGGACCTAGGGATTTTGTGTACCCTTCAGTGAATCTGTAGACAATACCGAGTTGGATGGAACTGTTGATCTGCTTGAGGGTAGGAAGGCTCTGCAGAGAGACCTTGGCACACTCAATCAAAGGGCCGAGGACAGCACCATGATGTTCAATAAGGCCAAGTGCTGAGCCCTGCACTTGGGTCACAACAACCCCCTGCAGCTCCAGGCTGGGGGAGGAGTGGTTCAAGAGCTCTCAACAGAAAGGGACTTGGGCGTGCTGGTTGACAGCTGGCTGAACATGAGCCAACAGTGTGCCCAAATGGCTAAGAAGGCTAATGGCATCTTGACCTGTATTCAAGAGCAGCGTGGCCAGCAGGAAGTGATAATCCCTCTGCACTTGGCATTGTTGAGGCTGCAGTGCATTCGGTTCTGGGCCCTTCACTTTAAAAAGGACATTGAGGCACTGGAGCATGTCCAGAGAAAGGCAACAAGGCTTGTCAAGGGTCTAGGAAACATACTTTATGAGGAACAGCTGAGAGAGCTGCGTTTGTTTAGCCTCGAGAGGAGGAGGCTCAGAGGGACCTCATCGCTCTCCAAAACTCCCCGGCAGGAGGTTGTAGTGTGGTTTCTTCTGTCATGCCTGCAGAGAGAGAACAAGAACAAATGGCCTAAAGCCAAGACAGGGGATTCACACTAGATAGTAGTAAAAAATTTTTCACTCTTTGAGTGGTCAAACATTGGTATAGGATCTCCAGGGAGGTGGTAGAGTCACCATCCCTGGAGGTGTTCAGGAGGCATCTGGATCTGGTGCTAGGTGATGTGGTTTAGGGTTTACAGTGGTTAATAGTATGGTTTATAGTGGCAGTGCTGGGAGGACGGTTGGAGTGGATGATCTCCTAGGTCTCTTCCAACCTATTCTATGGTCAGGGCTGGGCCTGGGCACAACAGCCCCTTTGGAGCTGTGGTAGGGGGCTGGGGCAGAGGGGACAGCCTTGGGGGTGCTTTGAGTAGCACAAGGCCCTGTGGGTGGGCAGATAGATGTGCCTCCCACCTGCCTGGAGGCTGTGAGGAGAGCATGAATTCTGTGGGAGAGGTGGCACTGAGCTGTTCCACTGGGGAAGGTGATCCAGAGGTGCCAGCAGGACCCCCCTTGGGGGCGCATGGGGAAGGGATGGGGATGGGACCCACGATGACCGCAGTCCTCTCTGCTTGCTCTGGCCAGGACCGCGTCCGGTGGAAGGCTTTGAGATCACGAATGTGACTGCCAGTGCCATCACGGTGCAGTGGGCTCTCCACCGCCTCCAGCACTCCACTGTCAGTAGGGTGAGGGTCTCCATCCACCAGATGGGGGACCTGGCAGGCCGCACCGTGGAGCTGAACAGCAGCGTGGCCAAGTACACCTTCCTGTGAGTGGGGTGCTGCTGGGTGCCAGGGCTCTGGCTCCCTCAGGTTGCCCCACTTACCCCTTCCCACCCTATCTTTTTCCTCCACAGGGACCTGCAGCCAGGAGAGAGATATATAATCCATGTCACAACGCTGAGCGGTCTGGGAGTGGAAGACCATCCCTCAGAGAGCCTGGCCACAGCCCCTTTTCATGTGTGGACAAGTGAGTGAGGTTGCCTTTGCCATCCCGGCTTGGCAGGAAAGCTGTGGGGGAGGGAGAGGTGTGGGAGCTGCCAGACTGTCTGGCCAGCACAGCAGGTAGGAGGTGTGCAGGCAGGGCTGGGGAGGCCAGGAAAGACACTGGCATGTCCTCCCCTGCCAGATGTTGTTCAGTCTCTGAGACCAGCATGAGCCCAGCCCCATGCATGGGTGCAATTCATCCCCTGCTGTCTGGCAGTCAGAAGGCAAAGGGCTGACCTGGGTGTCAGTGTGCAGTGAGGCTCTGTCTGTCTTGGCAAGGACCTAGTGTTGAGCATCCCCTCACTGTGCATTCCATGGCTGGAGCAGGCTCGGGGATGGTCTGGGCACTGCCAGGCAAGCTGGGGCCCTGGCACACTTGTAAGGTGATGTGAGCAAGGGGGGTGGTGGCCATTCAGGGGTGCCAGCTCTGACCACTTTCCTCCCCATCCCCTGCCTGCCGCAGGGCCTCTCCCCCCACGAAACCTCACCGCCTCCCACGTCACTGCCACCTCTGTGTCCATGGCGTGGGAGCAGCCGCCCTTTGGCACCATGGAGGGGTACATCATCAATGTCACCACTGCTCAGAGCGTCAAGAGCCGCTACGTGCCCAACGGGAAACTCGTGTCCTACACGGTGCGGGACCTGCTGCCTGGGCAGCGGTACCACCTGTCCTTGACAGCTGTGCAGAACACGGAGCAAGGCCAGGTGCACAGCGAGCCCATCCACCTCTACGTCAGCACCTGTAAGTGCTCCCGGGGCTCTGCTGGGTTGCTGCAGCACAAGGGAGGCAGTGAGGATGGCAGGGAAGTGGGGTAGCGGGTGGAAACCAGTTGGCCGACAGAGTGATGAGCCCTTGCTGCCCCAGCACTGGGTGTCTGCAGCAGGCTGTGGGGACAGGACACAGGTCCACTGGAATGGGAGGTGGGGGTTGTAGGGTTAGCGAAGGGCAGATGCAGAACTCCAGCTTGGTGATGGGCACTTGCGTCCCCAGTATGTGGAGACTGTCTGTGTGCCACCTAGCAGCCTGGGGACGATGGGATGGGATGCTGGGACTGGCTGGGAGGTCGGTTGCTGGCTCACACTGCCTCCATTATGCCTCATCCTTTGGTCTGCAGTGCAGAGGGATGGGGCTCCAGAGAGACGGTGGAGCCAAGCTGGGCACCCCCGGGTTCTGCGGAACAGGCTGCCCCCAGCCTTCCTGCCGGAGCTCCGCCTGCTGGCAGATCACAACACAGCTGAGGAGCCCTCGCCAGCCCCCAGGTAGGCACTGCCTCAGCACTCCTGGCTCTTCCACTCGGCCCAAGCACTAGGCTGAGCCAGTCCTTTTTCCCAGCTTCTGTGCCCAGGTGTGTGCAGGGTCAAGCCATGCTCCTGCTGGGATGCAGCCTCTTGTCCATCCACTGGGGTTCTCAGCCAGGCCCCTTACCCTGAGAGCAGTTCCCCCATGGGACTTGCACAGAGCCTGATGCCACCAGTGAATGCTTTATACAGCTGCCATGAGCCCCAGCACGTAGAACCTGGGGGACCTGCAGTGCCCTGTACCCTTATGGCTCTCCTGTCCCAGGTTCACGGAGCTGGTGGATGGCAGAGGGAGGATCAGTGCCAGGTTTGGCACTGCGCTGGGAAAATCCATCACTGTGAAGACACGTAAGTGCTCCTGCGCCTTTGTGTCCTGCTCCTGTCATCCAGTACCATCTCCTGCACCTCCCTGCAAGTTGAGGTGGCAGCCAGGCAGGCTGCTGTAGGGCTGGGGGAGATATAGAGGAGGGTGGAGCCCTCTCACCTGGCCCTGGGCAGGCAAACATCTGCTCTGTTGGTTAGACCCCTGCCCGAGGAGAGTGGTGACTGGCTGGGGGAGCCCAGAGAAGGACCCTTGCTGATGGGAGGCAGTGCTGACTGTGCCACAGCTGCCCTTCTTCCCTGCCAGCAGCAGCAGGGGCCTGAGCAGTGGCTCCATAGCCCTCCAGTGCAGCCCCTGCCTGCCCAGCAGCCTCAGCCCCCCCTGTCAAGAGCAGCCTCACAACTGAGGAGGGTGCCTGGGTGAGAAACCTCTCACTAGTCCAGACCTAGCCCCCATTTTCCATCCCCAGAAGACCGGGGACCAACCCAAGTGCCAACTCAAGATATGCTAGAGCACCTGCAAACCTCACACCATGGGGTGGGGAAGGGGCCTGGCACACCTGAGGGCAGCCCTTGCCCTCACTGCACATCCTGGTTCTGCCCCTGCCTCCCCAGGACTCTGTGTCCCACCCCCTTCCAGGAGGAGTGAGAGTGTCACTCCAGTTCTAGGGATGCCAGCTGGGAAGGGCTAAAGCACTGCCTCAGGCCTGACCAGTGCCCCAAAACTGCAGGCAGGCTGGATCCCCTTGGAGGGGCTGCCTTTGGGTCTGGCTCTGGCCTGGAAGGTGACATTTAATCCTCTCATTGTCCAGAGCCAGAGGCTCCAGTGAAGCTGGAGAACACAGAGGTGTCCAGCTGGGACAGTCTGGCACTGCAGCTGCGGGAGGCAAAGAGCAAGAGTAAGTCCCAGGGGAGACCCACAGCAGCAGGAACCCAGCCCTGGCCCCACAGGCAACCTGCTCAGCACCAGCCTGCCCACCTGCTCTTCCTGGGAGCACCCTGGCAATGCCAGGGGCTTGGCAGGGCTGAGCTGTGGCCCCGGGCTCTGATGGTCGAGCGTGTTTTGCAGGAGAGGGGCAGAACTGCTCCAAGAATCCCTGCAGGAATGGAGGCACCTGCACCCGAGATGACGAGTCCTATCACTGTGCCTGCCGCCCGGGGTTCAAGGGCCGGGTCTGCCAGCTTGGTGAGTGCCAGGCTGTGCCCGAGGGCCAGCTCCCTCCTGCAGTGCCAGGCTGGTGGCTGTCCCTGTCACAGGATGTCCCCTAGGATGTAGGTCACCCAGCACACCCTGCCAGCACCCAGGGGCTCCCACAATGCCTCTCTTTGCTAGAGATCAGTGTCATTGCTGGCAGCTCAGGAGGCATCTGGGCGCATGGGGAAGGGATGGGGATGGCGAGTGCAGGTCTGGTCTCTGCTCCTGGCTGAGCTCTCTGCCTCTGCCCGGCAAGCCAGGCCCCTGCCTTACCCAGAGAGTTACGTAGGCAATGTGAGGCTGGGGGCTCTGCTTCTACTGGTGGGTCAGCTGTGTTGAGGCCAGCCCTCCAGCATGGCCTGGAAGCCAGGGGGGCCTCACTAGACCCTTGCCACAAGGCATAGGCAGGCAGGGCCAGGCATGGGCTCAGTGATAGCTCCCCTCTCCTATTCCCCAAGCAGCCTGCAAGAAGGTGCCACACTCGTGCACGCGGCTGTACTCGGAAACCAGGTCATTCCCAGTGTGGGAAGGAGGCACCTGCCACTATCTGTGAGTACTGCCTGCAGGTTATGCTCCCCCCTTCCCCTTGTGCTCTGAGCTGGGGATGTCTCCCTGCAGCTCGGCTTTGGGGAAGGGAGAGCGAGCACAAGGCTGTCTCCAACCCCAGCTGGCAGTTGCCCCCTCCCCAGTGCAGGCTGAGCATGCCCCTGTGGCCACCCCCAGCTGTGCATCAGGGCAGGGTGTTGCTGAAGTGACAGCCCCATACTGGTGTTACCCACCACCCACATGGCAGCAAGGTTGGATTTGGTGTGTGTGACCCCCAGACAGAAGCAGATCCCATCCAGCTCCTGGCTGCCTCTGCATCTGTGAGCAGAGGGCTGGGGGAGCCCTGATGCAGTGCCAGGGCATGGGGGGTTCTGCTCTGCCCCTGGCCTCCCTGCGATGGAGGCACGAAGGCCTGGCTGGGATCAGTCCTCCAGCACAGCAGGCTGAGCCCCATTCCTGCCAAGGTTGGCTACTGCGGCCTGGAAGGAAACTGATTAAATACCCAGACTTCCCCTTCACTCTCATTAAAGCACAGCTCTTCCTTTTGTTCCCTACACTCACATCTCCACTGTGTGTGCAGGTCCAGGAGAGTCTACAAGGTACACCAGGATATCTGCTACAAGGAGAGCTGTGAGAGCACCAGTTCCAAGAGGACAAGCAGCAGGTATGGCCCGCAGCAGCACACTGGATGTGCCAGCCTTCCTGTGCTCCTGGACAGGAGGATGTGGCTGGCTGGTGTGCCCCAGCATGCATGGGGACACCCAGGCCGGGGGTGGACTGGTGAGGGGTACAGACATGACCAAGGCTTGGATGCCAGTGCTGTGTGCTTGCCTGTGAGCAATGGCCACGGGGCTGATGGTGCTGTCCTCCCTTCTCTTCCAGAAAGCCGAGCAACAGTCACACACTGAAGAAGCCATAGAAGTAAGTACCTGCTCCAGCCCTCCTCAGATACAGGCAGGGGCAGTTCTCATGAAGGGAGTTGGGGAGATGGGTGCAGGCCAGGGCACAACCCTGGCTCATGCCACCATGTCGAGGGGTTGTGAGGGCTTATGGCTGAGGGCTCCTGGTTGTGGCAGGGGTAGAGAAGCAGGAGGCAATGCTCTGCTTCCCCCTGGCTCTGCAGCTCCATATGAACAAGAGATTCCTGCATGGAAAGGGCCAGGCAGAGGCTGGAGTCCTGGAGGCAGCAGGTCCCCTTCTCTCAGCACAAGACTGTGCACAGGGTGGGAAGAGACCAGCTGCAGGGCATCTGGCAGACTGCACACCAGCTCATTTTCCTCCTGCTCCTCCACAGGGTTTAAAGCAGTAGAAGCTTCGTCTTTCCACATCTAAGGGCTTTTTGAACACCAGGAAGATCAGATCTGCTCACTGGGTTGAACACAGCAGGGGAGCCTTCCTGCCTGGTGTCAACCTCTCCCTCTCCTCCAGCCCATTAGGGACACGCAGCTGGATCAGCACACTGAGTAGTGCTCCCTTTCCCCCTGCTGGCCCAGCACTGCCTTTGCTGGTCCCCTCTCTGCCCCTGAGGAGCTGAGCACCAGTGCCCCTTGAGGGGGCCAGCCCTGCTCAGACCCCCCAGCCACTCTGCACAAGCGATGGGCTCCCCACTTCACTCAGGGATCAGCCCAGCTCCTTGCCAACTGCATCTGCACCAATCTGTTTTCGTAATCCAAGGTTATAAATTACCTATAACCCTCAAATAAAACAGTTTAATGCAGTCCAAAAAGCTTTAGCCATCACCTGAAATCTGGCCCCCAAAAACATGCTCTGAGGAGCAGCCTCTGTAGATGAGTTAGAAATGGTGAGCAGCTCCGAGTGGTGAGGTGAGCACAGGCAGTAGAGGAGCATTCCTGTTTCCTCTGCGCTAGCAGGGGAAACTGAGGCAGCTTCTACTGCCTGCCTCTTTTCTTTGCTTTGTAAACAAGCCCTGGTTTTAACCAAATTTCCAGCTCAGAAACCAATAGAGCACCTAAAAAGAATTTAAAATGTGATCTGTAGGGTGAAATCTGTCAGCTGAGGCATGCCAGTACCACCACACTTGTAGTTGCCTCCACACCAGTGCAGGGCACAGCAGGGGCTTGGTGAGGAAGCCAGCCCCACATGCCATCCCCTTGCACTGCACTTCCCTGAGGCACCAGTGCTGCAGGGTTATGTGGAGGAGAGGACCAGCACCCAGCACTGCAGCAGGGCAGGCAAGGAAAGAAAAAGTGTAGCTTAGAAACGTTCCTAGTTTTTGTGAGTTTGTATGACAACACTAGTTAAACATAGATTTGTGTATTAACGTACACGGTGTATATTATAAATTAACACATACCAGAGATATATCACAGTTATGGTATAGAGAGTCACGGCCCCAGCAGAGTGGGATTATTCTGGTGGGGAGGGCCTCCCCTCCTGCCAAGCAGAGCTCTGTTGCTCAGCCACACGTCTCAAGCAGCAGCTTGGAAGATGCTCTCAGAGCAGGACAGGCCCAGGAGGTTCAGCACTCCTGGGAGCAGTGTAAGAGTGCTCAGCGTGGGGGCAGGGGCAATGTGGAGCCACGACCAGCTGGCCCCTATGCTGCTCCCCTCCTGAACCACCTCTAGCTCTGCTCCCACAGGACAGACATGCCTTGTTTTCCTCCAAGGCTGCCTGGTCCTGCTCCAGCTGCCTGCCAAACACAGCAGCTCTGCCTTCCCAGGGCAGGAGAAGAAACCCATCCTCCCTACCAGGAAGAGCAGGGCAAGGGGAAACGCAGACAGGGGAGTTTGGAGCCGTGGTCTCAAAGTATTTGCACCCCTGCTCTGTCAGCCACGAGATCAGCACTGACATGGGCTGTGGAGGTGGCCCTGCAGTGGGACAGTTCTGTATCCCCAGTTGTCCCCACAGCATCAGGAAGCTTGGTTCCACAGCAGCCCACAGCCTCCTGTCCCACAGCTGGCTCAGTATGTAATGCAGCTGGAAGGTTTTAACCTAGTCTTGGAAATAAATTAGGGGTTTTTGTTTGATTTTTTTTTTTTAATAAAAACACTTTATGGAAACTGTTTTTTGGTTTTTTTTTTAAGTAGTTGGTCAAGGAGGAGGAATGAGTGTTGTATTTGACAGATGGGATTTATTGGTACCCCACCCATGGGGCCCTGCACCCACCCCAGCTTGTGCTGGTGTGGTGTGGGAGCCCAAAGCACCCAGTGTGAGTGCAGCAGCAGGGGAGGGCTGGCACCTCGGAGCCTCACCTCCTCACTCCCGGGCTGTTTTACTTTCATCACTGTCCAAATCATCATCATCCTCTGTGTACAGTGCATCCGCATCCTCCTCCTCCTTCTCCTCCTCCTCTCGAGCCAGCAGCTTCTTGAAGACCTCAAACTCCTCTGGGGTAGAGTAGGCCAGGCTGGCCAGGAAGTCTTTCTCCGGGAGCTGAAGGATGTCCTTCAGTTTTGGGTTACTAGTTTGGGTCTGTCCTTTGTGTGGGGTCTCGTAGAGCCCCCGGCGCTCCAGGAAGATGTGCCGATTCCGGAGCTCGGCAAAGGGCATTTGGAAGAGCCGAGCCTTCACCATCTCCTTCTGCTGGACCCCCATTCTGAAGTAGGCGTACTGCGGGCGGAACGGGGGGTGTCAGGCACAGCCCCATTCCCGCAGCCGGTTCTGGCAGGAAGGTGGGTCCCGGTCCTCACCTGGAACTGGTGATGGAGGGTGCGCGGCTCCTCCAGCAGGACGGCGGGGCAGGTCCGTAGCACTTCCCGCAGCTGCTCGGCCGTGAAAAGGCAGCGCTCCCGCAGCAGCCGCACCGCCGCCTCCAGCCTCTTCCGGGGCACGTGGAAGAGCTGGGGGCAGCGGCTCACCGCCCGCTGCAGCCGGCCTGCGGGCAGCAGGTCAGCGGGCAGCTCAGCGGCAGAGCCCCGGTGTTCCCCCCGCAGCCCCGCTCGCTGCCCTACCTCCGTCCAGCCCCAGGCGCCGCAGCTCCTCGGCGCGCTCCCGGAGTCGCTCCGCGGGCAGCCGNCCCGGCCTGCCCCGCTCCGCCCCGCCGCGACCCGGCCCGGAGCGGCCGCGATCCCGCCCTGGGCAGCGCCTGGGGATCGGGAGAAGGGCTGGGGTGGGAGCCGGGCCCGGCACGGCCTCTCCGGGCGTGCGGGGCTGGATGCCGCGGGAGAGAGCGCGGGCAGAGCGCCTTGCCCGCTCCGATGCCCGCAGAGCCGATCCCCGCCGGGGCCAGAGCCGGGGCGCGGTGCTACAGAACGCAGGTGAGGTCAAGTTGTTGGAGATAGCAGAGTCCAAAGCTGGATTCAAAGCTAATTAGTAATTAAGCCGAGTCCTGTTGCTTCTCTGCAGAGCTGCCTTTTCCCAGCACTTCCTCCCCGGCAGCCAGACCATGACTGACCTGTACCCCAAAATGTTCCTGTTACCCATGTCTCAACCAAATTATCTCTATTGAATCTATTTTTCCTTCCCAATATCTCTGTCTCATCAAAATCGAGGACTGTTTTCCTGAATATTGACAGGACTCTGATATTAAAAAAAAAAGGACACTACCAACCCACCCCTCCTACCCAAATAATGCAATTACATGTCTGGTTTTGAGTCTCCTTTGTGCACACTCTCCAGAAAACCAACAGTGATATTATCATTCATTTATTCATTCACTTTTCAGAAAAATATATAAACTACATATAAAAAGTAAAACCAGGCAATAAAAATATTTTCCAAGTTATGAGAAATTTAAACAACATTAAAATCTTCGCCTCACATCTTTGAAACATGTCCTGGGTAAAAACAGTAATAAACTGAGTACATGTGGGTGTCAGCAGGTAACCTTCCAACGGGACCTATCCTGCTAACAGCACTGAGGCTTTTCTAAGTTGTCCCTAGATGAAGACGCCTTTAGAGCGAGGTGTCAGCTGGCTCAGCAGGGGCAAACACCTCTTCCCAGCTATAATCTGCCAGGTTCACAGGCTGGCGCAGCCAAGGATCCTCTGCCAGCATGGCAAGAGTCATGCGCTGCTCTGGAACGGGGTGCAGGAGCCCGGCCATCAGCTCCATGAGACCTGGGCAGAGACAGCAGAGGATGGCTCAGGCTGGATTTTAGGCAGGTTGGGAATGAGAGATACGATCTAGGTTCAAAGAATGACAAATTTCCCAAACTCTGCTGCACTGAGCAGCTCTCCAAATCATCACAGAGCACATTAAGGAGCATTTTTTCAGTCTTCCCCTTTATTTTGGGTGAAAAAAAACTGCTTTTACTTTCCCAGGAGATCTGCTCCCTTTAAAAAACAAATGGGAAGAGCTCACCTTCTGACACAGGGCGAGGAGGACTCAGGACAGCTGCCAAGGCCTCCTCCAGCTCACAGAAGGGATTCTCCCCAAGCACCAGGGTGTAAAGAGTGATGCCAAGAGACCATATCTCCAGCTCAGGGCCATGGTACCTGTGCAGAGATAAGCTTGCTGAAACTCAGATTGCAAGTACAGAGCTAAAGAAAGTGAAAAGAAAAAAAGGGCCTTGACAGCCCTTGTTTCCAATTTTTATTTTAACATAGGGAGTTTGTGAGAATTCTAAGAAGGTTCTCATGTGTTTGAGGAGTCTGCACTATCCTTCTCCAGGAAATAAAACCAACCACAGAACAGCCAACCAGTTTCTGTTGATGAGTATGTGTAACATGCACCCAGACTTCCACATACGTAAGCTGGTGACAAGAACTTACCCCTCCACCTTCTTCATCATCAGCCAAAACTGTCAAGTAAATATTTAAACTGCAAGAGCAAACACATCCTCCCAGCCCTTTCAAAACAAAAGTTATTTTGGAAAAAGTTATTTAGGAAAAAACTATTAACTATCTCAGTTCCATCTGAGAAAACATGCCAGTTCCTTCACACAGTAAGAGGTGGAACTCCCAGGGCAGAGCTGCTTGCTTCCCCTTTCATCTCATTGCCAGCAGGAATTTCCTCTCTTCCTTGCATTGCTTCTCCCCCACTCCTTTAGGAGGAGGACCCATGGAAACAGCTGTGAAGCAGGAGCAAGATCCAGGCAGGCATGTCCACCCCTGTGATGGGGAGGCTTCCTTGTGCAGCAGCTATGAGAGCACCAGCTGCCAGGTACAGGGCACTTGGAGAGGGAAAGAAGAGGGAAGAGAGCCAAGATTTAGGCAGCACATCCAAAACAGCAGCAAGAGAAGATGTAAGAGAGGAATCCTTGAGTCCCGAGGAGTACAAAAATCAGTGGGGAGATGAACAAGGACCAAACTGCAAAAATTCAAATAGAGGGAAGCACGTAGAAAAGAGAACAGAGAGGATGAGAGTGGGAGGATACAAAGCACAGACAAGAAAGGAGAAGGTGCTATCAACAGTAATACTTGCTTACTCCACCTCTCTGAAAGAGCAGCTTTTGCTAGGGAGAGCCTGACAACAGTTTTAGAAACACCTTTGTACATATTCAAGCTTTTACAACTTGATTTCTGTCACTAGAGTGCCCTACTTTGTATGCACTCAGACCTTCACAGTGATTTCTGCCACTGCAGAGCCTTAAATCTCGCTGCAATTTCCTGTGCTTGGATACTCTAGCAGCATTCCAATGGTACAGCAGCTTGCCTTCTGTTCCAGCCCTGCCCACATGGGTTATTTTTGGCGTGATGGCACAAAAATGACTTTTCAGAGGGTGACATACGGTTTGCCAGACAGCACTTCTGGTGAGCAGTATTCTATTGTCCCACAGAAGGTATAAAATAATTTCCCAGGTTCCAGGTAGGCAGCCGAACCAAAATCCACCAATTTAATTGTGAAATCTTCAGCGATGACAATATTTTCATCCTTGATATCTCTGTGAAGGATGTTCCTACAGTGGAGATACCCAACAGCTGATACAAGCTGGAAGAGACAGAAGGAACTAGGTGTTACTACATGGAGTCCCTGAATAATTGATGTAGCATCACAGCTTTCCCAGAGTCACATTTTGGCTTGTTTTGACACTGCCTAAACAAGATATACATCCTAATTATGGCAACTGGAAATGGCCTCAGGCCTGCCTGTCATCATTGCTGCAGTGCTCTTGGAAGAGACACTTTAAAGAGCCTTTGCTGCTTTCATCTCACAGATGTGCAGGAGGAGGGGATGCTGCAGTCAGGATGTGATTGAGAGCATTGGAGCTCACTGCTACAATCCTGCAAGTTACTCTATTTTTATCCCAGCTTCATTTGGAGGGTCCTTTGGTTTTTCCAGAAGGATATTACTGTGTGCCTTCCATGCTGCAGAATGACAAAGCATTTGAGAGCCAAGTTTGGTATAAATAACATAGTCACTCCTAAGCTCCATTCTTTTTCCAGCACGATTCATGCTTTAATGCCATAATTAAGGATAATATGAGAATGATATCACCTTGGAGATGATCCTGACTCCTACAATGTTTTTAACAAGAAAAGCAGATGGCTGAGGGAGAAAAGTTTCTATTTATAATACAAATCTGCCTCTGCAGAGAAATGCAGTGCAGATCTGAGGGAACAATTCAGCCTCACAAACCCCAGGCTGGGTTAAGGAAAGGGCTGGTCCATCACAAGGCTAAAGGGACACCTTTGGCTTCCATCTTCCATCAGAACCCCAGGTGAAGGCAGGGTGGGCACAGCAAGGGTGTGGGGAGGGGTTACCACATGCACAGCAATTCCTGCATACCCTAGAGCAAGGAATTTACTCCAAAACTCGTGAGGGGAAATTACCTGGGGACTGCTGCTGTGGTTAACTCACTAAACAAAGTACAATTCAGCCATCAGGCAAGCTCCTAACTCATGGGAAACTATCCTGAGTTACTTTGCATTATGCCACCTTAAAATCCAATATAATTTCTTGATTTAAAGAGCACAGCCCTTTGCTCCTGTAACCAATCTAAACTAAGCACTGAAGTAAGTAAAAACGTGGCTTTTTGTAGGCTTGGGGCAGCTTCTTGTGGGTTTTCCTCCTCCCTCAGAGGAAATGTGAGTGCTACGTGAATGGTGTCTGGGTGACAGGGGCTGTGTGCTGTCCTGGTAGCAGCTGAGGGGCCATGGCTCCACAGGAAACCCTCACAGGCCATAAGGTCCTGGAAAGGCTTCTTGGTTGTTTCTAAGTAAACCTTAACAAGGTTTCTGCAGGCAGCATTTCAATCAGCCCTACAGAATGGTAGGGAAACGTTCTGCAAGTGTAGAGCACAACTCCAGTGCCAGTTGATTAGCCAGTATTAAATGGAAGAGAATCCTGGTTCTTACATTAACCAATTTTCACCTGCATGTAGCAATTCTGCTCTCACCTGTCTGAATATATAACTTGCTAATGGCTCATCCAGGTTGGGCTGATTATCAATAAATGTAAAGAGGTCCAGACCAGATCCATGCTTCTCCATCACCAGTTGGAAGAAGCATTCATTTTCAAATACATCCAGCACCTATAAATAAAAAACCTGTTTAATCATGTGCTTCATCCTCAGAAAATTGCCTTTTTTTTTTTTTTTAACAAAGACTGTTCTCCTCTTGGAGATTTAATTGGTGTATGTTATAATCTTTAAAGTCTCATTTCACTGAGCACAAATGTTTCTTGAAAAGAGTACAGAATTAAAACTGGGAACAGAATTAAATCCAAGAGGAATTCTTTCTGAAGCAAAGAAACCAACCAACCAACCAACCAAAAAACCACCAACAACTCCAAAACCAGCAACCTCAAAACAGAGAATATGAAACAAGATGTGCCCAGATTATTTACTGAACTAGTACATGTTCAGATGTGACATCACACTTCCAAGATACGCATCTTATCTCGAAATAGCTTTTTTTCTGTTAAGAATCACATCTTCAGATCACCTTGGGGTATAAGTGTGGAAGTAAGCAACAATCTGCTGTGACACACCCTCCAAAACAAAGCAGAATAAACAGGTTCCTGTCTCTCCTGAGAAGACAGATTCAGTACAGGATACTTCACTCCTGAAGAGGAACACCAGACACCCGGGATGCAAACAAACCACCTGGTGCAGTGCAAACTGTATCAATTCCCAGCCACTGTACCTTAATGATACTGGGGTGCTGCAGCTTCTGCAGGATTGCAATTTCTTGAGTGACCCTCCCCAGGTCAGGATCATCTACCCAGCAGTCCTCCAGCACCCTCTCCTTCCAGATGAACTTTACAATAACCTACACAGACAACAGCATTCAGCATCATCTGCCAAAGCATGGCTTGGAGTGTCAGGTAAGTGAATTTCCAGGAAATCTGTTAGTGCTTCATATTACTAGAGGCATGGAAGTAACCCCATGTGAATAGCTTAGAGTATATTTGAATGTGTTTAAATTAACTTAGTCCTAGAAGCCAAATGATACACATAAATGGAATCTATTTATTGCTGCTCTGAACTCCAAAGGCTTTGGCAAGCCAGCTCTCTTATCAACCAGTTCCAGCACATGGGTGCAGTGAAGGGAAAGGAGCACTAAACATCCATGCAAGAGAAACACCAGAACTTGCCCTCTGAGCACCCAAAATACTTCTCCTGAAAAAGAGGAGGTGCCATCACCTCAACACCTCCACTCCCCATTCTTGAGTCATGGCACAATAAAGATTTTGAGGTTTGCCATTCTCTTTACTTCTCTTTAGTAACAGAAGACTAAAACCTCTAATTCTGTTGAGATTAATGTCTACTTCTTTCAACAGGTTCAATTAGCTGCATTAATTAGTTCATTAAGTCATTCTGCACCTGTTGTCTCAGCTAACATTTATACACAACATCAATGCAAATGTTTTGCTATCCTGTTTCCATTACAGATTTCTGTTTGAAAAAACCAAAACAAAACCCCAAACTACCAAAGAGAAGCTTTTGACAGTATAATGTTAACAGAATATGAATGCTCTAACCTTTCAGTTTTCATCCTAAATTATTATTGCAATAGAGCAACAAAAAATACTTCACCTCCTGGTGATCTTTCTTGCTCCTGGCACTCCAGACAAAGCCAAAAGAACCTTTGCCAATAAGATTGAGAGTGCTGTAATTTTTTGCATATTCTCCCTCACATGCTCTCAATCCTTCAAGATCTTCAGCTCTTGGGGAATTGTTGAAAAGTGAAGCTGATCTGATGGCCTAAGTACAGATACATAGGTTACAATAGCAGCAAAAAATGACCAGCCACAGAATCACATTTATAAAATTAATAAATACTGAAAAGAACATGCACATCTGCAAGAATAGATAAAATGAGGAATCTTTGGTTCTGATAGTGAGAACTGCACTATACATATATATCTATCTATATATATATATATATAGATAGAGATATAGATATATAGATATATATGATAGTGAGTGTCCTGCAGTTTGGAACTGCACTTTCAGGCTGGAAAGGTAACTACACTAAGCCCCACACCAGAAGTGTTACAAAATAGCAACTGAGATTTTGTTTTAGTATTAAGAAATAAAAAAAAAAGGGAAAAAAAGAAACAGCAACCTCCACCCCACCAACTCATGTCATTAATTTTAAAATCTTCTTGACTTTAGCTTCAGCTTAGCAGTCAAACAAGGAGAGAAATGCTCAATATTCAAAGGTAGGATTTCTTACTTCTCCAAGACTTTTAGTAGAAAGATCAGCAACAGACTGGGAAGAGTTTGCCAGGCTGGCAAGCAAATGCTGAGTCTTTGCTAGAGCTTCCTTTTGGCTCTGTGAGATGTCTTTCACCACCCAGACACAGAAAAGCAGAGTGGGATCCTGCAGCTCTGCACATTTCACCTCGAAGAGTATGCCTGAAGAAACAGGTGAGGAAATGAAAATGGTAGAATGTAGCTCTAGTGTTGAACAAGACCACAGACGTTTTAGGACAAAATTCTGAGCTCTTGACAAAAAGTCCAGAATTTGGGAAACAGCTGCTCAGTAAGGAATCATCAGAGGGGCTAGCACCAGCACAGCTATTCTAGAGGTACCTATCAGCTACCTCCAGCAGAGATTTGTCAGTGTGCAGTTGTGATTATTCATTTCACACTGTTATTCTAGATTACATAAAAATAGGGATTTTATTCAACTGAATTCCTTCACTGAATGCAGCTGAAGGAGTGAATGAAACAAATTCCCTTATACAATTTTAATGCAATTTACAGTTTTACAGTGGAGTTTGTATTTTCTGTTCAGAAAAAGTTATCAGGTTCACACTTTTTAATTGTGTTTTGAGAGTATTTCTGACTTTTCAGTAGGGATTAATTTCTTACCAACTTTGTATTTTATACCACCTCCTTTTCTGATACCCTCTGGGTAGACTTAAATACCATTTTGTTCTTCTAGATGCTTCTTCCTTCCTCTCCACTGTAAGTTTCTAACCAGAACTGTCTGCATTCTGCAAAACTGTGAGTGAAAAGGGGCACCCCACTAAGAGTTTGGGAAGGGGACAAAGTTTCACTTACTGAATTGTGAACCATCTCTGTGACAGCAATTCCCAATGTAGCTGCCTTCCAGAATCTCCCAGGTCAAAGGAGCTGCTGGATTTAGCCTGCCTTCTTGTTTCACTGGGGTGGATGTTACTTTGATCTCCATATTTTGCTGCCTGAGGAACTGACAGTGTTCTTCAGGTCTACCTTTGCTTTTCAGGGGATTTCTGTTGGACTTGTCCCCCACAGTTCCTGCAAGGGTTTCAGGTTTCTCAGGAAATGCTTTGGAGGATTCCTCAGAGTTTTGTAAATGCCTTCTGGAGGCCAGCCATCCAGAATCAGCTTCTGTGGCAACACCACTCAGCAGCTGCTTTCCTTGATGAGTGGAAAAGGCACCGTTGGTCTCAATTAGCACATTGGAGTCCACTGCATCAGAGCAACATCCTCCTGCAAGAGCTGCAGTAACACCTAAAGAATTGTCTGACTTCCCCTTGACACCAGCATTCAGTCCCAGTACCTCAAGACCAGAGCAAATAGAGTTCAGTTCAGATTCTTGCACATCTTCAGAGGTTGTGGCAGCTCCTGGTGCAGAAGCACTGCAGCCTGTTTTATTTCCTGAGCAAACATCACAGCCAGTTTTTCTCTCACGTGCAAAGAAGGTTGAAGGACCATTTAGCAGGCAGTTGTCAACAGCAATATGCTCGAGGTTGGAATGTTTTGCATCACACATGGAGTTTGTTTTTGACACCTGCCCTGGAACCATGTGGCTTTTCAAGTCTTGTCTGCAGTTCAGAGCTGTCCCAGGCCATGGCTCATCCACTGTTGGTGTTCCAGGTGAGTTACAAGTGGCTTCAGAAGGCAGCTTCCCTGGCTCACAGGATGATGCATTTAGATTGTCCTCTAGTCTGGAACAAACAGGCAACCAGGCAAGAGTTACTGCAGGAGATCCTGCACTATGACTGCTTCTCTCTGCAATCTCCAAGTTCTGACCTAAATCCCACTGTTGTGAATCAGGTGATGTGTGAGAGAGAGCCTTGCAGAGAGCATCTCTTGAGAATTATTTGATCCTGAGGTTTCCACTGTTCTGTACTGTGCCACTGCTTTGATTGTGTCAAGCCAGCTTTTGGGATAAGGCTCTGTATCTGTAGCAAGGCTGTCTTCAGTGCAAAGACTCAAAGTTATCAGCAACATCATGATTACAAAATAAGAAAACTGTCCTACTGTACAATACCCATTTAAATATGGTCACTATTTAAAACCTGGACCAATAGTTTTATTTCAAGTTTAAAAGCAAAAGGCAGAAAGCTGTTTGCACAGGCATCCAAAATCCTGACAAATTTACCAAAGAAGAGCAGGCACACTCAAATGGCACTCTTTCCCTATGGATAATTTCCTTTTTTAGCTTAATTTCTAAATATAGATCATAAACCATTTACCACTACAAAAAAAAAAAAAAAAAAACCCTAATACACATGGCAGGTGTTTTGCCAGTTGATGGGGCTGATGGAAAGGGCACAGACACCAATGGAAAGAATGGTCTCATTTTACTATTAATATTGAGGCAACACAGAAGAAAAAAGATACATTTGATAAAACAATAAGGTTATTACCCACTCAGCTTTAGCAACAAGCAAAAATAAGCAAGGTGATGCATCTAATGATTACTATAGGAGAAAGAAAAGTGATTGAGAAAGATCCATCACCAATTGCCTAAATACTTTACCATCATCCAGAGTCTGCAATTGCTAGGGAGCACCTTTTTTTCAGTGAGGACCTGGAGAACTCTTCCCAGCAATTGGGAAAATCCCATGCAGTGCATCCACTTGTAGGTGAGGTCTCCCAGTTTGCCCAAAAAAGGGGTCCAGCTTTATAGGCCCAAATCAAACAGTCCAAATTACTTGTTCACCTTTTTGTGCAGAAAATATCTGGTTCTAATGGCCCACTTCCCAACCAGCCAGGGCCAGGGCCAGGGCCAGGCCTGGGAGGGTTTTGCCTAAAATATTCTACTAACAAGCCTCCAGGGGTATCTGTTGGGACAATTTCTTAATATACCTTACACAGGGTTATACAAATGTCTCTACAACAGCAGCTTTGGCATTAAGAACAACTAATATAAATGTTTTGAGCATCTATTTTTAATTAAAGAAGACTGATGGTATTAATAGCATCATGCTCAAGATTCACCTTTTAAGTCTCTTTGGTGCTTAGGCCTGCTGTTTAGGCCTTAGCACATCAGCAGGATGCTTCCATCCTGAAAACAGAAGTTCCCTTGTCTGTCCAGCAGGAGATGGATGTCTCCATCCATCAGGGTTTGGAGATATGCTTTGACAGAAACCCAAGCCCTGAAAAAACAGCTATTGCCCAGCTACCTGTAATATTTTAGACTAAATCAATTAGTTTTATGTTAGGCCATTAATAATGGAACTGTTTAGGAAGTATGCAGAATATCTACCTTGGGTCACTTGTGTGATGATTTTTAAAATGTCCACATTTCAAAACTTTTATCCACCTAAAGTGTTTGCTTAAAATACTCGTTGATTTCCAGAATTATACCATGTTTAAAAATCTCTAACAGGGAAATACAAAAGCTTAATACAGCTTTAGAGAGTTCATATAAATACATAAGAAATAAAAGAATGCAGAACTGTACCTTTTATAATCCATCCATGGCACAAGGTATTTTGCAAACATTTCCATTAGTAAAAATGCAGCAGAGAAAAACAAGCAGAGAACTTACAGTCCTTACTGACAAGTATGATATGAGAGATGTAAACCAGGAGAGCATAAAAAATGACACTATCAGCCACTTTAAAAAGCAGCAAGATCTGTGCTGTAATAGTCTATACTTTAAAGTGGATAGTAAATATTTACTGTGGGGGAGAAAATCACAACTGTAGCAGAGTTGTAGCTAGAATTGTTAATGTGGAAGGCTTAAAATTTGACTTAAGGTAGGCCATGAGCATGAGATGTGTACTTCTACAGAATTTCTAACCTTGTGACAGGAAAAAGACCTGGAAATGTACAAGAAAAAATGGCTGGACTTCAGTAACACAGTACCCTGTTTTAATGGATGACCTGACAGTTATGCCAAGCACCAGAAGGAATAACACTTAGAATTCCCTCCAGGTAACCTGACTTCAGTGCAACACCAGCTGGAAGGAGATAAACATCCACTATTTATGACTAGTGAGCCTAATTACCTTAGTCTGGATGAAACATTTGGTCCCCTTTAGAGCTGGAATTTCTGTAACTTTACAATGGTAGCTTGTGCAGATATAAATAAAAATCTAAGGCAGGGACAGCTCAGCCTGTCTTGCAAACAGCACTCAGATTCTAAAGACAGTAAAGCATGGAAGGCTCTTGCTACACCTTCCCACAGACATCAAACAGGTGAAAAAATCAGCTTTTGCTGGTGATTGCCATCACAGCTCTTCATTTTCCCAAGTGAATATGCAGTCTGTGAAATGCCTACCTATTATTGGGGGTGGATGCTGCTTCAGGAGGTGATGGAGGAGAAAAGAAACTGGTCCCATTCTTTTGTTTATTCTCATCATGTATTAATTTGTCATCTTTGTGTTGTTGCTCCAATTTCTGCTCTTCATCTCTTGACAGAAGGTGTGCTAAAGATGCAGCCAAGAAACTGCTCTCTGTACCAAACAGGAAACAAAACCACACCAATTTAAACTTTTATATTTAGGCTGCAGAGGCTACAGTGATTAAAAATATACTTGGAACTGCCTTGGTCTGTCTTTTCCTAAGGAATTGAGCATAAAAGGCTTGATTGAGGCAAAACAGTCAAAATACAAGCATTCCACTCAACATTGATAAATCACCACATGCAGGAATCTACATGTTTTAGTGCTGCCAAAATTTGCTTTTCTAGCAAAGCTCCTGGGCAGATATTGGTATCATGCATTAGCTACTTGAATTGAAGTTCAGAGGCCTAAAAAAATGCCAAAAATATAAAGAGACTGAAATTGAAATTATCATACAGCAGCAGCATTAAAGAAAAAAAGCTCAAACCACACATATACAGCCCATTCCAAACCCATATAATGGAAAGGTTTGGACTGGATTGATGTAACTCACTGAAGCTATAAGATAAAAAAAGAGTCTAAACATGTTTGAAAGAAGAGGAAATTAAGGTCTTTCCTTCCCCAGTGACAACAGATCAGAAGAAAAATATGAGTTTGGAAGATGAAGTAAACCAAGTATTATTGCTGCAGAAGAAGGTAATGAGTGAACAAATCTAGATTTGAATCTAGAACAATGTTTAATTAGTAACAGCTGAGTGCCAACAATGCTTCCTCACTGAAGAAATGAACTATTCCTACATTAGGGGCATCATTTCATCAAAGAATTACCTAAGAAATTGTACACTGTCTACTAACTCTTCTTTGTTCCAGTGAGGTGCATTGGTTTCAGCACAGATGTGCATTTCTAAGCAAAGAGAAAAAAAAATAGGGGGGAAAAAAAAAGAAGACAAAACCAGCCTAAAATGTGATATGGATGAAATCATGAACTTGCTGGTGTTCTCTGTGTTGGGCAGAGCTGGCTGGAAAGGACAGATATGGAAACACGAGGCTTCTTTGCTTCTGTTTATTCATGCTGTGTTCAGAGAAGTAAAATTTTGGTAAATTCTGATGCAAACTGCATCAGAGGAATGTGTGATGCCTCCCTGATTGAAATACAGCAACCATAACATTGACTATTAGCCAGCAGCACAAGCCAATTCAGAATATTAGATTTTTCCCTTAAAATATTAATCCTAAGTAGCTACAGCTCTGCTGCAATACAGTCACAAAAGCTGTATTTTACACATTTTAAAATACCACAGGGTCCTAGCAGGGAAGGGAGGGAGGGAGGGGGGTGGGGAGGGGAAGTGCTTGTTAAGTACAGAGTGTTCTCTATTCTCACTGTAATTTCCAAATTGGATATTCAGTTTTATCTTCCTGGCATCAAAGAGAGAAGCTCAATCTTAGGTGAACAATTCTCTTTACTTGAGGTTATAGTGGAAACCTGATTTTAAAACTGCATGGAGGGACATTGCTTTTATGAAGAATATTCTCTTTTTTGTGGGTGAACCTCTTGTCTCTGCTTGTTTCCTCTTGGTTACAGCAGCCAGAGCCAGCTGTATGGGAGGCACTGACACCTTCAAAAAGGCACTTACCTTCTGTCCCTGTGGGATCATCCAGAGGAGGTAAAGGCAAAGAACAGCCACTGCTTCTTTCCATGTTGTTATAGAAACCAGGGATCAGGAATGTAATGTTCTAAAACAAAGAAGGAAACCTTATAAAGCTAAGCCAACTCTCACAGGATGGGGGCAAATGCTGACAATCCCTGTCTGTGAAGCTGATTCTCATGGACAGCCAGGCAAAAGTGATCCATATGACCAATGGAGAACACAGAACTGTGCAGCTTGCTTTGGGCTACTTGAAATCCATAGCAGCTCCTCAGCACTGCAAGTCTCAGCAATTCCAGCATGGGAATTTGCATGTTATCCCACACCTCACTCACCAAACATGTGGAACACAGGGGTTTCGTGATGGCAAGGAGTGTAAAACAGCTTCACAATTCCAGTGGGTATGCTGCTACATATATCAGTCTTCTGGGAGGATATGAACTTATCTTACCTTTCCCAACAGATCTTTCTTCTCATAGCCAAAGAGCATTAAAGCAAAACTATCCGTGATGCCACAGATGACTCCATCTGACTGGACAGTGATAAGACCACTGATGGTGGAGAAAACCACAACTGTAGCAGAGTACTGATAGCCTGGGAGAGAGCCTTCTGGCTGTGGAATCTCATCTTTCTGCACTGCTGCTGGCTCCTCCTCCAGAAGGCTGACTTCCAGCTTTAAACTGAGAGGAAACATGGTACCCTCTCTGCATCGGCCTGCAGCTCGCTGGATCCTGAGGTTCTAAATCAAAGCAAAAAAACCCAACCAAACAAAACTCAACAGAAAACCTCTAACTGACCAAATGTTTTGGGTTTATTGCATTTTTCATATAAAATGATGCAGGAATTCTCAGGAAAAAGGAGCAGGAAAAGAAATCAATCTAGTGAGTATCAAAATGAACAACATCTGATTTTTTAAGGATTTGGAATCCAGTGTTGAACTACTAAATAAATATCCTGAAGATGAAGACCAGTCTATGCTGCAGCTTTTCAACAAATTAGCATTCATAAGAAGGCCTCCTTCAACTCCCTATCTGCCCATTTTCATGGCATTTGCAAGACCTGGGTATTCTGTCACTCCTCAGACAGACATGATTGAAATGGGCTAAAGAATTAAAAGGAATCTTTAAGAGCTTACAGAGAGAGCACGGTGTCTTACAAAGCTAGGACTGGAGAAAACTGTCTTTGACCAGGGCAGATTCCAGGGCATGGGCTCATCCCAGGTTAGGAACTCTTCAGACAGCAGCTCCACAAAGAGGCAGCCCCCCCTTTTCCAGGGGAATGAGGCTTCTCTCTGAAGAGGCTTTCTGCTGTTATGTAAGGAGGGAAAGCAGCACGCCCTCCAAATGGGAAGGCTGTGGAAGAATGAGGCTGGTGCTCATACTATACCTTTGGGATTTTTTTGCCTAGAGGAGGGATCTGCACAGAAGGAATCAGGTCCTTTATGTGGAGTCCAACTACTGCTTCCAATGTTGGGTAGCCATGGAGATGAGCATAAAGGAGATCACATGATGTAATTTTTCCCTAGGGAGGAAAATTTACAGGATTGTTAAAATGTTAACATTTTAGCCACAGTCCACCCAATGGTTTGACAATGGTTTCTGCAGTTACCTAAGCAATGGCAGGAAATTTCATTCTGCAGTCCTTTGTGGCCACAACTCACTCAGTAAAAGCAGACACAGCATAAACCAATATTCCCATATCACTGTGCAGGGAGCCTGCCCTTTGCCCAGGAGAGAGGCAGAGGTGTCCAGTGCTCCTCACAGAACTGTTCCTCAGCCAGATGATCCCTTCACAAGGACATCCATACCCCAAAATATCAACCCCCTGCCAAACCAACACTGCTCAAGGATAAGACATCCCCTGAGGAGAGAGAGTGCATTTCTGTGTGGGTTGCCAAACACGTCAGGGTGAGCCTCACCAGAGATCCATGCACAGCTCCTGCCTGCACAGCCCTGCTTTCAGGCCCTGCCATGGACACACTCCATGTTCACAAACAGCAACCTGTGCCTGCTGCCTTTCAGACACCTTCCACTCCCACACAAACTCTCACAAATTGCAATCCTGTTTGATTGTTAGGAAAACACTTACATCAATGGTGAAGGAAACACGAGCTGAAAGTCTCTCCACTGGTTCCAGCACAACCACACAACGCTGGGTGTCCTTGCTTCTTATTTGCCTCAACCAGACTGAGACTGGGATCTTCTCATTGAGGTGGCCAATAACATCCACCTTCCCAACAGATTCAGAAATGGAGACATGACTTAGACTGTGGTTACTTAGAACAAATTTCAAACAGGAGTAAGATACTGAGCCAAGATACCTCCCTATTATTATTAGAATAACATCATTTCTTGACTACTTACTAGTATTTTATGGGAGCAAACAGTTTTAATACAAAGATTAAAATGTCTAAAAATAACACACAAAATGTTGTTACTTTTGTATCATCTCTCCCCGCCTCAGGAAGTCTAAAGGCCTAAAGACTTCAGAATAATAAATGTACCACTCCAACACCTTGCATTCAGTGTGAAGTGCCTCTCAGAGATGTCCTATTTAAGGGCTATCCCATGGTGCTAATGAACACTCCCCATTAGTAACACAGTTCTTACTTTCAGCTGCAAAAACAGCAGTTTAATTTCTTTTGGGAGGAGATTCTTCTCAGATCAGAAAATGTTTATTTATCTTATAGCCTGCAAGGCTCGTCCCAAGCTTTTTATGATTTTTATATGATCTAAACAGAATGGGTTTATGATTTACACAGTGACTCCTATAAAGTATTTGGAAGAGCTTAGAATAAGTGCCTCTGTCAGACATTTAATTTTAATTCTCACTGAATCAAACTTAGATCCTTGCCCCCACCCCATATCCAGCTGAGGATTCAGGAAGATAAAGCTCTGAGATACCAACAATTTCAGTTCAAAAATAACACAGCAGAAAGAATAGGAGCTTGTTTTCAAAGGACTCTCTAGTGACAACTCACAACAACAGCAAAAGAAAATAATATGGAGATTTTCTCATGCAGTTCTCTTATAAATAACCCCATTCTAGCCAAAATATCAATTCCACTCTTTTGCACTAACTATGGTGTTTTGACACAGACATTTCACAGCATTTCAATGGCCTCAACCTTTATAACATGCACAATCCAAAGTAAGATAATTTAAAATATATTTTTAAGGACCAGACAATTGGAAAATTTTCCACAATAGACTTTTTCCTTGTTAAGCAATTTTAAAAATATCTAATGTCCTTTAAGTTCTGATTTGATCATGTCACAGTGACTCCATGTGTTCACAGCTGCAAGGTTCTCATGGGTGTCCCCTTAAATCATATTTTGGCCTTTGAATTCCCACACCTGCAAACTTTTAAACTAAACAGTCCTGCAAATGACACAATTGCCAAATGCCCACAGAGTTAAATATATCAGGAAATTATGCAGAAAATGTAAAAAAAAAAGAAAATCCCAAACCAAAGCCTACAAAACCACTTTATGTGGTGGAGAATATTTCCTTGAACATTTGACATACCACAGCTCCTGAAACCACCGATGAACATTCAGAAGTTTCTAGGTACTCCTCACCCACTGCTTCCCATGCCTCTTGACCAGATTTGGACATCAAGTGGGACAGCTTTTGACCAATGAGTTCCTGACTACTGCACCCAAGCAACTTGCAAGCTCGGTCATTGGCCACTAGGATCTAGAAAAGAACAGAAAAAACCCAACCTAAACAAAGAATAAAATTTTTTTAAGAGCTCATCATCTCCTCAGGTTGTTGCTTTAATGTCTTAAAACATCCTTTTCTCCTGGTGGAAGTAAACTGGTTCTTTACAATTCTGAGTTCCTTATGGATTCTTATTCTAGGACATCCCTTGCCCACACACCTTTTTGGTCAAGAGGTTTTGAGACATTGCTTTCCTTTTAGGTTTCCTGCTTCCTTTTAACTATAAACAATGACATCCGTGGAGGCAAAACTACAAAGTTGTATTTGCAAGCAAAGCCCAGGCAAGCCACAAAATTGCATCCAAACTCAAAGCTGTGCAGTGGTCACACCAGTCACTGGCACGCTGGAGCAAGCTGGGACTCAGTGTCTTCAAAGTGGGCAAACCCAAACTGTCAGTTCAAGCTAAAACATGGCACAGCTCTTTAAAGTTTTCAGGACCTCATTTTAGATTCCTCTCAGGACAGGAACAGAGAAATTCCATCCCAATGCAAATGAAATGTTTACTGGGGCAGATAAAGAAATCTGGTGCTACCACAAACACATTTCAGGGTTGGTGCTTTACAGAGAGAAGGCCTGAAGCACATTCTGCTCTTCCTTTCTTCCCTCATGTCACTTCACAGCTGGCATTCTTATAGAACCATTGAATGACAGAATGGTTTGGGTTGGACAGGACCTCAAAGACCATCCACTTCCACCCCCCTGCTATGGGCAGGGACACCTTCCACTAGCCCAGGTTGCTCCAAGCCTTATGCAACCTGGCTTAGAACATTTCCAGGAATGGGGAGTCCACAACCTCCCTGGCCTGTTTGAAGAAAGACTCAACACATCCTTGCTTCTGCTATTATTTTGTGTATTTTGCTAACTACAACCTGCAATGGAAATAAACTCATCAGCCTTTAGAAAGCTGGAGCAGACTACAAACTGCCTTCATGACACTCTGATTACCTGCAGACACACAAGAGAAAAACCAGACATTTTATCCTGCTGTCACACAACCTGCAGCAGTTATGGGAGCTCAGTGCTGCAGGCTGTGCTGCACATACCTCTGTTGTGCTGGCATCCACAGTGAAGATGGCTTGGTTTGGGTTGCGTGCAGCAGCTGGGAGGTGCTGGCTGGATTCCTCCACAGCTGGGGTGTGCAAAAAGGAGCAGGAACTTCCAATGGAAGCAGAGAGAGAGGCAGAATCCCACTGAGCCCATGAGTTACCAGTTTTGCTGGTACAAATGTTACAAGCTGTCAGAGAAGACAAACAGTAAGAGCTCCACTTCTCCCCTGTGAAAACATAAAGGTCAGCAATGTTGCTGTAACAGGAGTATCAGAGGAGTGAATTAAAGAAAAAAAAGGCTGTCAGCTGAAGCAACTGTCAAGTAATCCCAAAATACATGCTTCTAGATTTTTAAAGAAATGTCAAGAAATAAAATCAGTGAAACTAAAGAAAACAGAAACTATCCTAATAAATTTATCTTTTTGAATCTGGAACACATAAACTTAGTCCATACAACTTACCAATTCATAAGTCTTAACCAGACTTTTATTTTTTAACTTAGCAGTTTTTAAAATGTTTTGAAATCTCTCAAAACAAAAATGAAATGGTCATTAAATAATTGCAGTTAAGTGCTCAAGCCCTTATGAAAAACTGCATTAGTTGGAAGCCGCTTAATTAAGTGTTCACACTATGTGACATTGAAATACCTGTGTCCACACCAATGTTTTAGGCTACAAAGTGCCAAGTGATTGCAATACAATTTTCGAAGGTTCTGTGAGCACCTATCCAGTAATGTTTTCCCTACAAACTCTCCCAGCCTGCAGCAATCCTTGGCTCAGGTGCTCACTGAACAAGTGCATCCTGATAGACACTTATTGCTGTTATCTCTACATGGAAGGGGAAGAGGAAGATCTGAAACTGCCCAAAAGCTTCGTGGGAACTCAGTCTCACAACAGAGTGCTCACCAGGCAGTGATGCTCCAAGCTGACAGAGCCCAGAGAGACGACTTCTCCTGCTTTTGTTGCCCCAGGGGAAGGATCTACTTAGCTTATCAGAGCCATTCAAGTGAGTAAGGACTAAGCCTGCTGATGAAGACAGAAGGGCCCCTTCAGAGGGGCTACAAGCCTTAGCTGCCATGATCACACTCTGGTCACCAGGGCACGCCTAGGGAGCCACCATCTGCAACAGAATCAAAGGACACAGAGTCAGGCCGCAGCAGGGACCGACACTGCCAGGTGACGATGCCTTCCGACCCAGCCACATCCCTGCAAGTGACAGCAAAACTCATTCCTGAGCGTCCTGCACTGTGCTTGGTCTGCGCGGTTATTACCCACAGGTGACTTGGCATCCTGCCCAGGTGAGGGTTCCATCCCTCCATGGACTATTCACTGAAAAGTTGGATTCCATGATCCTTCTGGGTCCCTTCCAACCCAGGCGCTTCTGCAGGACACGTGTGACCGACAGGACGCCACCACCACATTTCTTTCTGTCAGAGCCGCTGAGCGCCTAGCCAGCACCCTCCCCACTTTCTGCTGCTTTTGAAATCAAAACCTTTGGGTAATTTGGAAAGTCACTCGCAGTTTTGAATCAACAAGTGTAGTGCAGCAAGAGGAGAGGGAGAGGAGAGAAGAGGAGAGAAGAGGAGAGAAGAGGAGAGAAGAGGAGAGAAGAGGAGAGAAGAGGAGAGAAGAGGTCGGGACGAAACGCTCCGGTCACGGCCGCGGCCCCTCACGGC
>VXBC01005084.1:405-15899 GCA_013399945.1 Ploceus nigricollis | reverse complement strand
AATCCTCTTGCGTTTAAACTTTTCCTCCTGATCCCCACTAGAACGTGGGGTAGAAATACTGACAGACTTTAAAGCCTGTGGATGTTTGATGGGAGGATTTTCAGTGGCTTGCATGGAACTTGTCAAAGCAGATCCATTTCTGCAGACCCTGTGTGGTGCTTTGAGCTGAGCTTTTGGTAGTCTGAAGTGTAACATCATTCTTTTGACAGAGATGTCCATATTATTATTATTATTATTATTGGGATGCTGGAAGGGAAATAATGAAAGAAATTTTAGTTCTTACTGTGGATCCCTGCTCGTCTTAACCTTGCACATTGGGATTTGCCAAAGTATTTTTCAAACTAATAAATTGTTACTAGAATTTTAAATCTCTTCTCATAACTAAATGCACTCCAGATAGGTCTAATTTGTTGCTGATAATTTAAACCCCCTAAGTATTAATAAAGAAATGCTCTTCCATTCTTCATGGCTTTGCAAACTGTGCATCCCAAGCACTGTGCAATTGATGGAACCATGCAGATCAGACAGAGCTTTCCTTTGCATGCCTGGAATCCTGAGTGTTTGCTCAGCTGCCATGATTTAGCTGTGTGTTGGAGGTTGTATTTTGCACATTGTTCCTCTGGGAATTCTATGAAAGGAAGTACAGAAGTGATGTACTCTCACTCTAGTGAAAGCAAGAAAAGCACATTCAGATTTGTTTGCTGAATTACATTTGTGTACTGTTTAATATAATGACTATATTGTTACTTTTTCCAAACTGTAAGCATTCAGAAAACTAGGGCAGGAACCAAGCAGAGGAATAATTTTTGAACATTTGAGATAGTTTCCACAGCCAGCTTTGAATTTCTCAGCTGAAAGGAAAATGATGAGTTTTCCACATTTTTTCACAGAAGATCTTAAGTAGCTTGAGCAGCTGAAATTTCAAATTCATCATTTAGCTAATTCTCTGAGGAACAGAGCCTCTGGTTAGAAATCATATAACTAAGCTATTTATAATATTCTTCATGCATATGCACTTAAAAAGTGTAGTTAGGCTTTTTGTTGATTGAAATGCTTGTGGTACTGTGAACTTACATAACTCAGTAATGACTGTTCCCGCTGTGGAATTTGGGTTTTCTCAATGGTGGATTTTTTTTCCACCTCTGCAAAGGCATGTGGCTTGCAGGCATAGGTTACACAAAAATTCACTTAGGAAACTTCACTGCCAGAGTGATGGGATTTTTTCCATTTAGAAGTGTGGAGTAAAGCAGTTTGCAAGGGAAATTGCAGTCCTGGCTGTAAAGTGCTTGTAGGAGGGTCAGTTTAGAGGTTTTTTTATATCCAGTCACTTCATAAATAAAATGACATGTAAATGACTGTAAATTTGCTAGAACCATTTTTCTCTTCTTTCTCTTTCCTTTTTTTTTTTCTTGTTTTTCTGCTCTTGAGAGAAAAAGTATTTTAACATTTTCCTACCAATACTGATTTACAGCTGGTACCAGACACACATCTCCCTCAAGCTGCTGTGTGCTTTATACACAGTGCATAGACTTCATGACAGTTGACTTTAGTACACAGCAGCACTGCCTGTGTGTTCAGTTTTAAATTTCTTTTATTTTAGTGAATTCAGTGTGTTTCATGTGTGATTTGGTTTTGCAGCTTTGGATTTGAGTGCCGTTTTCCACACTGGCTATCATGAGTGGTCTCTCAAAGCCATATGTCAAAATTAAGAGGAGATACCCTTTGACAGGCCCCAGAACAGAATATTTAACACATTACCTAAATCAAGTGTTCATAAATTAAAATATTCAAGCTTCCTAGCCAAATGAAGTAAATTTTTTTTTTTTTACTTGAATGGGGTTTTTTGCTGAAGATTTTTTTCTTTACCAAGTGTGTAATTGGCTTTACTGTTGGACAACTTTAAAGTCTCAAAGGACTTGAAACTCAAAAAGTTCCTTCACCATGAACACTAAGTTACTGCCAGTATGACTCAATACCAGGGGCATAATTTGGATTTTTCTTGTAATATCTCAAATAACTATTGTTCCAAAGCTGGGCACTGTTCCTGTGGGCTGTAAATTCAGCAGGGCTGCTTGTTTGGCTTGGAGCAGTTCTCTCTGAATCTTTGCACCCAAGAAACAGGTCAGTGAGGTACAGCCTTGATAGCAGCAGGGTGGAGTGTCCCACTCCCTTGCTGAAGTGCAGGGCTCCCGATATGGCACTAAAATAAGAAAAAGCAGGCGTTGCTCACTGCTAATTGCTGACAGGCACATGGATGTGTGTCAATTTTTGGTGGCATTTCTATCTTGCTGTTCAACATCCTTAAGACTACCAGCTCATTTTGCATTCCCAAAATATAATTTATGTTTCCTGCTAATTTGTGCTATTAAAAAAAAAAAAAAAGAGGCTTGCTTTTTCAGTCTTAACTTCTGTGAATCAGCTCAGTGAGTCTCTTTCCTGTTTAAATATCCAGGCAAGAGCAACAGCCCAAATACAGGAAGGTCAGTGATGATCTGTGCACCACCAAACCCTTGGAGTTGGATGGTGGCATTAAAAATGGTGATGCTGGTACTGTTTGTGCCTGCACTACTACTTACAAGGGCAAGCATTAGCAGGAGGAACACTCATTAAATAGGAGCACTTGACATTTACAGGGATTTAACCATTCTGGGCTGTGAAAATAGTCACTGCTACTGGGTTAAGGGAATGAGCTTGCATACATGCAGGAGTTAGTGCAAAGCCTTTGGGATGTGACTGTAATTAAAGTTGCTTGAGTTTTTGGTAGCACTCAGAGAAGCTTTGCACATGAAGTAGAAAAATCTTGCAAATCGTGTTGTATGTCAGTTTTGCAAAGCTGAATCAGACTTTGTTTTTCTTCAGAAATTGATGCAACCAGCACGCCATTTCCAACAAATGGGAACGGGCATGAATTATTCAGCATGAATTCTCCAGTAAATTTCCCTCCCTTATGTGCTGTGGTAGAAGCACAGCAAATGCTGGGGTGTTTTCCAGAGCTGTAAAAGCATTTCCCAAGGAAATTCATGCAGTGGGATAAACAGTGTTGTCTGGCATAGTAGAGAGTTCAGGCAAACAAAGGAAGGGAGATCCATGCAAAAGTGTTCACAACAGTGCCATAAACTGGCAGTGCTAATAAAAAAAAACCCCTGAAGGGTGGGATTGTTGAGATGCTTGGTCATTCCTGGTCATCTCACTGGACAGTTACGAATCCTTCTTGGCAAGGTTTTATTATGTTTTCAGAGGAGCACAGACACTTTGGATCGGGTAGGTGTGAAGGAAAGGCATCCTGCCCACCCTTGAGCCTGGAGTTTTCAGCAACCACACAGGCAGGCTGGGCAAGATGCTGATCTGTGTGTGTTTTACATCTGAGCATGAAATCCTGCTGTAAAGAAAGTTTTTTTCCGTAACGAGCTCTTGTGGTTTTAATGAAGCAGAATGTCTGAACTGTGCTTCTTGTGTGTTTCTCCTGAGGAGCATTTGCTCTCTGGATGTTGGCTGTTATCCTGCTTTTGGCTGTCTGGTACGGGACCTTGTAATGTGTTTGCTTCTCCTGCAGGAGAAGCGGAGACACCAGTGGACATGGAGACTATTAGCCTGGACCCAGAGGCTGAGGTAAAGGCAGATTTTTGTCCTTACGGGCTTTATTCAGCAGGAAGCAAAGGTAGGCAAAGGCAAGTATTGAAACCTGATTAAAAGATCTAATTCTTCTGAAGGTGCTGGCTACTGTGATCCTCCCCAGAGCTGATTCAGAGCCTTTAGACTAGAAGTAGAGATGTTCTATTTTTCATCACTAGCTGAAACGTTCCGTTAGTACTTTAGAATTTTAAATTAAGCATAGATGCACTGAAAGTGTGTCTGTGCTGCAAGAGGTACTGCTGGGCTACGAGCTTCAGGGAGTCTGTTCAGTGAGCTGTTAGCTGCTGTGAGCCCTGTGGTTTGGAACAGGCACAGTGACTTGCCCAGCTCAGTGCCTTGGCATCAGCAGCCTTGTGAGTGCATTTGCAGCAGAGGGTTTGAGCTGGGGTGGGGAAGTACTCTGTTTCTCTTTGATTTTCAAAACTGGTGCATCTGGGGCTGAACAGCACAGATGGGAAGTGCCTCAGCTGATTGCCAGTGCAGAATTAATGTTCACAAAACCACTGGTTATTCAAGCTGTCAGTGGCTTCTGCTCATCTGAGGCCTGGAACTGGAAATGGCAACTTGTGTTCTGGTTAAGCCCTAGCAAAGTAGGTAAGAGAACTTTATGCAAAACTTTATTTATGCAAGAATTTTTCCATCTCAATGAATTTCTGAAGGTTTCTAATTTTGGTAATGCTCAGACTCAGGAAAGGGCTGTTGCATTATATGCAGCTGACATTTTGCATTTGCAGTTGACAAGTTCAGGCCGTGTGTCTCAGTTGTGATGGTAAAATCATGTGCCAAGCCCATTTTACAAATGCTCTTGGAAGGGAAGTTTTAATGAGCTACACATTTTGTAAGACTATGATTTCCTTAGAACAAAGTACCAGGTTGATCTTTAAAGACCAGATTTGTTTTGAAACAACTGCTAAATCCCTCCATTTCTCTTTAAGGATGTCGACTTGAATCATTTCCGAATTGGGAAGATTGAAGGATTTGAGGTGCTCAAGAAAGTGAAGGTAACAGTCCTGGGAAATAGAGAATGCCTCTTGGAACTGGGGATTTGGTAGATCTAATCTATGAGATGACAGATAGAGAGTCTCTTCTTGGCTGAGATTTAGTGAGTTGCTTCATTTTTAGCTGAAAAAGGTAGTTTTACCTATTTGTCAAGTAGTAATAAAAATTCTGGGATTTTGCAAGTGTGTTTTGGAAGTGGATGAGAGACAGTGCATCAGGGCACATCCTGGACTAGCACAGCAGACTGAACATAGAATAACATGGATGGTAAAGCCCTCAATAAAGTCCTCAAAGCAGGCCCAGTTAGAACATGTTGCTTTAGGCCTTCTCCAGTTAAGCTTTTGAGTATTTCCAAGGATGGAGATTATGTAGACTCTCTGGGCTGCTGTTACTATATCTGACCCTTGTGGTTGAAAGATTTCCTTCTGTAGAATTGGAGTATACCAAGAAAAGATTGTATTGAAAAAACAAACAAACAAACAAACAAAACCCAACAAACCACTAACAACCCAACAAATTCCCAGCAAAACTTAATGGGGAAACCCTCACACACACCTTTTAGTCTGTAAGCCAAAAGGCATTACATGCAATCCTTCATAGCCATTTTTCTCTTTCTTTTTAAACTTTTCCTCAACAATTAGACTCTGTGTCTCCGTCAGAATTTGATTAAGCACATTGAGAACCTGGAGCAGTTGCAGACCTTGCGGGAGCTGGATCTCTATGACAATCAAATTCGGAAGATTGAGAACTTGGAGTCTCTGGTGGAGCTTGAGTGAGTCCCTTGAGTGAGGGGAATCACCAGGATAAGGCTGGGGGTGGTTTGCTACTCACTGTATTACTCATGCTGTACTTATTCCAGTGTTTATCACCCAGGCCTCTCTCAGAATTTATTTTGGTGCTCTGAAGGATAATGTCTATTCTCTATTGATGTTTAACCTGTGCAGTACACAAGTTTCATTATCCTGAAGCTGCCCAGGGACAGGCAGCTGGAAATGAAACCTGTGCTATGTAAGGCAGTGAGAATGGCTGGTGGTTGTAGCTTCCACACAGGTGTGGGAGCTCTCAGGCCCCCTTTGCTCTTGCAGTGAGAGCTCTGTATAACAGGTGTTTATTCCTGCAAAAGTGACAAGAGATTTCAGGTAAGGTTATTTTTTTTTTTGAAGAGTGTTAGGGAAGAAGTACCCTTCCAAGTTTCTGAGTTTCTGGCACTTGCCTGGATCACTCTGGAGGTACATTACAAAACTGTTCCCACTGGGGCAGGACTGGCCCATTTCTCACCATCACAACTGCTTCCTGCCCAGGGGAGCCCTTGGCATGGTCCTGTCAGAGGCAGATCTTGTAGGCAGGTACCTTTCCCAAGGAAAATGCAGACTGGCTTCCTCCCACCACGGCAGCTCCATGGCTGGGCAAAATAATGGCTGGCTTCTGCATGTGGCAGATGATTTTTTTTTCCAAGCACACTGCAGAAGTATTTTGAAAGTTTTATTTGTTGTATTTTGTGATAAAAAGAAATTACATTCATGACTTTAGCTTCAAGGCCTAGCAAAGGCTTGATCTCTGCAGACAGGGAGATTCCCCACCAATTTCCAAGTGCCTCTTTCAGGATCACCCATGCCTGATGGACTGATGAGACCTTTGCTTTGTTTTACCTCAGGGTCCTGGACATCTCCTTTAATGTTCTGCGACACATTGAAGGACTGGATCGGCTTACCCAGCTTAAAAAGCTCTTCCTTGTCAACAACAAAATCAGCAAAATTGAGAATTTGAGCAACTTGCAGATGCTGCAGATGTTAGAGTTGGGGTCCAATCGAATTCGGGTAGGTTTGCTCTGAGAGATGTTGGCTGGAGAGTTTTCAGCTCTCTGGTGTGATATTGGCATTTTCTGAAAGTGCACTGCATTGACTTTGATTTGCAGTTTTGTTGTTTTTTATTGTTCCAGTCACTCCCTGTGCTTATTGCTGTGCATGCTGGAGCCTTTCATTATGCATTAGTGCCTGGCTACTAAATCCCCATTTGTGAATTTTTGTCTTTAGTGAACTCCTATATCCCCTATGTGTTTCCTTTTGCAGGTGATGGTTTCTTCCTGCTAGAGAGCCAAGCCTATCAAAACTAGCAGTTGTTTTCTCTTACCTTTCTACACACTGGTGCTGAGCCCATGAAACCTATTGAAAACAAAATGAGTTTGAGTTGCAGGTGCAATTGACAGCCTGCTATGGCAGTCAGTCTTGTTTAGGAAAACAATTTTCTTGAGGCTTTGCTCTAGAATGCCTTTAAAACCTAAAACTTGGTACTGTACTGCTGATTGCTTTGGAGTTTTATTGTGCAGATTGTGACTTTTTCAATTTAAAATCTGTGCCACTTACAGGAGAGCAGTTATGAGTAGTCTCTCCTGTCCCTAAGGTATGATTCACTGTATTTGCTCAGTTCATAAGAGAACTGGTCAGACAGATGACACAAAAGACTTGCAACATGCAAAATAAGTTATTTTTTTAAGCTTTTTAAATTACATGCTCTTCAGAAAATACTCATAGAAGATGAGTGCATTTCAATCAATGTGGTGTAAGCTCATGCTGCCCATTTATAGTCTCTGAGAAATTACTTATGCTGAAAGATTAGGAAAAGATCTGTTTGTTCTCTTTGTTTCAGGACTTGAAAGAAGAACACTTGTCTTTGTAGAAAAGAAGGAAACTTCAGCTATTAAAAACAGCCTTCTGAAGCAGAAATGTGTGCTGCCTTTTTGAAGAGGAAAAATTTTGGTTTCCTCCTAAAGCTGAATTGTTTCCCAGGAATTTCTGCTTTGGAAATTAAATTATTTAGGGGGATAAATCTAGAGCATGAGAACATCAGCCAGGTCAGATGAGGGATTAAGAACCTTAGAGTTTGCATAAGATGGGGGAACAGGAGTTATGGAGAGAAGCACTTGGCTTTTTTCAGAAGCAGAGCAGGCTCAGCACACTGATGCTTACATTACAGAAGTTGGGTTAAGCAAAACTGTACTGTATTCTGTATCTAAGCATCATTATCATCTGGGACCAAAAAAATCCAGCTAGAATTGATATTTAGGCAGTACACTGTCAATAATGTTGTCAAGCCAAGGAATATCTTTTTTAACAATGAGATTAGATTTATTTTATGTGTTTTTTCAGTGTTGAGCCTGAGCATATTAACAGAAAAAAACAAACAAAAAAAAACCCCTAAATTGTTACTGTATGGGTAACACAAGCTTCTTAAATTATTTTTAGTGGGTTTTTTTCTGGTTGTCTGTTAATTCTGTTCTGACTTCTTCAAACAGCAGTGTTCTATGCTTTAATTGCTTTATTGGAGTGAGTAACCTGTGACTTGGCTTGGCACAAAGAAATCTCATGCTGCCCTGGGGGTACCTAGAACTCCTGGGCTGGTTTTCTCTTGGTGTAGGGTGCCTTGGCTGTATGTTTTACAGCTGGACATACCCTTAACTCTTTAGGGTACAAGCCTGTGGACTCTACAGGCAGTGTTCTTGGCTCTGAGGTGCCTGATTGACTTCTTCCTTGTGTATTAAAGCTGCTGCAGCAGGGCTGTTCTTGCCTACTCAAACCTCCCAGAGTGCCCATAGCTTGGAATCCCTCATGACTTAGCACTTCTTGCTCTGTTTCTTTTGGGGAGCAGAACATTATGCTTGAGCTGACATATTTAATGCTTTTTTTTTTTCTTAAAGCTGGACTGAGGCAGCTGTAATGTAAGCACTTCTTTACTTGTTCTTAGGTTTTTGTCCTCTCATGTCCATCTCTTCCATTCCTCTCCCTGTACTGAGTCATCAGTATTTCCTCCTCAGGGCTGGAGAAGCTGCCAATGAGCAACAAATCTATAATTTTTCTTGCAAGGTCAAAACAGGGCTAAGTCCATAATCTAGAAGGGAGGTGAATGCAAATTTGAGCTGATGAACACTGTATGTTCAGTCTTCTGGCAGTTGTGGGATAGAGGTTGAAAAGCTTCTTACCTTTCCTGAGTGTTCATCTTCTCCTTCCTTTTGTTAGTACATGCACAGGTAAAGACACAGAGTGATCCAGGTGGTGCTAGGACTCAGTGGCCTGGCTCCCCAGCACTGCTGATTTGAAATTCTGGCAGGCAAGAAGCATGTGGAAAAGCTGAGATGTCACAGCCTGCCTGAGCACAGCAGACACACAGCTCTGGGTGTGTCTGTGTCCATATTACTGTTTCACTGTGAGCTGAAGTCTGGTTGTAATGTCCTTGTTGCTTTTAACAGCAGCTTGGTTTTTTTAATTCAGAGGTTTTTCCCTGTTAAATAAAAGTGTCTCCTTTTGTTTGCAGGAGCCTTTTGTAATCTTATCCTTCTCCCTTTTTTTCCTCTTTTCACTCTTCTGTTCATGCTTTCTCCCTTCCTTTGTAATATCCTTGATGCTTCACAGAAATCCTGATTTTCTCTTCCTGAAGGCTGAGCTCCAGCTGAACTGGTACAGTGTCTGTATTCTCCCAGTGATGTGTGTGTTTAAAAAGTGTACATCACTCAGGCTGCTGTGGGTGTGTTCTGCCAGAAGAAAGGCTGTATAGCCAGTGGTTAAATCCAATAACACACACACACCTGTGAGACAGTTAGCTTTGCTTATGGCAGAGAAACTGAGCAACTTGCCTCTGTGTTATACAGTCACTGATGTGCAGGACTAAATTTACAAATTGTGTTTTTTCTTCCCAGATTCTCTTTCCATTCACTAGTGACAGCTTTGTTTTTGCTTCACAAATGAGTATCTTCTACCCAGGCTACACCACATGGTTATAATGTGGCTAGAAAGTGACAGCCACATCTCCCAGGTGGAGTTTTGCAATAACACTGTCTCCTCTGGTCATTTCACAGGTAATTGAAAACATTGACACCTTGGCTAATCTTGACAGTCTGTTCCTTGGAAAGAATAAAATCACCAAGCTCCAGAACTTGGATGCCCTGACAAACCTGACTGTGCTCAGTATACAGGTACTGGTTGTGTTCTGTGAGATAGGATCAGCTCTTCTGAGTCACAGAATCCCAGGAGGGTTTGGGTTGGAAGGAACCTTAAAGACCATCTTGCTCCACCCCCCTGAAATGGGCAGGACACCTTCCACCATCCCAGGCTGTGTCCCAGGCTCCTGCCTTGGACACTTCAGGGATCCAGGGGCAGCCACAGCTTCTCTGGGCACCCTGTGCCAGGGCCTCACCTCCCTCACAGAGAAGAATTTCTTCCTAACATCTAATTTAAACCTGTCTTCCTTCAGCTTAAGGCCATTCCCCCTTGTCCTATCACTGCACACCCTTGTGAAAAATCCCTCTCCAGCCTTCTTGTAAGCCCCCCATTAGCAAGTCTGCAGGGTTAGAGTCAAACTCCTGTGCTGGAGGGAAGTGTGATATTCTTTGTGTTGTCTTTTCTACTTGAGATTGACAGACACTGATAAAATTATAAAACAGCTATTTGATTTTTATGGAAGAAAGAACAGGAAATGAATGTTATCCCCTATTTCCTTCCTGAAACACTGTCCTAATGTATTACAATAACACTGAAAGTGTTATGCCAGGTAGTCCTTACAATGACTGGCTCACTGTCACTGAAGAGGCAAGAAATGTGAAGGAGCCTGTGCTGAATACAATCTGTCCTTAATGAGCTTTCAAACAGCTTCTTCCTTTTTGAAAGGTGAAATAAAATATACTCAGCTAATTTCTTTCACTGAATCTCCTTCTTATCCATGTGACAGTGCTTGTGCATTCTGGTATCTCTTAAAGCTGCTGGCAAGACACACTGACTGCCTGCTGTGGTTCCTGTATGTGCCATTATTCTGTAGGACATAAAGAATTAGCTACAGCAGAGTGGAGTGTCATTAAGGTGGTGTAACTTCCTCTCTGACTTTCCCATTTGTAAAGACCTACAAAATGAACACTATCCATGCATAGGCCTGCTGTTTGTTAAGACACCAAGCCAAAAACTTTCAGGCTGCAACTTTTGATGGGAAGGTCAGAGTCTCATTCTTGCTGGAGACTGGGACTCCCATGGAACTTCTCATGCATCAGTGGTGCAGAGATCAGACAGCTGAGCTCCCAAGATCAGTGTGGGCCCGAGCAGACTATTTCCACTTCCCAGCCATGCTTTAGAGAAATGGTTTTTCCCCAGTGAGTCACATGGGTTTGGGTTTGTTTGGAGAGTACTAAACAGCCTGCTGCACTTCCAGAACAACCGTCTGACCAAGATTGAGGGGCTGCAGAGCTTGGTGAATTTGCGGGAGTTGTACGTGAGCCACAACGGCATCGAAGTCATCGAGGGACTGGAGAACAATGTGAGGCTTTTGCTGACTGTGCAGCACCATTGTTGCCCTGAGCTGCTTGTGTTAGTGGCTTTTCTGGAAGTTTTTGTTCCTCAGTTTCCTCTGTTAGGTGTGGGTACCTGAGTCTGTTGAGACACCACAAATAGCCAAGTGTTTGTTGTATGTTAAAGTATCTCGTGTGGGTAAAGATCCTCCAGATATTCTGGAGTAGAATTATTTTCGTGACATGGGGAAGGGAGATGTGGTTGGAGCAGTAGCCTGGCTGATCCTCAGCCATGGGAAGGCTCCTGGACACAGCTCCTGCAGCCTTTCAGACAGCAGCTTGTAGATAACCATGAGTGTTTTTCAATAGGACAAAACTGAAGCTGGGAGTAAGAGAGGCCAGCCATGGCATGCATTTTGCCTTCCTGTCAGTGTACATGTCTGTCTTTTTGGGTAGGATGGATTTTGTGGAAGCCTGTATCATTTTCACCCTCACCCAGCAAAAGCTTTTCTAAAATTGTTGAGTTTCCTTCTGCTAAGAGTTTGTTCAGCTCTACTGCTCAAGGGGATGCTTCAGATCTGGTTTTTAATGCTCCTCTTAATGTACTTTGAGGAAAGCTCACTTTTTGGGAGCCCTTGGCTGGCAGTTGCCATCCAGCCAGTAACTGCCTTCATTTTTATCACATGGCTTCTGGGGGTCAGTAGCCCAGCTTAACTGAAAACAATCTTCCTTGTTCCATACAGGCAACAAGAGCTGAGCTGAATGTGAGCAGCTGGCAATAACGTGCCTGCTCCTGACAGTTTCCAACTCTGGGCCTGGAAAACGTGTCACAGAGAAGATAAAAGGAAATCAGATCTAATATTTTTGTGTTTGCTTTGTCTAGAACAAACTCACAATGCTGGACATTGCAGCCAACAGAATTAAGAAGATCGAGAATATCAGTCACCTAACAGAGCTGCAGGAGTTCTGGGTAAGCACAGGCCAGAGCTGCTCCCCAAAATGTCTGTGCCACAGTGAGGGAAACCCTTCTGATGGGCAGCATATGGACATGTGTGCCTTGGAGGGAGCTCTCCTAGTTCTGGTGATCAGCTTTAAGGTCTGACAGTCTGCATGGATAGAGTGTGTGGTGGTTTTCCCTAGGGAAGGGGAAGAGCTTAAAAATTTCTTGCTGAGGTTTGCTGAGTGGTGAGGAGCCTGTCTCTGCCTAGGAAATAGGCCCTGCCTTCATACTCAGGTTGGTTATGAAACAGCCCCACATGTCCTATTTCTGTAGCTGTTCTTTCTGTAAATGAGCATGACAAAGTACCAGGGGAAGCACAGAGCTTGTTCAGAACAGAGTTGGTACATTTATGGTGTTATAAATATGAAGAAAACAAAACCAACTTCTGGTTCCATTCCTAGGAGGCAGATAACAGCTTAGGATTGCTTCTGTGTCTTTCTGGCACCCTGAATTGCTGAGCTCTTTGGCTTTCCTAAGTCAGGTCAGGAAATTCAGAGATGCCCTGTGCTGAAGCATCAGCACTGTGCCATGTCTGGGAGCTGTGCACAAAAGTGCTCGTGTGGAAAAATGGAGAAGCAGCAGCAGTTGTTCATGAGCTGGCATGTGCTTTAGCTCTTGTACAGTCTCTGCATTCAAGACTGAGAAAAAGAGCTGTGCTGCATAATGTCTGTCATTTGGAGTTATTTAAACTCTTGGGCAGATGCTGAGAGAAAAGGAGTGGAAAGCAGCTTCAGATGAAACCCAGCTGGAGTCTGAGCCCAGGCTCCTTAGATGGTTTTCCTCATCTTGCAGTGTGGCTGAGGAGCCAGCCAGCAGTGTGACCTGGCCATGCCTGTCTGTAGGAGCTCTTTAAGGAGCAGGACTGAGAAGCCCATTTAACTGCCCATTAATCTTTTGGGCAGTAGAGGTGAGGCAGTGCAGTGTGGTTGGTGTGGGGCCTGTCCTGATCCCATGCAATTTCCTCCTGTTTTCCTCTTTGCTGTTGCTGTGCTTGTAGGAGGTGTCTGCACTGGTTGCACTTGTACTGAAAGGACAGGCCAGAGCTGAACTTGGCTGGATTCCTTTGCAAAAACACCAGTGTGTTTAGAGTCCTTTGTCAGAGCAGAGCACTGGCCAAGATCTGTTAGCTGAGCACAGAAAATGCCCTTCTGGCTTTGTGCCAGCCTTCCAACACTGTGTTTAAAAAAACTGATATGTTTGAAAAGGAGCAGGGCAGAATTTTCAATGGAAACCAGTGTTGTATCTCCCAATTTATTTTTTTTTTCACTGACTGCACAGTTGAAGCCACATAAAAATGTTCTTTAACACCTTAAGTAAACAGAATTCAAAATCCTAGCTACTGAGATAGCCTTCTAGCAGTTTCCCAGTAGCACATCCCCAATGGAGGGACTGAGATACCTGAAAGTTGAGTGACTTGGCTGAAGTACCATTGTGATGAGCTGTAGCAGAATGAGACAATCCAGTGAGGTTTTTTATATTTTATGTGAAGGTGGCATTGCTGCAGTGACTCTGTATCCAAAAGCAAAGTGTGCTGTTGTCTCAGGGTTGGACAGCATGTGTCCACCTTGCAGCTTTGCTTCCTTGTTGGACAGCTGAAGCACTCATTCCATTGTGTGCAATTGCTGAGTCAACAATGAGGCAGGAAAAGAACCCAAATCAGAGAGCTTGGCATTTCCTCTGTAGTGTAGAAGCAGTTTTTGCAGGGAAGTTTATGTAGAGGAGAGAGGAAAATGTTGCTTTTCTTGTCAGTTTGGGACCTTTCTTAATATTCTCCTTCCTGAGAAGTCATAAAAGTAAAGATGGATGTCACAGTGGAAATAAATTATGATATCAAGATTTCCAGTCCATAAATGCATGGTGGAGTGGGAGATGGTGTAGAGACTGGCCTGGTGCCTTGCAGAGTCTTTCCTAGTGCACTGGTTGAACTGGATCTGCTGTCTGAAGGGTGGGGCATCTGCCCAGCAGCCAGGACAGCATGGAGGAGTTGGGTTTAGTGCTGAGGCCTGGGATGTGAGACAGGAAAGCTCATCTCAGAGGTTCCAGGGCAAGAAGGATCTTGCAGAGAAGGTGATTGTGAGCGGTGGTGCCCCGGTAGCAGTGATGCAGCACCACGACTGCTCTCCTTTTTTGGGGGTCCCTGTGGGTGTGAACATGCCTGTGTGTGCTCTGCAGATGAATGACAACCTCGTGGAGAGCTGGAGCGACCTGGATGAGCTGAAAGGAGCCAAGAACTTGGAGACTGTATACCTGGAGAGAAACCCCCTGCAGAAGGACCCCCAGTACCGGCGCAAAATCATGCTGGCCCTCCCGACGGTGCGGCAGATCGATGCCACGTTCGTTCGATTCTGAGCCTCTTGCTGCCCTCTCTCCCCTGCCCTCCTCCAAGAAATGTCCCAGCGGGGTTTTTTATCCACTCACCACTCCCCAGGTCTTCAGTACACTGACATACACAGGGCAAAAAGTCAACAAAAAGCACTGAAACCAGGTCTCGTGTACAATGCACTCATTGTTTTTGAAATGTTGTTATTATTATTATTATTAAATCTTAACACAAGAGCCTTCAGTGTGCCTGTGGTTTTTATTTCATGGGGGAGGTTTTACCAGAAGGTGTTTGCAGCAGACTGAAGCCATGTGGGCCTCTTGCTGACCACTGCTGACTCTGTGACACACGTTCAGGTTAGGAATGTCCTCACAAACACCACCTCCAGATCAAGGCTCAAGAGTGGCCTGTAAAAAGGTGAAAAAAGATCTGACCCAGATTAGTTACCAGGTATACCTGGTGCTATGTAGCACCCCATGAGCTCTCCCTCCTTGGTCAATTCCCAAGTCTGCGGTGCGGAAGATCAAAAATGGGACATCACGCCGTGATCAATATGATCAAGTGAAGCCGTTTATTACAATATCAGTTATATTTCATGCTCTTTGGCTGCTATGCATGCAATTCTAGCTAATACATGATTAGTTAATCCTAATTATTCACACATAAAAATGCTTGGATCATCAGACTTTTCATGTGTCCTGCCGTGGTCATCTGGCCCACCCTTAAGTCCCTTATTTTTTCACTTTCTCGAACTTGCCAACAGTTTGCTGATTCATGCTGACTTTTCTTCATTTCTCGCTCTCAAGGATGCGCTGACCTTGTTTCTTGCACTGGTTACATTGTTACCAGCAGGCTGGATTACCAGCAGGCTGGATTGTGCATCTGCTGAATGTGGCCATTGTCTTGCAGAAAACTCTCAACCTGCAAAAAATCCTCAACGCAAGTCCTCGGCCGTGGGAAAGGCAGTAACTGCTTATCTTAGATGCACTCCTCCTAGGGGGAAAAACACTCCCAAATGGACCTCTGTGTCCCAGCTTCTGGTTTCTCCTTTCCCTATCCCCTCACTGGATTGATGTTCCTGGTAGCCACCCCCCTTTCCCTAGAAACCAGACCCCTCGGCCCCGCCCTTAGCTCCGCTGCCCAGCCCTTCCCCTCCTTAAGCTGCCTCCTCCATGTAGTGTGCTACTTTTACCTCGCTGGGTTCCCCTCAGCCGCAGGTGGTGCTCCGCTGGAATAAAACCTTGCAAAAAGAGCCTTTCTTGCCTCTATGGCTGAGC
>VXBC01005083.1:340231-350469 GCA_013399945.1 Ploceus nigricollis | reverse complement strand
GAATGCTGCTCTGACTCCTGGGGCCTGCAGAGCACTTAAATCAATAAGTGTAGCAGAGTCCTTAAGGAGGGTGTGGATTCAACTCTTTTCTAGGGAAACTGGTGGCAGTTCAGCTGGCCAAGTGGCTGTTGCACCATCTCTATGTCCTGTGCCATGCTGGATTGCTCCATGTTCATCTTGCCCACCTCCTCGTGGAGACGCTGGCACAAACCCATGGCCTGGGACCCCCCCATCCTGCCCTGGGGAGCCCATCATACAGCTGGGTCAGCACAGATGGATCCAGCAGCTCCTGCCTGAGCCAGGCTCTGTGCTCTTGAATACATTCCAGAGCTGAGAGTTTGTCCAAGGGAGAAAAATCACCTCAGGTAACGTCCTGGGAATAGTCTAGGACTGACACCTGGGATCTCTGAAATCAGAGATCAAAGCACTCTAGAAGGTCCTGGGGAAGAGTGTCAGAGGCCCCCTGGAAGAAGCAGTTTCTATCAAACAAGAATTGTACTGAATATATCCTGTATCTACTTGATCTCATCTGCATGTGCTCAATCCAAAATTGCAGCTTGGAGCAGATTCTAACAATAGGTGAAATCCACACAGCCATGTCCTCTTTAGACACATCACTGCATGACACTTGAATAATTCAGTTTCAGCAAGAAGAAATTTAAATGCAGAGCAATATCACAGACAGGTGTAAAGATGTCCATAATTTGGAAAAGGCAAACAGGTCTGAGTTGAGACAGCCTGAGTTGAATCTTCTTAAATAAGTTTTTCTATCTTGCTTATCTGCATGAGTGTAAGCAGCAGGATGAGGGAAGTGATCATTCCCCTTTAGTGAGCTGCTTCCTTGATTACATTTTTCTGTGGCTAAATGCATTAGAGGAGGCAGAGACTCCCAGCATGGTTTGGTGGATATGGTGCTCATACATCTGGGGACAGGCAACCCAAGCTACGTGACATGAGGCTGCTGTGCCAGCTCCCCTCTGCCTGGGACACACACTAGCAGACAGAAAAGAGAACACAGTAAAGTTCCTCTTGCATCACCCTTAGCAATTTATTATCCCATCTGACTTCCAGCTCTGACAATGACCTATGAATGTCCCACTGCACCGTGGTCTGAGCTGGGGGAAGGCTGGAGCCCTGGGGCTCAGGCTGTGCCATGATGCCAACCACCTCACAGCTTTCTGCTTCAGCTGCCCCTTTTCCAAGGGCTGGTGGTGACTTCACCTGCAGAAGCTAGGTGCCACCAGCTGGGGGACAGAACTGTAAGAAAATCAAGCAAAGCACTCCTTTTCTCACACATCTGGGGGAGGAGAGGTGTCCTTCCCCTCCCAGCACAGGCTCCAGAGTAGAGCGAGTAACTCAAAGGCCATCACTGGCACCCACAGTACAGAGGTCAGCTCAACAGGGATTGTGCAGTGCTCCCCAACCCCCAGTGGTGGGCATAGGGGAGACCCCAAATCCCACACTCTTGGTATAGACAGACAGCCTGTGACGATAAAGGCAGCCTTGCAACCCAGGATGAGAGTCTGTGCAAATGTGGAATACAACACAGCTCAGCAGCTTCATCTGATCTTCAAAATGGTCTGAAAAGGCACTTCACTCCCCATCTGGGGATGGAGAATATACCTGGAAAAAACCTTAGAAAGGGAATGTTTAGAAGAGGTTCAACAGCAAGCAGAGGCTCTGCAGCACCAGCACAGCACCCTTCCCTGGCAGAGGCAGCAGTCCACATGCTAAGGTCAGCATGGAGATGTCCCATGCAGCACACACAGCCACGGCCCCATGCAGACACCGGGATCCAAGACAAGTCCAGGGCCATGGCATCCCCAGCGTCCCAGATTCAAGCAGACAGGGCTCCCTGCTCCTCCTGCCCTGCCCCAGCCAAGGGTCTGGCTCTGGCTGGCAGCTGCCCAGCCAGAGGGCTGTTGGGATGCAGCCGGCAGAACCGCCCCAGTGTCCAGATGGGGAAGATGTTGCGGTACGCGGTGTAACTGATGGCACATGACTTGTTGAACACCCCAGCAATGTTCTCCTGGGAGACAAGCAGAGAGCAGAATGGTATGAGTGACAGGAGACTGCTGCATGTTCAGGAACATCTTGGAAAGACTAAAGATGTACCTGAGGCCAGTCCCCGTTGGGCAGCTGCTTATCCATCAACAGTTTAATGCCCCTTTCCAGCACATTGATGTCAGGGTACCTACAAAGCACAAGGGAAATGTAAGCATCTTTATCCAAACCATCTGCAAACCCTCATCCACGTGTCTGGGGAGCTCAACCACCTCCAGGCTGCCCCAAGCTTGCCAGACACATGCTGAATGCTTTGGGAAGGGCTTCCCACAACCCCAAGACACTAGATATTATGAATATGGCACCATTTTCCCAGGCTGGAGGCCTGCAGTTATGATGGAAAGCTTTGCTTTGCACTGGGTCACACCAGCCAGGCCCAAGGCCACCCAACCCAGCTTGATCTCTTTTCCCTGAGCACTGGGGCTACTCTTACCTGACAGCCATGAGCCCCAGCAGGGCCCAACAGGTGTTGTGGATCTGTGACTCAGCACTCTGCACGTATGTGCGCTGCTCGCAGGACTCGAAATCCTCTCCCCACCCGCCATCTGCCATCTGCTTGGAGATGAGGAACTGGCAGGCCTGGGCCACCTCTTGGCAGACAGTCCTGCAGGGATGGGGGCAGAATCAAAGACAGGACTGGGGACAGAGAGTGTTTGGATGCCCACAGTTCTCAGCTGCAAAGAGAAGCAGTGCCCATGGCTGGGACTGCCCTGAGAGTTTGAGGGTGAGGCAGCAAGTGCCCTGGCCATACTGCAGGCACAGGATTTGGGAGGAGCAGTCCCTGAGGCAGGAGAGTCCACGCACAGCCAGGGATCCATCCAGCCCCACCACAGAGTCCTACCCTGGCCCGGGAGGTAGGTAGGGGCAGGGCACCCAAACATTCCCTTCTCACCCGTCATGGTATGTGTGCTGCATGCTGGCAAACGCCTCCAGACCAAACCAGGTGCCATAGGTGAAACAAACCCCCCAGCTCCTAGGAAGAAGGGGAGAGCAGCACTGTCAGGGGTGCAAGGCCGCAGGGAGAGGCAGGCTGCAACACAGCTATGTTCACAGAAGAGCAGAGCCAGGCACAGAGCTGCAGCCTGCCTTCCCCTATGGCCCAACCATGCCCAGTCCCACCAGCACCTGCTCCCAGCTAACTCAAGTGTCAGCAGAACTGGGACCACAGGAGCTGGAGCCACCCCAAACTTCTCTGGGTCTTGTGCAATGCACAAGGTACCTGTTCTACCTGGGCTGGAGGGAGAGTAACTGAGAGCAAAGCACAACAGCTAGAGGAGGATCAGCCCCTACTTTCCCTCCCACAGATCCTGCCAGCCAGGAATGCTTGCCATGATGATCCCTCTCACACTGGGGCAGCCAGAAGAAAGCAGGGTGCTGGGAACACCACTTACCCTTCCCAGGACCCATCCGCTCGCTGCTTCTTGCGACAGAAATCCAGGCCCTTCTGCAGAGTCTCCCTGGACAGGAAAGAAGTCATCCACTTCAGAAGCAGCTCAAACTCAGTGTTTGCTTCATTGGGGGCTCCATCAGCCACTCTGAGGCTTTGATGGGTCCCATTATTGGAGGGCACAAGAGACAAGAGCATGCAGACAGGCAGCTATATCGTAGTAGGGGTCCCTGCTGGGTAATAATTAGCATTGATTCTATGACTGCAGAAGGCTGATCAATCGCTTTATTGTACTATACTATACTCTACTACTACACTGTACTATACTATATGAAACACTCATCACTCTTCCAGATAGTCTGATACAGACAGACCAGACTGGTTAATTGAAATCTAAACACCATTACCATTGGTTAATTAAGAAATCACTCTTTGGTAAACAAATCTCCACAACACATTCTACATGTGCACAACAGTGCAGCAAGTGAAGATAATAATTGTTTCTCATTCTTTTCTCTGAGTTTTCTAACAGCTTCTCACAGCTTCCCAGGGAAATCCTGGGAGAGCTATCTCTCTCTCTGTTCAGAGGATATGTGATTACCACACAGCTACATTGTTCAGGAGGCCATGGCAGGCAGCTTGGGACAGTGAGCCTGTCTTCTCCCCTGCCTAGCTCTCATCTCAGTGCCTCACCTGATCTCCAGGGCTCGGTGCTCAGGGAACTGGCTCTGGAAGTGTCTCAGTGCCTGCATGACAGCTGATGTGCATTCCACATATGTGTAGTCAATCATGATGTCACCTGCCAGCAGGCAATGGGTATCAGTGCCACAGCCCCTGTGTGGGCAAGCCTCCAGGCCAGCCGCTGCCAGCCTGTCCCTCAGACCCAGGGCACACTGATCCCCTGTCAGGCACCCGCTGGGCATGGTGAGCCCAGGCCACTTTGTCCCTTCACAGTGGGCAGGACAAGTAACTCCCACAGCTCCCCTTACCGAACACCTCCGAGGGGTTCAGCAGCTCCAGCAAGTGGCCTCCTCGCTTGGTTTCATAAGTGGCAAAGCCTCCATCTGGGTTCCTCATGCTCAGCAACTGCCCAGACAAGCAGAGAGGGGGATGGTACAACCTCATGGGCAGTACTACTCCAGTCTGGCCCCAAGCCAGCTGTGAGGATAAAGTCAGACCTACAGGTCTATGGGGCTGGCAGAAAACCCAGGTCCCAAACCACCGTGACAAAGCAAGCCCAATCTGGGCCATCAACAACATTAGGTCACATAAGCAGCTCTGAATCACAACAGTGTTGCCACACCAGGCCTCATATTAGCTCAGATCTAACCAGATCTAATACCAGATCTAACAATTCCTTGGGCCTTGGCTTCTCTTACAGTCCTGCATGTCCCTTGGCCTAATTTTTGCAGCTCTTACCACATTCACAGCATCAAAGAGGCGCTCAGCAGGCACAAGCTTGGCTATGAAGGGACACTTCTCCTGCAGCAGCATAACTGCCTTCAGCCCCTCTGCTGTGCAATCTGCCACAATCCAGCCACAGTCCCGTGTGCTGAAGGGGAAGCCACCCTGGAAAAGGATCAGGTGGGCTTAGGGAGCAGGATCACTTTCCCTCACCCACTCTATTTTTGGAAGAAAGCAGGTGCTGCCTCTGATTCCTGTTCCCTCTGCCCAAATCCCTGCCCCAGTCATGCATCCTTGAGAGACCAGTGCCAGCCATCATACCTTGTTCATATGGCGATAATATTTCTGGTAGTCAGGTGGATTCTCTGGGATCTGCAGGAGAAAAGAAACAAGTGAGGACAGCCTGGAGGTGCCTGGCTGCAGGACCACGGGCTGAAACCATTGCAGGTGCAGAACCATGTGGAAGTGGACAGTACCTGCCTTCCACTGAGGGGAGTAGACAGGAAAGAGGTCAGCTCTGGAGCAGGGAGAAATCACCTTTTGGCCTGATTTCAGCAAGTGTTGCTAAAGCCCCTTTTGGGAGCTTGCCTGCCAGGGAACCATCTGCTTTCAATGCTCCTGTTGGCAGCACCACAAACAAGACCCGTGACTGCATATGCATCAAGCTGTTAATGACAATGACCCTCACCTTGAGCCACTGCTGGCCTGGCCAGCAGAAGCTGAGCTCATACAGTCACTATCCAATGATCCTGGGTTTCCCAGAAGGGTGCCTCAAATGTGTCAGCACCAGACAAGATGAAGGGCAAATAAGCCTAAGCTTTCAGTTTCCCAGCCTCTCTAAGCTCAGGCAGACAACCCAAGCAGCCCTGGGCCTTGCTAAGGTCCTCTCCAAGCTTCAAAGATGGTTCCCTGAAAACAGGGAGTAGAAAACAGGAGGCTGGGCCTGGAACTTTGCCAGTCAGCCCTTCAGAAGCTCTCTTCAGAAGGCAACAGATGCATCCAACAGGGTTCTGAGCAACAGCCAAGCCTGCACAGCCAGTGTGTGAGACACCACTGACCAGCTCTGCTCACCTGGGAGAACTGGAGGAACTCATGGGCATTCTGGAGGCAGGAGGTGAATTCAGGCATCTCCTGGGCTTCTGCCTAGAAACAGAGATGCACAGTGAGCAGTCAGCAAGGGGTTGTAGCCAGACATGTTTTCCCAGCTCAGTCACAGCATTCCAGGCCACAACTGAGCTCCAAGGGAGTGCACAACAGAAGCTCTGGTACTTGGGGACTCATAAGAAGAGACCATTCTCCCAAGGCTGCATGTAGCACTGAAGGGTGCATTACCTCCAGGAAGGCTTGGATGGCAAAAGCAGTATCCCAGAGCTGGGATCCATTTGTGCCCTGGAAGAGAGAAAATAGATAGTGAGAGTCAAGTGCTAGCAGCAGCCTGACCCAGCTGTGGGGACTATGGGACAGCACCTCCCTCCCGCATTACCCCCAACAGCTCCTTCCTATGTCATCCTGCATCACAGCTGACGTGCTGGCACAGAGAGGACAGATGCAGCAGATCAAGGGACAGCAATGGAACACAAGATAAGACAGCTGCTTCAGTCTGCTCTGTGCACAGCCAAGGCAGGAGAGGTGGCTAGCATTAAGGAACAGCAGGACACAATGGCTCTGAGAGAAGCAGAGCTCAGCCCACACTCAGGATCAGGAGCCTGGCTTTCTCCCAGGACTCATGAGGATGGAGGGAATGGAGGCCTCTCAGCTCCCAGCCACAGGGAGGCAAACTAGCAGGACAGACAGTACTCCCTCCTGGCACAGCTGGGGGAAGTGGCAGTGAGAAGGCCACCAGGCACCAGAGGTGAGATGCCAGGAGCTCAGGCCTAGGATTAACACACTAGCCCATTACTCCACAGGTTGCCCCAGCACACCAGGGTCCCTTCAGTCACAGCTGAACTCCTACAGCACTTCACCTGCATCTTCATGCCGTCGAGGCCCAGCCTGTGGGAGGAGAGAGCACAGTGCTGCAGCACAGGCAGAGTGGGAGCACCAGGAGGCAAGTCAGGAGTCATGGTGTGCTGTGCCAGATGGGACACACTCAGCCCTTACCAGAGATAGTCAGGGATCCTGGACACATGCTCCTGAAAAGCTGGGGAGTCCTTCCCTTCCACGAACCAGCGAACCAGCATGTTGATTGTCTTGGAGATCTGCCCAGAGGAGCACTGTCACTGCTCTGGATAGAGCTTCTTCCAGCCCCAGAAACATACATCCCCCCCACTCAACACAAAGCCATACAGAAGTTGTCTTGGCCTTGATCCCAATGGCTCCCCCTGTGACATCACCCAGCATAGCCGAGTTAGCAGGGCAGGTGCCATGAGATTACTCCAGAGCTTCCTCTGAGATCATCTCCCTGGACCTCAAGGCGAGATACTCCTCACCAGGGCCACAGCTGTCCCCATGTCCTCTGCATCTCCTGTGCCCTGTTAGCCTTAAGCTCTTGAGCACCAGGAGCAGGAGGAGTTGAGCAAGATCTGATGATTATTACATGCCACACTTGCACAAGCTGGTCCTTAAAGAAGAAAGGGTAAGATACTAAAGGATTAATAGCAAGTGTCCTACCGGCCCGATGCTGATGCACTTGGTGAATCTGTCATCAGCCTTGATGTGGTCGTACAGCTCTGTGACGGCTCGCTGCCGCAGGTGAGTGCTGTGGTGAGCTTCATACACGTTCATGATGGCTACAGGAGAAGAAAGGGACATGGAGTGAAAAAAAACCCACCCTGTGCAGCCAGATTCACTTGCTGTGGCAGGCTGCACCCCAACTCACACAACAACCATCAACCAACAAGCATCAGGATGGAGCAAAGCTCTGCCCCAGAGTGGCCTGAGGACATGGGCACAAGGCCCTGCTGCTCTCAGGGAGGGAGAATCCCATGGATCACATAATTCCAGTCTCCATCCCAGCTGCAGGGCATACACCAGCAGCTGGTAGGAGACCCTAAAGAGCTCTGAGGGTACAAGGCAGCCTCAGTATTCTTCGCAGCAGCTCCCGCACTCACCGTAGGCAGCACCTAGCAGCCAGCTGTGTGGGGTGTACACGTCACAGGCAGCCACGTTGTTCCTCTGTGCTGGCCAGTCTATGCTGGCATAATCTTGCACATACAGCTCCTGGCACAAGAGAGCAAAGGGCAGCCTGGACAGCCAGGAGCAAGCACCTGGGGCAGTTACTGCTGGGAGCTGGCTCAGAGACCATGTAGGTTATGAGCGCTGCCACTTGGCAAGCCAGAGGCTGGCTCACAAGAGCATGGCCAGCACAGCAGGTGGTCACAGAGCCATGTACCCTTGTCCAGCAGGATCAGCTCCTTCCTTACCTGCCGCAAGCTCCGTATGAGCTCGTCCTCTTCTGCTGACAAACGCTTAGCATAGCAGTAGCTCATGGGAAGGTAAACCTGGCGGCAGTGACACCAGAGCTGTGATGGATGGGCTGGAAACCATGTGGGAAGCAGCCTGATTGCAACAGAGAAAGTGCTGCTGTGAGGAACAAGGAAGGCCAAGGGCCACTGGAGAGATGTTGTGTGGAATGCCCAGAACAGGGCAGGCCTTTGCCTGTCCCCTGCACTAGGGGATATACACACAGCCTGGCCCTGCTCAGATTCCCCCTCCAACAGGGATACTCCCTCCTGACACCACTCCAGGCCCAGCTGACACATGGCAGGGAGGACCTCAAGCTCAAAGAGGAAGGAGAGAAGCTAGTTCAGCCACATGGGATGTTGAAGGCAGAGGCCTGGACTGACAGTTAATGGCATTTGCTGACAAAGCACCAGCAGCCCTTGGTACTATGCAGCCCCCGATTTCCTCCAGCGATAGTGTCAGACACTTTCCCTCTCTGACACCCAGCAGCACTCTGAGTATTCAGAGAGGGTACAAGCAAGAGTTTAGGGCTGGCAGCCTCACGTGTGGCTGTCCCTTCCTGCTAGGGTCTAATTCTGGCTGCTGGAAGATACTGGTGGCAGGCAGGGAGCACATGAATGTATTAGGGACCCTGTGGGAAATGCTAACAGGGCTGCGCTCTGGCATCTCCCTTGGATGCAGTGTTCAGTGCTGTCCACCTACTGGCTGGCCTGCTGCTGGCTCCCAGCTGACAAGCGGCCTGAGCACCTCCAGTTCCTGGCTGTAGCTGGAGTTATCCCAGCAATCACCAGTGCCTGGGACAGTTCTGGGTGGAGGCTGGTGGCAGGACTGACAGTAGCTCCTCTCTCCACAGTGAGGGGGGCACATACCACATCTCTGGGAGAAGCGTGTTCATTCCCTCCCAGCTGTAAACGTTCAAGACAGCCAGCCAAAACTTGCCCCAGGAAGGGATTCCCACAGCACCTCCTGCACAGAACAGTATCAGCTTTCAGGGTTAACACAGCCATGCCAGCTCCCAACTTTTTTCCCCATCACAGGGCCCACTTCTCCCCATGTTTGGGAGCTCAGGTTGGAATACATATCCCAAAACAGGGCAAGCATGCAATGGTACAAAAATGCAATAGAATTTCCCATCATTAACTGAAAATGCAGTTGCCATGAAAGGCAAGTAAGAACAGCTCTTCCACTACCTAGCAGCCCCCAGTGTTCCCTGCAGCCCTCGGGTCTGGCCAGACCTCTCTCACCAGCGTACCAGCCTCATGGCTGACCTTTGCTGTGCAGGTTGACACGGGCCCGCACAATGTCAGGGTCATCTGGTCCAAGCCCCAGGATCCTCAAGGCTACGTAGTTGAGGGCTGTGCCAAACACTGTTGATTTATCTTCTACATGTCTGTCAGGAGCATATACAGAAATACCACATCCATTAGTCAGCTATTGCCATTAGCCATACACAAGCCACTGCACAAGGCTGTCTTCGTTAGGGTGAAGAAGGATGCCAGGGGTGACTTTGGAAAAAAGGGACCTGACTAATACAGGAAGAAACATTGCTCTGCACGACCCTGTCACACATGATGCTTTGGGATATAGTGTCCCAGAGGAGATGTGCCAGACTTGATGTTACGGCCACCTCTGTGACAAACAGCATACATGGAGTGCTGCACAAGCAAGTCCAACTGCCCACAGCTATCACAAGTGCTGAGTCCCCCTCCCTGAGCCTGGGCAGATCTGTCAGCAGCTCCAAGTCCTGCACCTTGGAGCTGCCATCACTCAAAGAAGCATCTTTGGTACTCACAAGCCCCAGCCTCCGTCCGGGAGCTGCACAGAGCGCAGGTAGCGTACCATCTCCTTCCGGAACCCCTCAGGCAGCTGGATTTTGGCCGTGTGGCAGGTGATGAGGAGACCTGGAGTACCAGAGAAGCTGGCACTGCAGAGAGCCGAACCCCAGGGCACTCATCCCTGGGCAGGTGCCCAGGCCTACCTG
>VXBC01005083.1:259806-339601 GCA_013399945.1 Ploceus nigricollis | reverse complement strand
CGCCCACGGCCGCCCCCCGCCCCGCCCCGGCCGGCCCCCGCGCCGCCGCCGTCCCGCCCCATCTCCTCCCATCCCCATCTCCTCCCGTCCCCGTCCCGCCCCCGCCTGCCATGGGACAGCGCTCGGCAAGTTGCTGGGGCTCGTCTGCTCCGTCGCACATGTCTGCCCCTGACACAGGAGTGCCATCCCTCCCACAGACCCCGACAGCCGTCCCCGTCCCTTTGGGTGACAGCCCCAGCCCCTAGAGCGACTGTCCCCACCTCCGTGCACCCCCGAAGTCCAGGCGTGTGGTTTCCATCGTTAATGGAAATAACAAAACAACGCCGGGCCAGCCTGGGTGCCCAGCTCATGTGGGCCACGAGGGACTGGGGAGATGTGTCTGGGTGCAGTGCCAGCCATGGGCACAGTGCACCCTGACCGCGTGTGCCCACGCTCCCGCTGCCCCCGTGCTTCCCCGCTGCTGGCACCACCCTGGATTCACCGTTCTCAGCTCTGCTTTCCCGGGGTGTCAGCCACTCCTTAAACACCGGGGCCCTGCCCGGATGAGGAGGGCTGTGGCCGGGGGGGGTGACACCCATAAAACACTGTGCTTTGCTCTACAAGTGAGTCAGGTATCCTCACTATGAACCCTGCCCTGGTCCCTCCAGCACAGCTGGAGGGGTGTCACCTTCATGCAGGTAATGCCGTGGGACAGCAGTCCATGAGGAGATGGCAGAGCTCCTCCTGTCCAATCCCAGTCACATGTCCCCATCTCTCTCCTAATAACCATCACTGCCTTCCCAGGCCAGTGAGCAAGGGGGTTTCAGCCCTTCAAAGCCCCTTGGCTCAAGAAGGCTTCCGAAAGGAGGCACACAGGGATTGTAAATCCCAGAGATGCTGTACTTGCTGCTGCTATGCTGTTGGAAGGGCTGGGTGGACATTTAATATATCTTTGTTTAAGTGGAGTGATACAATTCCTTTCAGCCTTTCACAGTGACCTGGCTTCCCTCCTACTACAGAAGTGGCACCAGACCAAGCTAAACTGGCAGAAAAGCCCCTCCATGTCTGTGCACTACCCAGGGACAAAAGAGCTACTCACAAATGTGGCACCCATCAACACCCCAGGACAGAAAAACGCCTGTCTATTAATACTTATATAATCATTAATACTTACAGTATATAATGCACACTACAAGTTTAATTTAAAATATTCCTCTTCTAGCAAACAGGTCTTCACTCATATCCAGAATAACATCAGGGATTATCTGCAAAAGAATACAGTGATTTTATTTGAGAATTAAATAATTAATTTTGTATTTATTTCATAAACTAGGCTTAGGTCACTCAGTTCAGCCCTGGCTATGTTCAGTAAGAGCAAAATGTTTTTTGGATGGTGCTGGACTTCTCCTGGAGGGAGAATGGATGGGGGTAATATCTTTGACTTGTGTCCCATCCCACTGGTCCTCAGTAGGGACAGCTGTGCTGCTTCTCTTACACAGTTTATATGAACAGAGGGAACTCTAGAAGTTCACTGACATGGGTGTTGTATTTGAGGCTTAATAGTCTGTTTATTTTTGGTTTAAGAAAAAAAATTGTCATAATGACTCTGTCTGAAATGAGGTTCATGAAAGTATCCACTTGTCCGTGGATGCCAAAATCTTAAGATAATTTATGGTAATATTTGCCTAAGGGGAGTGATGGAGGATGAACAACTTAGTTTTATTTTTCTGTCTCTATACAACCCACCTGCACCAGAAATTTTTAATAATTGTCAAATTCCTGTTACTTAGACCTTGTTTTCATCCATGTTTTTCTGCATCTGAACCTCAGCTGGATTCAGCCAGGAACTAGCTCACCTCTGGCTGCTGTGTTTGTAGATGCCAGGGAACCTCCTCCCTGCAAAGCTGCTGTGTGTGCTGGCACTGCGAGTGCAGCCCTGCAGAGGCAGTTTCTTCACCCTCCCACCCAAATTCCTCTGCTTTCATTACTTTTTTTGTCCCAGTTCAATGACCACCGGCGTTTGTCTCATGATCTGGCAGAGCCTGGTGCCACACACACCCAAGAGACAAAGAAATAGGCTGTCTTTTCTCCTGGTATGAGGAGCCCACATTGTGAGGGAGACAGGCAGAGGGCTGAACTGTTTTGCTCAGCCTTGGGCACTGTAAAAACCCCCTTGCTTCTTTAAACATATCAGCCCAAAGCTCTGGCAAGGAAGCTCTGACCCTGAGGAAAGGAGCCCCAAGGTTGCACCCTCCTGTTCAAAGATTAGAACATGCATTTTAAAATAACAGAAGCAGCTCTTTGGGCAGCACTTAAAGCACAGCTCACAGCCCCACACTCATATCCAAACCTCATGGACTGTCACAGGCTGGGTTAGGTATGATCCAGGCCAGGAGAGCAGTCTTTGCAAAGGATATGAGCCTGGACAAGGATCAGGAAAGTCTCTTGTGCTCATTAGCAGAGGCAGAAGAGGGTCAAGGTTTCTGGTGTTCACATCTAATCCTGCTCCTTCCCATCTTATCAGGACATCATTCCAGATCATCACCTGTAAAATACAGAAGTCAAAATGATTTAGGATGAAATGGACAGCAAGAATCACCAGGAAAGAGAATTTTAAGACTGTTCAAGTTTTAATCTGTCAAATGCTACTTTTTCTGTTCCATTTTAAGGAAAGGTCACTTTCCAGAATGACATCAGAATATGGTTTAAGGAGATGAGCTAGGAACATGTCTCTGACTAGAAAAGGTTTGCTTTAATGCATTTCTTGGCTGAGGACTGAGCTAGAGATCTACCAGATCAAATTGCTATCAACAGAAAAATGCTGTCTCTTTCCTGTTGACAGAGAGCCCCATTTATAGCCAGCTCTTACAGGAATGCAAGTACTCTTGGAAAAAATCAAATAGTGCAAAATTGCTGACAAATTACCTCCACACTAGAAACACCACTACCTAAAAGCATCCCTGCTGTCCCTGCTAGTCTCACCAAAGCACAGATAACTGCTGTAGTTTGTAATGCCCTAAATGCAAGAATTTCAGTGGTGAGGTAAATATTTAGAGTTGACATACTCAACCTTAATGCTGGGGAAATTATTTTTCCCCAAACCAGTGTTTGTCCAGCAATAGGGTTTAGATAAAAGTGCATTTAGGCTGCTGGGGCTGGCAGGGGACATGTGAACAAGTTTTGTATCAAGACCCCATTTAAAAGTAAATAAAGAATTTAAGTTTGAGACAACTTTTCAAAGTTTCTAAAAGGAAAATATTTTTTTCTAGTGTGAATCAGTATACAAACAATAACTCATCTTTTTTCTGAGTTTTGCATGTTGATTTACACTTCCCTTCTCAGAATTAGTTCAAAATATTTGCAGTTTCACTTGTCACTGGTGTTAGGTGGATATTTCTTGAACATTTCAACATTTCTTGAACAATACACACAGAAAAGTATAAGTGTTATGCTCACACTGACTGCAAAACGTATTTTCATTGATGCTTTCACTCCAATGGTATAAATGGTTTTGCACAAGCAGCAATGGTTTCAGTTTGACAAAGCATTTTGTTGGTGGTATGTTTGGTGAAGCACAGCAAATTGAAATAACCTTATTTTCCCTGTCTGGCCTGACTCTACAATCTTAAAACAGTAGAAAGCAGAAAAAGTGTGTTCAATATTAATAGTGTGCAGTAAACATAGTGAAAAGATCAGACATATGAGGAATTGCTATTTTTGCATACTCACTGTTCAGAGCAGAACAACAGCTTTAAAGAATGCATTCACATCTTTGAATTGCAAGCTTGATTCACAAAATATTCCGTGCATTGAAAGATCCATCTAAGGAACAGAGAGTAGGCATTCTATCTTTGAAAAATATGAACAAATAAATGGCACCATAATAGATTTATTTGTAATGTGTAACAGCTGGGTCTAGGGATAATCTCCAAGTGCTTGTTTAAAAAACAAAGTTTACTGTAATACATTTTGAAACGGTATATAGCCCTAAATACGTGTTAACGGCTGATTGCAACTATGTCCCCATACCGTCTTCAGAAAACAAGTAAAGCAGGCGGTGTTTTCCTCTCCCAAGGGCGGCTTTCCAGCGGCTCCCACGTGGGCGGCGGGTCTAGTCCCCGCGAGCAGCTCTGCGGTGCGGGCACAGTGCCCGGCTTGGACACCCCGCCCCGGCTGCGCTGCCAAGCCGTGTCCCCCGCAGGCATAAGAAGCCAGCGGGTCCCCGCGGTGCCTGGCCACGCCGCATCGCTGTGCCACAGCCCCGCCGGCATCAGGGAGGTAAGAGGGGCCGGGGGATGCCGGGCGGGCTGTCCCTGCCCGGGGGGAGGTGGATATTGTCAGGGCAGAATCACCACTCCACATCACCTCTGCTCAGGAGCACTCCTCAGCCTTGTGGACGGGAAGCAGGCAGGGCTGGAGCATGAAAAGGGTATTTTTGTTAGGATATTTTCTACCGTGTCTGGAAACAGTCTTTCTGTTTGGACACTGACTGCTGAGCAGGGGAGGACATCAGCTGTGGGATCAGATTCCTTACCTTGTGGTGGAGAAACAGTAGCCAGGTCGAAGGGCAGGAGACATTTACCAATGGGATACGAATGAAGTGCCAGGCAATATGGCTTCTTTATTTTCCCAGCTTTTGGGAAGGTGGGTTGGCAGCTCTCCCTCTTTGATCAGAGTCTCTTTGGTTTGTCTTTGGTTTATTTGTGAAGTCTGCAGGGAACGCTGCAATCTGAATTATTATCAGATCCCAGGAGGGTCTCCAGACCAAGTGTGGGAGAGGGAGGTTCGAGAGGTGTTCATTTTGACCTGCTGGCACTCATCAAAACTGGCTCCTATCCAGTTCCCCTGACTGCTGGGCTGGAGACAGGTCTGCAGGCAGAGGCATAGGCGAGGGGACCTGTGACAGCAGGGACATCAAAACCATTCTGAAGCTCTGGAGCAGACCCCATGCCTGCCCCCTCCTCGTCTTGTGGCTCTGCTGTCTTTGAGAGCCCCTGGCAGCAGAATTATGGTCTCTCATGACCTTCCCCCTGAAGCCAGAGCTGCTGCCAGAGCTTCCCAGCAGAATGCCTTGAACTTGCTGATCCATGGGCGGAGCCCCGGGGTGGCCGTGCTTCCAAATCCATAGGAATTGCTGGAGCTTGCCCAGGCTGGTGCTCCCAGAGTCCCCTCTGACCTCAGGGCCACGCCACAACCATGTCTGAGCTGGAGAAGGCGATGATCGCCATCATCGATGCCTTCCACCAGTACTCCGGGAAGGAAGGAGACAAGCACAAGCTGAAGAAATCGGAACTGAAGGAGCTCATCAACAACGAGCTGACCCACTTCCTCGGGGTAAGTACTGCCCTCCCCGCAGCCTGGCTGGGCTCAGGGGCCATCCAACAGCCCCTGCACTCCCCTAACTCTGTCTCCCACGGGAAGCCTGTACAGGCAAAGAGGTTTATTTACACAGCAGGGCATTAAATCCTTTGCCCCAGCTCTACAGAGCAGCAGGATGAAGGGAACAGCCTATATGGCAGACTGGGATGTGGGTTGGATACTAGGGAAATTACCTTCCCTGACATGGGGGGACAGCCTTGCCCCAAGGGGCTCAAGATGTCCCTTCCCAGCAGCACAGCTGTGCCTCCAATTCCCCAGGACACAGGACAGTGCCCCACCATAGACTGGGAACATCCACAAGATATTTGGGATGTGTCTGAACAGAGAATCAGCCATGAGAGCACTTGGGAAATGGGAACATGTTACTGTCTGGACCTCACTGTGGTCCTCCCCAGCTTTGGCTGCCTGTTTCTATCCCTTCAGGAAATCAAAGACCAGGAGACTGTGGACAAAGTCATGGAGGCACTGGACTGCGATGGGGATGCAGAGTGTGACTTCCAGGAGTTTGTGGCCTTCATTGCAATGGTCACTGCTGCTTGCCACGAGTTCTTTGAGCATGAGTGAACTGGTGGGAAGCAGGTGAGCCCCTTCTGCTCATGCTGGAGAGAGGCAAGGCAGCATTGCTCCTCCAGGAAAAGGACTGGCTGTGATTACAGACACCTTAGAGTTCAGCTTGCACTAGACTTAAGCAGCTTATTAAAAGTGCTGTGGCTTTGTGAACAAAAAACACTTATGCGGCTCAGGAAAGGCTAGTGGCTAGTGCCCATTGGGCTGGATGCAGTGAGAGAGTGCCTTGCCTCAAGCTCCTTCCCTGCTGTTTTAAGTCAGGAATTTGCACGGGGCTAGAAGCAGAGGGATGCTGTGATCCAAGCTTGCATGCAAAGGAAAAAAGGAAATTCAAGGGTTGAAGGAAGAGGTGATACAGAGGGGCTGGTTTTGGAGACTTGCTGCTGAGCCCACTGGCCTGAATGGGAAGGCTCCCAGTGATTCCTGTGGGCTCTCGGCATGGCATTAGAAACCAGCTCCTGTCCCATCACAGGTGCTCAGCAGAGCCCACCTATTTCTCAGTACATTGAGACACCCTTGGCTTGCAATGCAAAGTGTAACAATCCAAAAGCATAACCATCTGACAGCTCAGGCTTCTCACTTGTTGATCAATCCTGCTTTAGCAGCCGGCAGAACTGGAAGCAACAGCATATGAGGCTCCTGCACTCGGGTCAGCTCCTGGGCCTGGGATATGCCTTGACAAGGTGTCCAGGCTCAGTCAGAAGGGAAGTGGGAGTGGCCCAGTGTGACCACAGACCAGGCACAGCCTCCTGAGTGTGTGGAAATGACAAGGAATAAACGTTGGTTTGGCCTCTGGTGAAAAATGTGTCCTTTTGTGCCAGGCTGCTCTGCACTGAGAGAGAAAGGCTGGGGGATCAGGCCTGAAGCACTGCTACAGCTCATGCCCCTGGGGCTCTTGTTGGGCACCGACCCCTCATCTCTTCCCTGGTGTCATTGTGACTGGCCAGACAACCCACAATTGTCACCAGCACCGTGTTCCAGCTGGCTGCCCACACTGCCAGGTGTTCCTGCCAGGACATAGGGACACAAGGGCCCTCTGCAGGATGTGACTGCTGTTACCAGGGTCATCCAGGGGCTTGCAGAGCTGAGCCCTTGCAAAGCCTTGACCAAACCCAGGACCACCCCCCAAGGCCTGTGCTGCTGCCTTACCAGTCTGCACCTGCCATCCAGCTCAGCAACACCCATGAGTTGGGCCTTCCTGGCCTGCAGCACCAATAGTGACAGATTCACAGCAAAGATCTCTCAGATGGTACTGGTTTTACCTCATTCCACATATTATAATGATTTTATGCACAAAATGACATCTTTGGACAGGGACCATCTTGCTATTCTCACCAGCCTCCCCCAAGCTGTGCAAGGGGACACTCATGCAGAGCCAGGCACACAAAGGACAGCATCTTGTACTCCACCTAGCACAAAAAGCCATTTTGCCATCCCAGGGTAGTGCTCACTTGATAAGAAGCAGTTTAGCATCCAAGTTACTTCCACCACATTTTTAACATCCTCCTCAGGTCTTGGCTGAGCTGCTTTCAACACTGGCACAGACCTGAGGCCATGTGTGAGAACAGTGGGTGGGGACCCTGCCTGTCTCTATGTCCCCAAGGTAAGGCAGGGTAGACAGGACTCTCTGGACCCTCTCTCAAGCCTGAAGCCAAGTTCAGCAGAGGGATCTGATTTTTCAGTACAAGGGTCTGCCTGTGGGCCACATCTGTCATGGTTCTGACTCTATAAAGAGGATTCAAACGGATTTCCCACCAGGAAGAACACTGTGACAGTTTCCTACTTATCAACAGTAGTAAAACTGAAACAAAGAGAACTACAGCAACAGGAAGGGCCTGAGATTTTTAGAAAATGCAGATTCACTTCTGAAGCTAGAAAAGTGTCAGAGGGGCATTGTACCTTTGCTAAATCACATTTTCAGAATTTAAAATGCTGCAATAACTTCCTGCTCTGGGAGATTAGAATCTCCACTTTTATTCTGTTCCCAGATAATTTTAAGAGATGCTCATCTCTCAAAGGGAAACCTCTCCCCGCACCAGACAAAAAGTTACCATCATTGTAAGAGCATTTACAGACACACCTCCCCTCCCAAAAGTTCTTCCACACAGGATCTTACCAGGAGTGTTGATTGTTGCTCATCTTAAAAAAACATATACTTCATCTTAACTGTTGATGGAAGTAGATCCAGGCTGAAACATTCAAAAGCAGAGCTCATGTACTGACAGCAAGCAAAAAAAAATCTTAAAAAGAAAGCTATGGTTTTCTTCCCTCAAATGAGGTATGGACTTTTACAGACCCCAGAAAAGGAACAGAACCAACCACAGCAGTGTCATTCATATTTGGGAGAGAAAAGTGGCAGAAATAAATAATGATTTTTGCAGTTACCTTTGCTAGACAAGTTTAAAGGAATGCTAGAAATACAGCACTTTTATGTTTAGGTGAGAACAGGGTTAAATAAACCAGAAGTGACTGGAAGAAAATACAGTGGTGCATATAATTTTAGTAACATGCACTGAAACACAAAAAAAATAGAACTCTGCTTATATGGCACTGGATAACCAAGCCACACCATAGAACCTGGTGTGCCTAGTTCCTCCTAAACAAAACAAAAATAACACAAAATCCAAACACAAACACAAAATCTAAAGATTGTAGCAACAACCCATATTAGAATTGGTCATGACATGGAATTCTGGCTTGCAAATATCTAATTTGAAATATCTGACCACATAAATATTTGAAGTATATTAACCAGCTACTTTCCTTTTTCCTGGGTAACAACAATAAATCAGGGCATTAAAGCAACATCATAGTACTGTTGCTAAAATGACAAAGATTTTAAAATGCTGGGGCTGAGCGCTGGCTCACAAAGAACACTGCTGCAATAAAGGCAGCTTCATTAATGGTTGCAAGGTTATTTAATACTCACTTGCACCCCAGAATAAATCTGAAATATTCTGCTTCAACAGCATTCCCTCAGTGTACTGAGGGCCAGTGAGCCAGTGACAGCAGCACGTTAGTTCAGGAGACAGGGCTTAGAAATGCCTGGTTAGTACATTTTATACTCCCACAAATCAGGTAAAAACCCACCAACCAACCAACCTAAAAATGGTCCTTATACCTTTGCTGCGAGCTGGGATTTCAATGTCACACTCATTCAATTTAAAATGAATTACAGATTTTTGAATCCTGTCCTCCTTAGTTTTGAGAAAGATGAGTTAAGTTGCTTTGGCATTGAAATCCAGCGTGCTTTAAACATGTCACACTCAGCACTTCCTGGATTTGAGGCACAATGCCTGGCTGGAATTAAAAGTGAGAAAAACAACAAAGGCTCCAAGACGCCATTGTCTTGTTATGTGCAGTGCTTTCAAACACAAAACACATTTTGCAGGATCAATTCTTGTTTGTTTCCTAAATCTACTGTCAGTTCAAATGGCTTCTGTAAGCATCTCACCTCTCTTGCCTTTTCAAACAAAACACTTGCCTTCTTTTAAGAAACTACAACTTCATTTACTTCCATAAACAAGGCTCTAAGTAAAAGCAGGTGGTTTGCTCAGGAACCCTTGAAAGTCTGGGTTAAAAAATGCAGATGACATGAAAAAACCTCCCAGGGCTCCCTTCCAAGATGGAATGCCCTGTAACCACAGAGTCTTCTGCACACTGTGAGCTGTTTGTGGGCCCAGCAGTCTGACCCATCTGCTGCACCTCGAAGTGTTTGCATTGAACTTTGTGTCAGAGAAAGGAAAACACTTGGAAACACACTTGGGAGTAATGCTGGTGCAGCACATCATTTTTTCTAGATAAAAGTTAAATCAACACCCTACCTCCCATGAGCCACGTTGCAAGAGGGATAGAAAGAGTTCTTTTAGGGATTTTTTTACAGCTTTTCCAAACTGCTGCAGCTGTTAGAAGTGATAGAATTTTAAAAAATTTTAATTAAGGGTTTTATTAAATTTTGTTTTAATTAATCATAACCAGTATGTTAATTATAAGCAGTATGTTAGTCTTATATAATTTTAAGCCAGCATTTAGCAAAGTTGTCTGAAGTTACTTTTATGGGAATACAGCTGGGGAAAATTTCTTACACATTAAGTTTTGATAAACTAAATCTGATATGCTTCAATGAACAAGGCCTGGGAGAGAAAGATGTATTGTTGAAGCTGGACATCTGGAATGCAGAATTTAGGGACTACAAGGACATTTTGCAGAAACCAGAAGAGACTAACAAAGACTGTGTCTGTGTGTTGAAAAGTCCCTACTGGAGAAAACAGACACTAAAACCCCTAAAAATATGGACTAATTAGCATGAACAGTGAGGAACCAATAACCAACAGAGGACAGCATACTAATGAATGAAATATAATTATGCAATTTAGAACCAGTGAACGCTAATTTGTATGCTAAAAATGTAGAAATAGGTGAAAAAGTTTTGTATCTGTGCCTGTGTAGAGGCTGGAATTTTGTCAGTCATTTACAAACCCTGGCCAGGAATAAAGAACTGCCTCACTCTCCAGCACTACAAAGACACTATTAGAGGACATGAAGAACACATTTTTGTCCTTGCACATTTTTCTGTACGAGACATCTATCCGGAGCTTCAGTCCTTGTGAGGCTGCAATATGCATGGTGGTACTTTGAGCTGAAAAGGACTGTGCAGAGAGCACTGTGCTCTACCAGCTTCTTGAAAGTTTTAAAAGAAAGGGGGCTTCTCCTTGAATGTGGTGCAAATACAAGTTTCCAAAAGTTTAGACAGCATTTCACAAGTTTCCACAAGTCTCAGGGGCAAACTCTGGGCAAGCCTGTTGTCCTGGCACAGTTCTCTGTGCTGGGCACAGCGTCCCGGCTGTGAAAGAAGCGTGGCTGCCACCGGCCTGCTAGCCAAATTCAGAGTCCTAAGCTGGCAGTCTTAAGGGTAAAGTTAAACAAGAACTACTTGTGCTGCTACCTATTCATCTTCCAGCCCCTCTGTGGAAACAATTTTGCCTACCTTTAGGCTCTGAAATCCAGAGAACACAATGGTAGAGGCAGCAGAGAAGGGAAGGACAGAGTGCACCAGTGAGTTTGATGTGGTTTATGTGTGGCAATGGGAAGGTGCAGCCCTGTACTGGCTTTTACTTCTAGAGCCTTTTTCTATGAGAACAGCTGCTGGATGTTTGCAACGAAGACATGAGTGTGAAAAAAGTGACGGCAGGTCTGTCTGGGAAAAAAGATACAGACCATTGTGCCCAATTTAAACGCTGTAAAGAGAAGGAGGTACTTTGAGAACATCTTCTTGACACTTCCATCTGTGTGATCTCTAGCTGCTTGGACACAGCGACATTGTGGAAGTGTGTGAAAATGATTACACTGAGAATACCAGGCTGCACAGGGAAGAGGGTAGGGCAGCAAATGCCTTCTGTCCTGGCACATCCGTCAGTTACTGCTTCGCTGTAAGGATGGACTCTGCCACTTTGAGAGAACATGCTGATGCTATCTATATATATAGTCTAGGAGGAAAGTGCAAATCACCAGTGTGTTTTGTCTAGCTTACAGACTGCAAAGGGACTATAAAGGCCAGCAGTGGCTTTTTGTTGCAGGACTTTTTCTTAATGAGCAGCTGCTGGACATTTTGAAGGGGTTTGGGATTTGCGAGAGTTAAGAGTGCAAGACGGTACATAGACCTTGAGGGAAAGTGCACATCTCCAGGGAGCTGGATGCAGTTCAGAGGGTGCGAGTTACATGTCGAGCAGCTGATGGCACAGAAAAGGTTCTAAAAGGAAGGGGCCGTGCTGCAATTGCCTTTTATTTTGCAGCCTATAAACTGCACAACCAATACAACCACACGATAGCGCTGTCAACTCACAAAAGAAGGAAAGGCACCGAGCCCAGCTCGATACCACCCCCAGGACAGAGCCAAGTCAGAAATGTCCCTGCTCTCAAATCAGCCGTGTGAGGACAAAAAGGTCTGGCTGATCATCCCCTTCCAAGTACAAACCCTTCCTTGCAGCACATTCAAATGGCAACACAAACTCCTCTGCCCTAACAAACCTTTTCACGCTCACAGAGTCCGGTAACAAACTTGAAAACATCTGCCATAAACAGAGCTCGCAAAACTGTCAGTGGAGAAAGCTCTTTGCTGCCTACAATTTCAACTGCACCCANGAGAATACCAGGCTGCACAGGGAAGAGGGTAGGGCAGCAAATGCCTTCTGTCCTGGCACATCCGTCAGTTACTGCTTCGCTGTAAGGATGGACTCTGCCACTTTGAGAGAACATGCTGATGCTATCTATATATATAGTCTAGGAGGAAAGTGCAAATCACCAGTGTGTTTTGTCTAGCTTACAGACTGCAAAGGGACTATAAAGGCCAGCAGTGGCTTTTTGTTGCAGGACTTTTTCTTAATGAGCAGCTGCTGGACATTTTGAAGGGGTTTGGGATTTGCGAGAGTTAAGAGTGCAAGACGGTACATAGACCTTGAGGGAAAGTGCACATCTCCAGGGAGCTGGATGCAGTTCAGAGGGTGCGAGTTACATGTCGAGCAGCTGATGGCACAGAAAAGGTTCTAAAAGGAAGGGGCCGTGCTGCAATTGCCTTTTATTTTGCAGCCTATAAACTGCACAACCAATACAACCACACGATAGCGCTGTCAACTCACAAAAGAAGGAAAGGCACCGAGCCCAGCTCGATACCACCCCCAGGACAGAGCCAAGTCAGAAATGTCCCTGCTCTCAAATCAGCCGTGTGAGGACAAAAAGGTCTGGCTGATCATCCCCTTCCAAGTACAAACCCTTCCTTGCAGCACATTCAAATGGCAACACAAACTCCTCTGCCCTAACAAACCTTTTCACGCTCACAGAGTCCGGTAACAAACTTGAAAACATCTGCCATAAACAGAGCTCGCAAAACTGTCAGTGGAGAAAGCTCTTTGCTGCCTACAATTTCAACTGCACCCATCAAACTACAAACACACACCCTGCTATCACCACTTTCCTTCTCAGCTCTAGGTACCATCGTAAGCCTTCAGTCTCACAGAGTCAGGATCCAAATGGAATGGCATCAGGGACTGTTCACATACTAAAGCTACAAGGACAAAAACTCAATGGCTTCGCATCTGCATTCCCACTGACAGTTCAACAGCTCTAACCCAGAGAACTGCATATTGGGAAAAGCCTCTAAATTCACTGAGACCACTCAAAGTGCCTGTCCAAATTTGCTTTCTTTGCCGAAGAGAGGGACTAGAACTCCATCTCAAAAGAAATGGCATCCCCTCCTCCAAAATCCAAAACATCCAGGGACTGATTCCCTACAAAGGTGTCAGAACACTGGTACCGGGCACTACCTGCCTGGGCAGTAGATCAGCTGCACACCAAGACTCAGTGTAGCTGCTTACCTTGTCCAAAAGAAGTGTGCTGGCAGAATTTCAAGAAGGCTACCTGTGACAAGTGGAAAACACATGCCAAATTTAATCTTTTAGGAGGAGACCGCCTTCCAAAGATGGATACCAACTCCATGATTGTACAAATTGAGTCAGTGCTTCCAAACCAAATATGCCAGGGAGAAAGTCGCTGCCGCCCTTGAGCTCCACGACACAGCTTCTTATCAGCACCTGAAACACTGGGGCTACGTGCTTTCCATCCCATGAGAAAGCAGTGCCATTCTCGTTCAGGAACTTACCAAGCAGAAGTTGCATAGCACATCCAGCACTGACTATGTCCAACAATAGCTCCTACACAGGACCTTGCTGGACTATACCATGCCCTTAGTTTCTCAGCGCTACGCAGCCCCATGTTCTGCCTCTCTTGTCATCTGAATCTAACTGGAAACACTTTTAGCACAGCAGCACAATCTGGATGAAGAGAAGGAGACATGAAGCACATGGTTTTGTCCTGACACATTTTTCTGTGTGAGACTTCTATTGGGATCTTCAATCCTTATGAAGCTGTAATGTGCACAGTGGTCCTTTGAGCTGAGAAAGACCATGCAGAGAGCTGATCCCTGTGGCCTCAATGCCTACTGACACCTTCTCCTTCTATGTTGGTTATTTCATGCCATGCCATGCCACCCTATTCCATTCCATCTCATCCCATCCTAACTCCCCTGGCTGGCAGGGACATGTTCACCTCCTGAGCTGTTGTTTCCCAGGGCATCCTTGGTCCTCAAGGGAGTCCTGTGAGTATGGCCCTCACCCTCCCCAACCCTTCTCACACCCAACACCCCCTCTCATTCTCATCTTTCCTTCCCAAGGGACACAGGAGCCCATGGGACTTACTAGCCTGAAGGGGGAGAGCCTGAAGAGAGAACCTTCTTTACCCTGATAGTTCTGGAGAATTTCGGTAGCGCAGCCTGATGAAGTTGCTGGAGAGCATCATCCCAGTGCTGCTGTTTCTGCTTGAGCTTTTCCTTTTCAGCTAGTGCTTTCTCCCTGGCAGTCATCAGCCCGGATCTGGCATCAGGCCTTTCTGTCCAGCGGGTGCCTTCTGCAATGTTTCCCAAGGGTATAAACTTCAGTGGATGTCTGGCTGCAAACCAAGCAGGGACATGGCCAGTCTGTGCCTGGAGCTGGAGCTCAGAGGCTCTGGAAAGGCTTAGCCATGCATGGAGCAGCTGCTTAGCTGCACCATGGCAGTGACATCCTAACAGCCATGCCCTGCCAGCCCCAGGGCAGTGATGTCATACCTGACATAGTGATGACAGCATTGCAGCTTGGCAGGGGTTCAAAACAGGAAATTCAGGACCATCCAGGCTTTATCACTGCTTTACCTGCAAAGCAATTGCGGTGAGGTTTTGCAGAAAAAGTTCTTAATGCATTAAACTGTCTGACATATGAGTGAGAACTGTGCTAAGCCAAGGTTTTGAGTTAACAGCTTAAGTTTCAACATTCATCAAGTCAGACTGGCAAGAGCTGTTCTGAAATGTTTAATAAGCTTTTTGTTTTAAGATTTACTTTACAAGGCAACTTGTATCACTTTCATCAGTATCTCAATACAAAAGTCTTACAATGCTTTGTTTGCTAAAAAACTACAACATGGAACTGGGGGTTAGGGAGTTGTCTCCTTTTGCCAGCTGTTTTGGGAGGAAAGGTGTCCCACAGCCTGCTGCTGGAGGCTGCTGGACTCAAACAATAAGTTACACAAGTTCTGTACATAATTACAGTCAGAGTATGCAGCTGTATTATACACCACAGGTAAACACCATCAGGACCCATAACTACTATAAAGGAGAGCTTTTTCTTGGAGATTTTAGAGTTTATTTGACTGTGGATAAATCTGATCTATCAGGGGACTGACATCCATCTTTCTTAGGCACTGATCCAGGCAGAATCGCCTTGCAGAAAAAACTGGCTCTTTTGCAAACTTGTGCATTATTAAAAAAAATTTTATGTAGCTCTCAAGTCGTTAACAAATCTATAAAAATAATTATTTGGTAGTCTTGTGCCTACCTTCAAACTTGAATTACTTGAATAACTTCACATTCTCTTTCTGCATTAGGTCCACTGCAGTACTGGATCAGGCAGAAACTTCAAAATCTTAATTAGTCCAACTGTGACCCAACCAACTGGATATTTTAGCCTGAACAAAAGCGTTTAAATACCACTGCAAAGAAAATAAAGGAAGTTTGTACCACAACAGCTCAAGCTAACTAACACTGAATGGTTTTTCCCTGGTGGGAAAAAAAAGTTACTATTTCAAGTTTTAGCACAGAATATTCAGGGAAAACATTCTGTAAGCCTATGCTTTGTAAACATTTATACAAATCATTCAGAATAGCTTTGGAATGGATTTTCAAATCCTTGGCATTATGCACGGTAGGAATTAACAGCTCACACTATGAAAAAAGCGACTTTGACATGGAGTTAGAAGAGCAAGAGCACTGAAGGCTCCTGCATCAAGTAGTGAAAACTGGGTATTACTTTGTATTTTATTATAAAGTTTATACCATTACAGAGTCCAGCATGGCACGGTAAGTAACCTTGTTACAGTATTTGTTTTTGCTTGGTACAAAAAAGCTGATCAGCAGCATAACTATTACACTGAATCCAGGATTGGAAGGGGTTGGCTTCTTCTGAATAGGGATGAGTCAGTGATTTTAAAATAAGAAGGCTGCATTTTTAAATCTCAAATATGTGCAAAATTCCTTTCAGTAGAGAATGTGGTAGAGGTGTGTGCAATGTTGAAGGATATGCCCCAACCCTGATACTGCCAATATACTGCAGTCATGTGGAGGGTGAACTCTGGATGGTTACTCACGACTTTGGGTGCTGTTTCCAGGAGTCCTCCTCACAGCTGGTGTTCTCTCCCCACCCCACTCTATGTCCTTTTATGCAGTGCATCAAGTACTGACATTCATAATTATTCTCTCCCCTCTGCCCCCCCTCCTAAAATAAAATTGGTCCATGATAGTTGTAATAAGCTTCCTTCAGGAATTCCAGTAAACTCTCCATCCTAAGACAGCTGTGACTGTTACAAAGGGTTTATGAAAGCAAATGCAATCTGGGAGATGAAGGGCTGCATGTACAGAGAAGTATTTCCATATTCCTAAGGTCTTCAACAGCTTTTAAAAACAAGAGCATGGATTCCAATGTTATTATGAGGAAAGCCCCTTGGATTTTGGTGCTTCAGCCTTGATGTTATTTGCTGTTTTCACATGTTGTAGGCAACATAAATAGGATCCAACTGATCAGCTAAAAATCCATCTCTCAAGTGCATCCGCTGTTTCTCGCCACGGGAGTTGATGGGAATGACCCCGGGATCCACGATGACCACGACACCAACAATGAGATAATGCTCTTCCAGGACCACATTCGTCACCAGTGCGACCAGATCCAGCGCTTCCTGCTCTGAGCCCTCCAGTTCCACCACCACCACCAGCAGGTTTGTCCACGTAAACACAGCACTGTTAGCATGACACATGTGTTAATGGGGAGGAAAAAACACCTAGACAAGTTACTAAAAGAGATTATCAAAAGAAAGACATGACCTCCCAAAGCTTACAACTAAACCTGAATGCTTTGAGGCTGGAGAGGACCTACAGCCAATGATATAAATAACTCATTAGGGCCAAATGGGAATAATACATGTGAGAAGACACCATCTATGAAATCCTTGAGATGTGTTTACCACACCCACATGTGTACATTCCGACACTGCCAAGGAAGTTAAAAGTTCTTCTGCTTTAGAAGAAACAAAAAGATACAGAAGAATAATGCTGTGGTTCTTACCATTCTGCAATGCTCTTATGTGCCCTGATTACAGAGGTTTCTATGTCGATGGGGTGGTACCTCATTCCTCTGAGCTCCAGTGTTTCATCCAAAGAGCCCACCACATACAAGGCATCGTGCCTCTCTGCAATACAGCACACACATTTCAACATCATCACATCTACAGGACAAACATGGTCACTTGTATGTGCTTATTCTTGACTTTCTAACATGTTCACAGTGCTTCCTAGGGGAAAGAGTCTATAATGCAAGCTCCAGCATTTGAGAGAATTAAGAGCTCATGTAGCACTTCTGCCTATGACTCCAAGCAACTAAACCACAAAGAAATGAATTTCTGGGTCATCCAGTTCTGTCCTTTCTCTCATATAATGTAACCTCTGTTCATAAACCCAAGCAAAATCCACTGTTAAAACATCTTTTTGTTCCACAATTCTTACCAGAGCACTTTTCTTCTCTGATCAACACAACCACTTTTCCAATTTCCAAATTTACCTTCTTTATTTTCTTTTTAACATCAGCTTATGCCCACTTGTCCTCCTGCCAGCAAAATTCTACTCAGTTTCTTAAGATGTTCTTACACTGTAAGAACAACTCTGTCCCTCTCCCCAGCCTCAGCTTTGCCAGGCTAAATAAGCACAGCTCTCCTAGACCCTACCTGAAGGACACACTCTCCACATTCACACTTGTAACTCTGCTCAGTTCAATTTTGCTTTTTCTTTGTTAACTATTTTATAGTCTTGCTCAGTTGCATTACTGGAGGGAAATTCATGCTGGGAAGCTGTATTTCATGTATATTGTATGTTAATGCACTGCACAAAACCTCTTAAAAACTAAAGGACAACTGACATTGTTCCATGGTGATAAAAATCTCTGTGATATGTGATTTCTCAGAAAGCTACAAGGCACAAAAACTTGCTATTATTATTCAGTGGCAGCAGTCAGGACACTGACACTATTCATGTAGACACCATTCATTTAAGTTCAATCACAGAAACCCAGCAATATACATTTGTTACTAAGTTACAAGCATTCAAACTCCTTTCCTCAGAATGTTGAGATTTATTTCTTTACATATATGATAATCAAGAGCTATATCTGCTTTGTATTCTGTATCCAAACAGAGCAGATGGAAGATAAACTCTTCCCAAATTTAGACATCTTGGCTTAGATCAAAAAAACCCCAAGATTTACAGTTTATTTTCTATACTGGAAAGTTTCTCCTCTAGACCTTTAACTTCTGAAAGACTGCAAAATCACTGTGCACATCCTGAACCTGCTGAATGATAGAACATCTCTTCCTTAATTCAGGAGTCTTTTGTGATGGAAGTCAGCATAAACTTGCTGGACAGCCCAATCTTTGCTGGCTCAGCTTCCCCTAGGAGCCTCACACCAGTGCCCCTGTAGGTGCAGGTGTTTCCTCTCACCTCCGCTGGCATCCGTCAGCTCTGTCCTGCGCAGGAAGCCCAGGTACCCAGTGCGAGCCCACATGGTTTGGGTGTCCCCAAAACTCAGGCGAGCAGTAAAGTGATCGGCGTGCAGTGCTTCTTCTCCATACACCGTGTAGTAACCAGTAGCATTGTGTGGGCTACTCACCCATATCTAGGGGATAAACCAAATCCAAACTGGAATGAACATAGGTTACTTTGCCAGACACAGACAGCATCGTTAATTGATTTAAAAGATCTATTTCACTGACAATTTTGACTACTCCAAAATGCCAGTTTTATTGAAAGCATTAACTTCTAACCAGAGAAAAGGAGTTTTATATGCATGTAACTAGGGGATGGTAAAGGCCATAAAAAAATCAACCAGGCATTTGGCTTACTGGAAAGGAACATCTGCTAACCTATTTTAGCTGGGCATCTTACCACACAACACAAGATACCTATAAAAAAAGGTCAAACCAAGCAGCAAATTACCTACTGCTGCTCCCCACTGATGGGAGTACATCCCTACCTGTTCTAGCTGCTGGGCAGACACAGACTAGTGCCCTGGTCTCACCTGGTGCTGTGCAGCCACATGTGCAGGAATGCACACAGTGCCAGCTCTCTGTAGGGTTCATTCACACCCACTCAGGGGAAGGAAGGCATTTATCTAACAGGAGGTATCGACGGATCACATCACTGCCCACAAACACAGTACAACAGTACCAAACCTTTACCTCTCCTAAATGCGAGTCTCCCAGAGGTCCCTTGGTTTCTGTGTGTGCTATGATGACCTTTACTCCTGGAAGAATCTCGAATAAGAAGCAAACAGAAGTTAAAAAAATGAATTCATCAAAAGAAAAGTTAATCAGAAGTCAACAGTCTATGCTTCCCTTTCTACTCCTTTCTACACCACAGACACCAACCATCTCTTCCTACTACAGTTGTTTAATTTGTTAAATAATTCTAACTTTGAGCAGCCATTTTACAACTTCACTGTTGGTTTCACACCTAGAAAATTCAATATGAATCAATTCATATGAATTGATATGAAGGCCTCCGATTTGTTTTGGTGGTTGCAATTTATCCTATTGCTGCATGTCATGCACCTGGCTTCACTTAACTACTCAATCACAACCTGTTCTCCTGGACACACTCTGATTAGCCAAGCTCGTCCCACATATTCTTTAATGAGATCCAGGTGATGCAGCTCCCCACCCAGGTGAGGGCCATGAGGACATAACAAGTGTCATAATGGCTTTAAACTGAAACAGGAGTTTTAGAGTAGATGTTGAGAAGAATTCTGCCCTATGAGGGTCGTGAGACCCTGGCTGGTAAAGGCTGTCCAGAGAAGGCTGTGGCTACCTCACCCCTGGAAGTGTCCAAGGCCAGGTTGGATGGGGCTTGAAGCAACCTGGTCTAGAGTGGAAGGTGTCCCCCCACCCATGGCAGACAGGGACTGGAATGAGATGAGCTTTAAAGTCCTTTCCAACCCAAACCACTCCTTGATTCTGTGAGGAGGAAGGATGGATGACACTGTCTCTTACCTTCCCAGACTCCATAAGTGGCAGACTGTGTGGAGAACCTCTCTCTACCAAACGCACCCTGAGAAAATAAGAGATAAGAGGAATACATTTGTACAAGGCTTTAAGAACTGTTGGAGATTAGAATTTTTTTCTTCTTCTTTTTTTTTTTTTTTCTTTTTCTCTCAGGGAATTTTCTCCCATCTGCTGCCTAAGAGATGATAATGACTGTATTTAAGAGAGACAAAAGATGTAGCCAAGGAGGAGGGGGAAAGGTGCAGCTGGCTGTACTCTTGTAGCTGAGGGGCTTTCTCATGGGAAAGGCAGAGATACCACTAGATTTTGGTTGGGGGTGAGGAGTAGGGCTTGGCTCGGCTCTTCTCTCTCTTGCTCTCGGATCAAAGAGAACCACTGGATTGCGGTTGCTGTGGGAAAAATTTGCTGCCACCTTGGAGTTCTGCCTTTTACTGCTTCCAACATGAGTGAGGCTTTGCTCATAAGAGCAGATGGTGAACTGGGACCTCAGTAACACCTGATTGTACTGGAAAGGACCCTCACCATCTCCTCGGATTCCTCAGAGGAAAAACCTGGGACCCCAAACCCCTCCCCACTCCGAGGGAGCCTCTCCTGGCTGCTTGCAGGAGCCACTGCCCAGCCCCGCTGTCTTCTGCTGCTGTTTTGGGCTCTTTCATTACACTTCAACCCAGCATCCTGTGCCTGCCACTACACCCCGTGGTTCTTGCTATAGCTGCACAGTTTCTGCTATGTTTTGTCTGCCACTCAGGGAAGGCTGAGAAACAAGAGTTGCTTTGGTTTGAAGGAAGATAAAAAAAAAAAAAACTAAGGGAGATTCTAACTGCTATTTCCACTACCTAAAGGATTGTTAGGGAGCAGATTTCTTGGAATTGCGCAGCACAGGGATATAATATAGCAGGGAGTCAGTTGGCTGCTGCCAAGGATAGTTCAACAAATCAATGCAATGAAGGTGAAGTTTCTTCTCCACAGCCACTGAAGAGTTAATGCTTTAACACAGACTCTACCTGTCATGTCTAAGTGCTCTCATATCCACATAGACTGTTGTTGGATCTGGTCCTGCTGTTCCCTAAGAATAAGGAGGAAGAAACAAATTCAATAGAAGCCACAACACTCTGCTTTCATTCTTACAGCTACATAAATTCACAACTTTCTCTCCCTTTTTTATTGACACTTACAAAGCACTTCCCTAATGTCCAAGAAATAAAGTAGCCCCCCTTTCTACAGTGACTACTGTAGAGCCTTTGCTTTCTATGGAATCAGTCAATGAAATACAAGTGAAGTATGTAGTACAGGTCAGTCTAAGTTTGCAAAATTTTTAGATTTAAAATTCAGCTTTTAGGATTTTATTTAAGTAAGTACCTGCTCTATAACTCACACAGCCAATGCAAAAGGATGTAAGCACAAACCCATGTGGGCCTAGTCCCTAACACTGCAGAAGCAGATGGACTTTAGGATGTGACAAACACACATGCATCACTATACCTGTTCAGCCAGCTTGCCCAGCCTGTTTGGCTGACAGCAGGACCACAAACAGAAGTAACAGAGGCCATCAAAGTGTGGGAAACAGAGAGAAAGGGGAAAAAAAGAAAATACAAACAAAGAGGCACTGGAAACATAAGATACACACAGTAAGACAGAAAACAAAACTTACACTGTTTTAGAATGAAAAGAAAATTTCCATTTCGGATTACTTAAGAGCTTGGCATTTTTACGTAGTTCTTTTGGAAACATGCAAGTCTCAGATCATAGAACAAAAGAAGGCTACAGCAACTCATACATTGCTTTATAATAAACCCCTTCTCCCTCTGTAAGACTGTTTGCAGCTTCAGAAACACCTCAGTGAACCAGTTTAGCAGGGCTGGAAGACATGTATTTAGCCTGCTAATTTGTATCAAAAGTTTGGTCATTCATTTACATTCATTTAAATCCAATTTAAAAAGTCTAATGGAGGTGTCGCTTTGGAAGAATGGAGGAAATGTGGTAGAAAACCCCTCCCACTAAAAAGGGTCTCAAGAATGGAAAACAGAGATGAAAAAAGCATAAATGAAGGGGAAGCTTAACTGCCCAGCAGTCCTGTATTCCATACTGGGTTTTTTTGGAGTATTTTTCCTGTTGCCATTCAGTATTCTGCAGAAAAACTGTTTCTCACCCCTTTATCCCAAACTGGCTTTTGAAATTTTTATTCACATAGGCAATTTGGAAAGCTATTCTTTCACTCTTGGCAGCTTTATTCAATGTTAAAATCTAAATCTGCAGTCATCTTGATTTCATGTGTATCCTTCCTGTTTTTCCACCTATTGATTTATAAAATCACTCTGACATTTCTTTATAACCGTTTAGCTTGGTCTTGTTAAAAATTCTTTCTCCTTTAATTGTGAAAGAAACTATAGAAACGAAGGAAACAATTGTGAATGGCAACATATTTAAGTAACTCATCTCCCAGAATATCTCTCTTGTAGGAAACCTAGAACACTGTAATATATTCTGAGAGCTAAAAGGCCTTTTCTTCATCTAGTGGGCACCAAGAAGGAAAAAAAAAGGAAAAACAAAGTTTTGCAGAAGTACAGCAGCAATTTCCAGAGTCCTATTTTATTAAGTGTAATCCATACCAATAAAATTGGAAATTATATTTACAATTACACATACTAAATCCATGTGCCCCCTAAGATATTCCCCACATACAAAGCTACCTAGTGCCTCATCTGAAACCTGAGCACTTATTTACTATCTCAAGCATCCTCCAAACTCCAGAGTGCTTTCCTATGTTCTAGTCCATGCTTACTTAATACCTGATTTTTCAGCTAAGTTTTGGACTATATATATTAAAAATATATATTAAAAAATGTATGTATTTTTTAAAATCTCCTGACTGGAAAACAAATACCTCATTAAGAAAAGTTAGATTTTATCTGGTTATATTACACATAAAATATTATTATCAGCTGAATACTAAACTATCAAAGGTGGTTCTGGCCCACAGTATGTCATTATCTTCAGACTGTGAAGCATGGCTGAATACTTTATGGGCATATCCTCCCTCTCAAAGCTTCCAATTTCACGCTTTTAAATAAAAAAAAAAAGTCCAGCTCTCACACAAGGTGAGACAAAAATATTTGCATGTTGCTAATAGTCATTTGAGATCTTTAAAACTAAAAAAAAAAACCTGCCAACTGTGTCAATTTTCCTGGGTCTTATTTGTGAAATTCTGTCTTCCATTTAATTCCACATTATACAAAACAGGACAAAATCTGAATCACACAAAAGCTGAAACAGCATTGCTTGTCACATGTAATATTTATGAACAGGAAGCTGTTTATTTAATATTTCTCCTGCATAGTACGAAGGAAACAAGTTTCTTAGTACTGACCCTCTGGATTAGAAAAGCAAATCAATTGGTCAATTAGTACAAAAAAGTGACATTATCATGATCGACATCTTACTGAACATCTTATTAAAAATCTTAATTTAACTTGGTGATGAAGTAAGTAAGCAATGGAGCTCTAGCTCATTAGAAAAAGAAATCCATTCAGCTGAACATGATTTTCTACCAAGTCCCCAGAGATTCTGTGTAAGGAGCAAGCAGTCTAATCTCACCTGTAAACAAATTGCTACGTTGACCCTGCACCCAAAGGTAGTGCTCACTGCACGAGCAGACAGGCCCAGGTCTTTGAACAACTTGGAGAAAGACTGGGTGAGGGTGATCCTCGGTCTCTCCTCTGCCACCACCATGCAGGTGCGCACACAGGACAGGTTAACCCCCTTCATCTGGGAGGGCAGGGGGAGAGAACAAACACTGTCACTTCAAAGGCAGCAATTCTAGAAATAAACTGTTTTATTTGTGCAACAGAACAGCTTTAAAAGCACTAGAGTAAGACACAAACTGTTTTAATACTACAGACATCGTGTAGCTGCAACACAGTCACTCAGCATTTTGAGCTGAAAAACCCTCAAAATGTCATTTTGCCACAGGGCTGGGCTCGTCAGAGACCTGTTGGCTCCCAGCACTGCACAGTTTAGGTGTCCCAGACATCATCAGTTCCTCTCAATGTGAATGTGAACCTGGAGCAACTGGCTGTGGGCCAGGATTTCCTTTGGTGAGGTCCAGTGGAACAAGATTTTTTTGTCTTTATTGACAGCACACAATACAAGCACTTTTTTGTGAAGGAGCTGCCACACATTCCCAGTGGAAGTCCTGGGCAGCTGAGTTACTACAGCTGTGGGAATGCTCCTTCCTCTTTAAGGAAATTGAATCTGAGTTGAGAGATTTCCCTCAAAAATAAATAGATGTATTCGAGTGTAACTGATGTTGTTAGGAATCAAAGAATATGCTTTGGGTGGGAAGGAAAGGACTTTAAAGCTCATCTCATTTCAACCCCTCTGCAGGGGCAGGGACACCTTCCTCTAGATCAGGCTGCTCCAAGCCCCATCCAACCTGGCCTGGAACACTTCCACGACAGGGAAGATTATATCAATTTTAGAACTTAACACTTTTGGTATCAAGTGATATCTGAAAGTAAGTGAGACTTGCTGAGTTTTGGGGGGCTTTTTCTTTTGGCTGTTTTGGGTGAGGTTTTTTGTGTTTGGTGAGGCTTTGGGATTTTTCCTTCTGTTGGTGTGTGAATTGTCTGGGATTTTTTTGTTTGGTGTTGGGTTTTTTTCTTGTCTCAAACACAAGCAAGTTGATAGACTTGCTATGTATTTTGCCTAAAATCTCAAAAACATCCAGCAGCACAGAGGTTCCACAATAAAACAGAAAATATAAGACTTTTTTTCCTCCACCAGAAACATGGAAGCTGAATCTTCCAGCAGCCTCAACAAAAATCAAGTCATAATGGAAGTATTTCTAGAAAGACACATGTATATTTATGTCAGAATGTGGAAAAATGAAGCCCACTCACCCGGAGAACATCAGTCTGTGTCCCAAGGCCTTTGGTGCATATCTCCATCACGGAGTAGGAGCAGAAGGTGACACGCACTTTGTACTGGCTGACAGCAGACAGCCACAGAGACACATTGCTCTCCAGCTCCAGAGGAGGCACCAGGATGGACTGGTGACCTGAATATATACTGGGGAGAGGAAGCAATAGGAACATGAAAATTCAATTAATTAATGCATACAGCATGTTTCAAATGGCAATAGAAATTGCAGCTTTGTGAGATATGTTGCATTAGAGTAGGTACCTGGTTGAATCAAGTCAAGGCTCACTCATTTTAAGAAACATTTAACTGCTTCCTTTAGCAGTATTTCTTACTGCATACCAATCTCACAGTGAACACCTTAAAGGTCTTGTTAAAACATATGGTTTAATCTCAAAATACTTTAAAAGGATTTACTTAATCAATGTGAAACAGACAGTGAAGTCCTTTTTTTTTTTCTTCCTTGAATTTGGTATGCAATTAATTCCACTTGCAAACCTGAAGTTACCCAAGTAACTAACTGACTGAAATGGATTTTCTTACTACAAAGGTGTTTTCTGAACTACTGATAAAAAGGTTAATTTGGGTTTCTTTGACAGTTTCACCCATGCCCATTCCCTGGGGGCAGAGAAGGCTGGGCACACGTGAGGAGAGCCAGAGCTCCAGAGCCATACCTGCACAGGCACCACAGTGCAAAGCCCAAGCCACAGTAGGGGTCCAGGCAGATGGCAATCTGTCGGGATGGGTACAGCTCACACTGGAGCTTTATCGAGCGACATAAGGCACTTGTAGCTGCGTGTGACATCTGCAAGAGGAAAACAGGACCTCTCAGGGACCTTCTTCTAGAAAAAGGGTTTTATAGATTTCTTTGTAAACGTAAAGGAATAAAACATGATTATCTTTTGTTAATGTACCTTTACTCCTGCTAATATACCAGTAGTAGACACACTGAAGTCCAAGTATGCCAACATATCTGGAGACGTAGGTCTGAAAACACTAGCCAGCTTCTTTTTAGGCATATCATCTATTTAAAATACATAAGTAGAGGAGAGTACCATATTATTTTGGGAAACAGGCACAGGACAAAAAAATGTATCTTTACAGCATTATCATCAGATCCTCCCGATAGTTTCTGGACAGCTATTACAATGCAACGCCCAACACATCCACACACACAGTTGTGGTGTAGCAAAATAAATATATCACTCTTCAAATTCTTTCCATTTTGGCTACGATACCTGTATCCAAAATAGTGGGCCAGGTTTTAATATCTACAGCTGCTGCAGCCTCCTTGGATCTGAGTAGTTTCATTATAGCTTGGGTGGTCAATATACATGCAGACTTACTGACCTGCAAAAGGCAAAGCATTAAGACCATTGTTAAAACCAGGGAGTGCATGCTCAAAGTCATGTCATATGCATCCAGATGAGATAACCAATAAGACCAAAAGAGAAAAACAGTAATTGGAAACAAAGCAAAATAAATCACAACAATAAAAGACCATTTCAAATGAGTTTCTGAAGAGGTCATTACTGACTCAGCCACAGCACACTGAATATTTATTTTCTAGCTTATTTTACACTGACTGTGGCAAAGCAATTCATCAGGCTGCATCAACCATTCACCACTCCCCAAAAGCACAAGGAGAGGAATGTCTCATACCTACCTCTACAATCATTTTGACAGTGGGCAGAGTGGTAGCAAGGTTCTGTGGATGAGGCGGGCGGACAGTGATGGGAACACAGCCAGCGTACAAACAGCCATAGAAAGTTGCTATCAAGTCTACTCCTGGAAAGGATATTTGTGAAATTAAAGCCATTTTTATCAGATCAATAGGCCGCAAAATCAAAATACACACTGATTTGTGTTATTAAGACGCAAAGATTTGTCACAAGTGTCTGTTCAAATCAACAGGCTGCTCCACACCCAGTTTAAAATGTTTTGCATTTAAGAGCTAGCAAAAATTATTCCAATCCAATTAATGGACAGAACTTCTTTTCTTGTGCTGTGTGATTGCGGGTTTTGCTGTCTGTGTTGCTTTACCTGGAGGGTAAACCAGGGCCACGTGGTCACCAACATTCAGCCGTCCCTTCTCCATCAGCGCAACTGCCACTCTCTCTGCCCTCTTGTGCAGCTGGATGCACGAGGCAGTGCTGGCTACAGTACCCTGCACAGGAGACAGGTGACAGCAGAAATCTTTATAGGAACAGCAACAGCTCAGTGACTTGGATATTGACATGAAAAAGGGTAAACCAAAAGGGTTTCTCCTGGAGACATGTGAACACATCAACATATAGCACGGTAGCTCATTAGACCCAGCTGTTTAAGACAGGTGTTCACCAACAGGTAAATTTCTTTGTGCCCAAGTTTTGTGTTTCTTTTTGTAGAGTCTCTGTGTCAAGGGTAAAACCTGCCTGAATAAAATGACTTGGGAAAGGGCTGCTTCATACTAGAAAACCTCCCTCAAAATCTCCTTTACTCTGAGTGAATAAACCAATCCAACAATAACAATGTTGAAACGATTTCTTTTGCTAAAGCACAGTCTCAAAAGAAAAGTTAGAAAGTTTGAACTATGTCCTAAACTCTTTTGCCCTTCTGAATGAGACCTACAAATCCTTCACTTCCCAAAGACTGCTGCCAGACTTTCTGGGAAGACTCCTGTCTGCACTACAGCACAGCACAAGGCAGATCCAATTTGTCCCTGGACTCTTACTGTCACTCTATGTGCCATCCTCTTTGAGGGCAGAGCCTAGCCCAGGGCAAAACATCAGTATCCCCTGCAGGATGTGACAGTGCTCCTAGAAAATTTGACTGCAAAGCTGTCCCAACGGCTCTCTACTTAGGCTCTAGATCTTCTTATCAGGAAATCTTCCATTTCTGACTTACAGTTAACACTCGTGCTCAGAAATGAAGACAGAATCATGGCTTCCATTAATATGACAAAAGTTGTGTTCTGGCAGAAGTGCAATTACTGCAATGTTTTAAGCTAGGCAGAATGCATACTGAAATTCCAGAAGTGGAATAAAACATATGACATAAAATTCCAGAAGTGGAAAAATTTATGCTGCTCACTAACTAGCAATTTTTGTCTGCTTCATAAAAATAATCTGCAGCATTTCAGGAAAAGACTTCTAGAAGGAATTTTCTTAGAATCTAATAATCTTTTGTATTGGTCTTAATTTCCGAGTGTGACCTAAAGTGCATCTTACCTTGGAATTCAACAGAAGGAAGAGTGGATGATCTGGAGTTGTCTGAGCTCGCCACTGAAGAACATCTGCTAAATACAGGAACTGAAAGGGAAGAAAAAGGAGACACTCAAATTCACTCAAAGTACCTCAGGTTTATTTTCAGCAGAATATCATACCTGGTTTTCTCTCACTCTGAATAAGCTAATTCAAATATTTAATAATACCAGGACCCCAGTGTCACCTTTCTTGCCTGGTCATTGTCCTCCAGCTGGCTAACATCTCTCCCCGAGGCTTGTGCAATCCTCTTGCCAGCTACGAGGTTTCCTACAATCATCGATGCAGGACCAACATCTGCATTTTGAAAAGAACAGTGCAAAATGAGGAAAAACAACCTAGGGAACAAGCAACAATTCAGCCTGCAGGTACCCTATATAACATAGGTATATAACATACTCTGGTTTCCTCACCTGGCTGTTTCTGCCGAGGCTTGGGCAGGTTGGTAACACAGGTGTGGGGACACATCAAGACGTTACAAGGATGCAGAGCACCCTCCAAAAAGCGCTGCTTCGTTTCTGAAATATGAATTCCTCCGAGTGGAGCCTTTGGCAAAGTGTTGGCTGGCACCAAGGCAAGGCAGTACACACCTACTTGGTGAATGCTATCAATTGCCTTCACAGAAATGAAAAAACAAACAAACATTCCACATTATCAACTGGGATGTAGCTAGAGCAAGAATTTGAATTCAATTAATTTATAACATTAAAATTTTTACTTGCACCACAATTTGCAAATAAAGGGTCCAATTCTGCACTCACTGAACTCATAGAAGCTGTGCCATGACTTCAATGGGAGCAGGAGCAGACCCAGGACTTTGCTTGTGCCCTCTATCAAGGGGATGCCACCTGCACATCAGGGATTAGGAAAGTCTCTTAAAAGTGGGCAAAAAGTGCAGAGATTTTCAAAAGCCAAAGTTATATCACAGCAAATTTAGCATGTATGGCACAATCACAAAAGCACAGTAGAACATAAAACTCACAAAATTTAGGAGGGAAGCATCTTTGCTGCCTAAATCTTAAGTGTCTCTTTTAGCTGTGACACTTCTAAAAAGAGAAACAAAAATATTTTCTCCCAATACCAGATACTCTCTCCAAAAAGATAAGAAGGCTGAAATTAGACAGAAACCATTATTACCCAACTGCCTTACTCTTAAGAGCAAATTTCCTTTAAGTTGTTCTCTAGATCCTTTCCTTCAGTTGTCCCCAGAGTCTTCCATAATTGATCTCTCATTTTTCACTTCTTGAGAACTGATCAATTCTAAAATCTGCAAATGCAGATCTACCATAGTTCCCCTTCTTCCTGTCCTTCATCCCCCAAGAAAATACAGTAAAATAATTACAGGAAAAAGTTTTTAATACTTCTTGTTGCAGATCTAGAATAAGGTCGTTAGTGATAAAAAGGCTTTTGGGGCTGTTCTGATATTTGGCAGTATACTTGTGAATATTTTCAGAGCTAACTCAGTATGAAAAAAAGTATGAAAAAAGAGGCATGTAGCATTAACCCAAACAAAACCCATCAGCCTTAGGACTTTGAGAATCCTAGTAGTAGGGAGTTAAAAAAACATTCTGAGAGAAAGTCTTACTTTTTACAAAATTCTGTTAATTCTCAACCCTGAAAAAATTATCTTAGTGCAGCTCTCTGTGGTTACATTGATAGGCTTTGCTTATGGGAAAAAATAAAAAAGCTCTAGTATTCTCATTTCATGCATCAGCCTTATTCACCTGGAAAGAGAAAAGGACAGACTGACTACCTGTAGAACCCTGCTCATCCACTGAAAACTATCCTCCTCTGAGGCGTCAGGGCGTTGCTCTGCCACAAGCACTATCCGATCATCATGCAAAACGGGCACAGAAAACACTGCTATCCTAAAACACAAAGGACAGAAGAATGACAGGATGCAACACAGGCTGAACAGAGCATGGCTTATCATCACATGGGAATGGCTGCAACCTCTCATGGCACTGTTTCACACACACAAGCATTATTCATGCCAGATATCACAAAATCACAGAAAAATTTAGAACACATGTGGGTTCCTTGCTGTAATTGCTTTCTGCTGGGGGTCAAGTGGATTTGCAGTCACCCATGTAGCACGTGTCTGATACATGTAGGGGCTGTGCAAACCTTGCCTACAGAACTCCATCATGCACACTAGACTTGTAGCCCCTACATACAATGTCCCTTCTGGAAGACAACTATGCCAAATTACTGACCATCAGATGTTTGCACTGAAAAATACTTAACTCCCATTGGGGAATTACCTTAGTTTTAGGCTTGCCTCTTCTAGGATAAAATATTAACAATGCCTCAGCCTGAACTGGTCCCAGTCTGAACACTGAGAGACTCCACTTGTCATTGATCTCCATCCGCACATTAAGCCATGTACCACTGAAGAGCACTCAGGTTGGTGATACAACACATTATCTCTGAGGATCCTTCAGCAGCCTAGTTTGGTCTTTAGAACAGGCTGCACAGTTCCTCCCTCAGCCACCCAAAAGGCTCAGGGGACAGAAGTGTTTTACATCCAGCATATGAGCTTCTTTTGAGTGTCTTAAGAGAAGCTTTGAAATAAGCTTTAAACAGACACTTTAAGATCTACCTTTATACTATGTGAAAGTAAGTTAAAATCTATTATGCATGAAGCAGGGTGTCAATATTTACCTTTCAAGTTAGCAGGAACAACCAAATTCACAACCCAGTGCTAACTTTCCTACAAAACACACATGAAAAAGTTCATGTGCATTGCTCCTGTGTGTGCTGTGTCACTTGATGACTGTCTATGGGTTAAAAAAAGAGCAACGAAGCCCAACCAGCAGCGTTGAAGTTTTTAATGCACTCACCTTCCCCGATAGACAAACTTCATGGGTTCAACTGCCAACGCTGTGGCTACCACATCGTCTGCGTTGTGCCTGCGGCCACTAACTGTCATCAAGCCATCCAATTTCCCCACCACAAACACCAAATAGTCCTGAAAAGAAGGAAGGATTAGAAACACAGCAGAAAAACTTCCTCACGCCTGGCAATACACGCCTGACTCAAGCCAACAGTACTCTCAAGATCTATAGGAGGTCAGTGCCCTGACACAAAGTCCTGCTGAATTCAGGAGTATCACTTTAGAGTTGGGAGTCAGCACAAAATAGGGCCCTGAGGGCTTGTTCACACTTACAGGACCCACAAAGCCAAGCAATCCTGTTCTTGTGAAGGGCTGGTCTGACACAGGCATGCCAGCTGCCGTCACCGGGATGGCCTGGAAGAACACAGAAGGATTCAGACACTCACTGGACTGACAAGGATTTTCACTCCTTTACTGCCAGAATACATGAAATGGGGTACACTGCAAGGAAAAATATGGGCAGAAGGATTGAAATGCCTTCAGGTAACTACACATAAGATCACTGTCTTAATTTAGAGCTAAGATAAATTTAAATGCTCACATAGGCACTACACTGGATTGTGGAATACAGAAGCAGCTCACTGACGGCAGATAACACTTGGTATTTTTGGTTGTAAGAGACAGAATGTCTTGTAATGATTCTATGAATGAAGCAAAGTGTACCTGGCCAGGGCTTTTTTCTAACTAACTAAAAAACCAAACATCACAATAAAACACACACACAGACACAGACACAGACACACACAAGACCTTTAAGGAATAAATACGTCTATTTACAATAAGAAATACTAGAAATATAACAATTAAAAAGAAATCCAAACCTCAAATACATTCTTGGTGATTCCGGGGAGGCCAAAATATGCTGTCCCAGTTGCTCCTGAATTCACACATATTTCTCCAACCTCATCAGCTTTACACAGATAAGGAGTCCCATCCACCTTCACAACACACGTGCTGGCTGCACAGAGGAAGAACACAGAATCACAGTGTTAGGCTGCTCCAGCAGCTGACACACGTGGTGCTCTGCCACTGACAGATAAAGATTTTAGTATCAATTATTCATCAGCTACAGCAAAAACACAGCATGTAAGAGAGCTCACTTTAGCTTCTTGACTGCCTGTGCAATCTGTTCTCCAAGATTAAGTTCACAAATGCAGTGCTTTTTTCTTACAGCACTTCACAGCCTTCACATCAGCTGCAGCTGAATCCAAGACACAACGGACTGAGGGAGTGTAAGACTCAAGATCAAGAAAGAAACCAATAAATCTACCCAGGTCAATACAAAATAAACATGGCAAAGCCAACTCTGCTGCCTGCATGGACAAAGGAGTGTTGGTGAAATAGATATGTGGGTACATTTTAAAACCTTAGAGAAGTATTCCAATTGCCAACATCCTAGGTCTGAAAAGGTGAGACTATTATTCACCCTACCAATAGATCAACCTCTAAATTATCTTGGTTTCATAAAAATTACCTATCAGAACAACTAGCAGTTACTAGTAATTGTTTGGAACCATGCAATGATAACCTTGGGTAACCACGTAAAGAGATGCTACTCAAATTCTGGTACAGTTTCTGGATATTTTATGTGTGAACTAGATATCTGGAATTAAAACCTACAGTATGAACTATCAGTCATGCAAAACCCCACATTTTGCAATTTAAGAGGAAAAAATAAAACTCAGTGGTAAATTGGAACTGACAAAATAGTTTATTACTATAGGAGATAACCTGAGCAAACATCAGAACTCTGTATGTAACACTTAAATGATGATGCAAAGAGAAGTGTTAGTAATTGGAGAAAGCACAGTTTGTGGGCATTAAGAAATGTACAGCCCTTGCTGCATTCACAAACATGGAAAAAAACAACGGATCAGCCTGCAGTCCATAAATGATGCTCCATCCATGAAGCTGAAGTACAACCCTATCACCCTGATCAAGTAAAAAAAAATACTTACCAGTAACCAATGTATGATACAGGCAGTCTACAGGTACATTCTAACAGCAGGCACAGTTCTGTCCTGCCAGGTTATACTGCAAGGCTGCCCTTCTGCAGTATCTGTGGAGCCTCTACTCTTGCTTCTCCTCCTTTTCCTGCTTCATGTGTGACATACAAGAGAGTGCATCTACCACCATTTCAGTCTCTCTCAACAGCATTGCATCTGAAAAAGAATTAAAGAGAAGGGAAAAGCAGATGGGACAGGAATGTACATGTGGACTGCACGTCACGAAGAACCACAGATTCCTGCTAAGAAAGGATTCTTTCTTCAAATGAGTCCACATGTACATTCTGACAGATGGTGACTTGCAGCAGTCAAACCTGCCAAGGCATATCCTGGCAGGAGATGAGAATCCTGCTGTGCAAAGGACGATGTTGATGCCCTACCAAAGACTGGATTCAACTCTGGATGTTTCAAGACTAGCACAGCAGGAATGCAAGAAGAATGCCAGGGGCCTGTACAGCAGAAGGCTGTGACCAAAGGTTCTGATAAGGGTCAGGAAGTGCTCTCTTGTTCCCTTTCCAGCATTTCATAGTGGATCCATATACAGTGACTACCCTTGCATTACAGTCTTTGGGAAGAACTTCTCTTCTAGAAGCATGAAGCCTTAGGAGAAATACTAAAATGCCAGGATAAAATGCCTCTACAATCACTGTGGAAGGTATTTCCAAGGTTTCCAGAGAAACCTCATCCTTGAGAAAAACAGCATATGGGGATATCAAATGCAGACCTGAATCTCTTCCTGCTCCTCTGGAAGGGCAACAGGCATAAAGCAAGCCAACTTCCTAGATGAGGATGAACATAAATCCAGACTCTGGAGGTGATCATGAGCATCCAAGGCGTAACATTTAAATTGGAAGACAACATCTCATCCCAAGTGCGCACTGGCACAGGTCTCCAAGAGTTGTTCTGCAGTGGCTGTTGTGCCACTGTAGGACAGACTAAAGCCCTGAGGAACACAGATCTGATGAATATGATAAATTCTAAGGGCTAAGTGGAAAAGAGGTGCTGTTAACCCACAATCTAAGGAAAAAAACCTGAAAGCTTCACTAAGTTGTTCTGTAACAACTCTTTCCACTGAGGTAAAGGAAGCAGATCCCTCTGCAGTGAAGATGCATTGTGGTAACTATCAGAACCTGGGCAAATGTTTGCTCAGACATGGACAGAGGAAACAATGAAATACAAGACATCCATGGGCTGGAGACAATGTGAGCATCCCAACATTTAGGAAATTGGAACCATCTCCCTAAATTTCCAGAAAAGATACTGAATGCAGTCACAATCCAGAACATGATTCTGTTCATTGCAGAAGATCTTGCAGAAGCCCAAGAACTGATGCCAAACTGAAGTTTTCTGCTTGAGTGTAACAAAGTAGCTGCTGCAGCAACACTGCTTCTAGGAACCAGCCTTTGTATAATTAGAGGCTATAGGGATTTATAACTTTCAGATTTAAGAGTGTTAGGTTTTGTCAAAGAAAGAACACAAGAAGGATCCTGGTAAAAGAATGGAAAGGATTAGTTGGGAAGTAGAAGGGAGACAAACTTAACTGCAGTTAACGTATCCACTCTGCAACATATCCAGACTCAAACTTAAGGTATAATATGCTTCCAAGATGACAGATAACATAGCAATCACACTCCTGTTGACATGAAAGTTGGAGGCTGAGAATGGGCAGAAGAAAATAGGTCTGACACTTTCCCTACCATCTTTACCAGTCCAATTTGAAAAAATGAACTGAATGTTGTGAGGAGCCAAATTTAGCAATGTCAGTCCCAGACAGAAACTATGCAAAATAGCCCAAGGTGGTCAACAGGTGGGGTAAAACATCATTCTCCCAGAATAGGATTCCTCAGGAACGCACACCAGATTTTCTCTTAAGAATTCCCATGCTATCTTTGAGGAGAAGATCTCTCTGTGGACAGTAGCACGTCCCTTGAGGGTCTTGTGATGGGCATTCATGGTAGATAATGAACGTGAAGGGAATGTGGCATCAAGAATGGCCCATGGGTTAAACAGCAGTGACATGTGACATGACCCTGGTGCTGATGGCTCTGTTAAGTAAGATCCCCTGAGCAGGTGGGCTCAGCATCTCAGAAAAAAAGCAAGATCTGAAGAAAAGGAGGGTGCTTGCAGACATTTTATCCGTGACCTTTTAACCACGTAGTTCCTGAATAAATCATGCCAGAGATCTTCACAGGTAATGAGATCAAAACCATTTGGCTTGATCATTTCCAAATGAAATTCAGGAACGTGAGCTCCTATGTCACAAAGTATTTGAAAGGCTAGGACAGACCTCCAAGTTCAGTGGGGATCAGAAGATGGAACAAAACCTTCAGAAAGAAATACAAAACCAAAAGCAGATCAAGAGCAAGACTCATCAGCCAGCAGAGGGCCAATGAACAGGTGGTGGTATGCTCTCTCCTGTATGCCAAACACCAAGCCAGAATGGATAAGGGCACACCCTCCATGAATACTACACAGGAGAAAGCATAAATCTTACCAAGTAAGGTACAAGTATCTCCACTGTTAGAATGTACATGCAGACTCTTTTGAAACTAAGTCATTCATTTACTTAAGTCTTTAATTTTTTTCATTTAGCACACCCCTGTAAGTAGCTGCTTGTCTTCTGACTTCCTTCGTACTCCAGAGGATTTTTTTAAGAGACCAAAGTTATCAATTATGCTTTATAATGAAATCTATCATGTATATTCTGACTTAAGGAACATACAGAGAAATTTCTGCTGGAATTCTTAATATGTGGATAAGTTGAAGTAAATCTGGCCCAGATTCTGGCAGCTCAATGCTAGTCAGAGTTTTAAAGGAGTTAATGAATTAAGTTGCCCAAATTCTGCTTAACCTACAAGTAGTTTAACCACTTACTATTGTATTTTTAAATAGCAACAGCCATCAATTACAAGTCATATCACTCTGAGGCACTTAATAGTACACATTTAACTGTTCTTCCCTCACACAATCAGACAAGTCTCTTGATGCTTCTTACTCATGTAGAAAGTTATGGTAGTGTTATCACTGCCTGCCACTGGCCCCCTAAAATCCACAAGGGTCCCCTGGATTTGCCAGACAATGCTCCATGGAATTTTGACAAAGGAAAAGGGTTTTTTCACAGATCCCTCTGACTGCTCAATCAGGCATATCACAAGGACAGAGACATATTTTTTGACAACTCATAATGAGGTGAAATTACTTAGCCATAAGCATTCAGGGAACTTTTCCAACATCCTAAGGCAGACTTGAACCTGCCACTGAGCAGATGCTCTGTGGAAAATTAACCCAGGGGACTTACAGCTGCAACAACTGAATATGAAGAGTAGCTGCAGGCAGCTCTGTACCTTAGTGTAGTCAAGCACAATTTGCTGTGAGAGCAAGCCTACAGCAAAGCCAGGAGCATCCCTGTGTTGATTTTGCATAGCCTGGTTTTTGGTAGCAGGGGGGCCATAGAGTCACACGAGATAAACTGATCCAAAGAAGGATTTCAATTGATCCTGCATCTAATACCACTTTTTTGAACAGCAGCAATATTGAGTTTAAGCTCAGTCAGTTCACCAAAGGATTCATGACTACCTGAAGGGCATGCAAACGGGCTCCCTTCATGTCCCTGTGTCTAACCTACCATCCAAGGAAAATATTAGAAGCATAAGTGAATTTCAGTGAGGTTTCAAGGGGACAGCAGTACTGTGGACACCCCAAACAGACAGCAGTAGCAGTACACTCCACCTGTATTCTAGTTGAAGCAGAAAAATCACTATTTTTTTGGGACACTGATGCCAGTCCTACAATCAGAGAATTGATTCGGTTGGAAAAGATCTTTTAGATCAAGTCCAACTGTGAGGCTGAAGTTACTGCTGCCTTTCTTGGAATTTATTATGGACTTCAAAACAGCTTCAAATGGTCTTAATACAAAACAAAAACTTGAGAGGACCTACACAACAACCAAGCAATTTCTCTGCTTCATTCTGACATGAAGTGCAGAGCTTCTGCTCAGTCTTCAGCAAAAGGAAGCTCTACTGAATTTAAGTTCAATAACAACAACTGAACCATTGACTTCAGGGGTGGCAAAGGGCTTCTGAGGATAATAAGGAAAATTAACACCAATGAGACTTGCACACAATGGCTGAAATTCTCATCAGCAGCAGAGTGGGAAGCTGTCTACCTCCTCTTATTTGTGTCAGGGGCTTTGGTGTACAGAGAAGAAGTTGTTGCTGAAATTACACAAGTTGAGTCTCCACCTTATCTTTGCCTTGAGTAAATGCTCTACAGAGAGCAGGGCTTTAGAACCACAGCTTTGCAAGGCAGGAAGTTCATAAGGAGACCAAGAATAGCAAAGCCGTAGGTGCCAAGGGCATGACCAGAATCAGTCAGGTTCTTTGGTAACTACATAATAAACTTGAGGGGTGAGGAGAGTTCCAAAACATCTGTATTTCATCCTCTCCAAGCACACCAGAGCAGGTCAGGACAGGGCCTGAAGCTAGTAGTACAGACAGTGCCATGAACTGCCAGCCTAAAAGCTGGAGTAGATGGCACCAAGTGTCCAGTCCTTCATCCCACTGTTCACAGTCTTAGATCTGGTTTGGCACCCTACCTTTACTACCCTCCTTCAGAGTGCTCTCCTCTCCAAATGCAGCTGGATCTCAAGTGAGAACAACAAGGATGAGACAAAGTCTCTTTGCTTCAATTAATGGGCTGAGGAACAATACCTAGCTCTACTTAGTTCAGGAACCACAGTGTTGCAAACAGATGTCATTAGGAAATAGGTTAATCCAGGTTACTCATGATCACTTTCTTGTTCTCCATGGGCATGAGAAAATAATTTCCAGAATTAGTTGTTCCATCACCTTTGCAGCGTCTGAGATGAGGTCCCTTTCAACTGAAATATTCTGTTCTACTCCACTCCATTCCAAAAACAATTCTGCAACAAGCCAAAAGCATTTGCCCACACCAAAATCTACGGTCATTCAGTTTTATTGTGCATTAATCTCTAATCCATCATGTGTTTAGGTAATGTGTCAAAACATAACTCATACTACCTTAAAGGCATTTAATATTTTTATTTATTCCATGCACACAAGTGTAATAGTAAAGATAACTTATTTGGAATATGCTGAAACCTACACAAAATGCTTTCCTACCTCCAGGCATGATCTGCCCAACATCCTGCATAGTTAACACTGACAACTTCTCCTCTGTATCCACTCTGATCACGCCGAAACTCAGACAATTCATGGATAACACTGCTTTTCCTGGAGGGGGGCCACCCAGTTCAGAAGGTCTGGAAGACAGAAAGTCCAGTTAGATATGAATCAACAGATCAGTACTGGTGGGAGGGTCACTAAAAACATTCTGCTGGTTTCTCAGGCTTGGTAAGGTTAAAAAAAAGAATGGTTTCTCACATTGAACAAACAAGAGTTCAAAATTTATATAGTAACTAAATGAAGAAAGAGTTAAAACAAAACTCTCCAAAATTTCAAAGTTTTTAGTTTCAAGTTTTCTTGAAGTTGACTTTCTGAAAAGGCACATTTGATCAGAACTGCTACCAAAAAATTCCAGCATATCTCATCCATTTGTTTATTAATAATTAAAGTATTTATTTTTCTCAGAGCGTCCCTTGCTATCTCCAGAAATCCAATGGTATTTCTCAGGCCAGCTACAAATATTTTTTTTTATTTTAGGCCCCTGTTTACAAATCATTGTACATAACCAATTGACTGAGGATTCACCATCTTCTTCCCCCCAGACAAGTAAGTCTTGTTTTGGGGGCATTTTAAAAGGCCCTCCAATAACTTCAGTAAGGATGAGACCTCACTTTCCCAAAGCATGAAAGAAATGCCTTCTGCCTGCCTATTCTTAGACAATATTAAATTTTTCAAGAAAATAAAGAAAAGTCACCCATCCTTTAGTGAAGGAGACACCTGTGAGCTTCATATTTTCTTCTGTCTAGGTCTTTGGGCATCTCTATGTGGATCATGGTATTTTCTGACTATCACCTTAACATGAGATTCCCCATCCTTGGAAGTGTTTAAGACCAGGTTGGATGGGGCTTAGAGCAACCTGGTGCAGTGGAAGGTGTCGCTGCCCATGGCAGGGGGTTTGAACGCCTTCCAACACAAAGCATTCTGTGATTCTATGACACATTCCAATAGTCAAGAAAAGCTTCAGTTCACTTCGAAGAAAAAAAGGGAATTACCTGCGAATAGCAACAGTTAGTGCCTCTGAAGAACTAGCACAGGGACAGATTACTTCTGGTCTCAAACCTCTGGATTGAAATACATTCAGGAACGCATCACAGGAAGATATCGACCCTAGAAAGAACCATCACATAATCAGAAACATTTTCCTAAGAGCAGAAAAGCTTGAGCTGCAGGAATTCAAAGTCTGTGCTCACTCTCAGCTCAGTTATATGAATATTGTTGCATTCATGTACAAACCAAATACTCTTTCAAACTGTCTGAAAGGCATTCCAGTTCATTGTAAGAGAGCAGATTTGTATAAAGGACTCCTAGTGACTAACAACTACACTGACTGAAATTCCCAACTGCGTATCCTCCTCTGGCAGCACTCACCAGCACTTAGAAAGTCCTTCAGCGATCACAATCGTTTGTCACTAAGGGTAACTTTATGTCAACTTCTTATACAGCTCCTATCTGATTGTTTCTTACAGAGGTCCCAGCACTTAAATATCAAATGCTTCTGACATACCTTCACAGTTTTACCAGGACTCTAGCACTTGGCCCAAAATGGATTATATGTATATTTATATCTTATAAATATCAGTTTAAGTCAATTCAGGGAAGACTACAGCACTAATGAAACCACAAAGTTCAAAAAATGAATTTACACTGGTAAATATAGCCAAGAAGTGCCAACAGCAATGAAAAAGCAATGGCATCACTGGCACACAAATAGTGTTTTACTACAGAACAAACTGCTTAACTCCCCAAGCATCAGCTCTGACACAGAGCTTACAACAAACAGAATCTTGGCAAGACTGACACTCAGGAAATGCATCCATACTCACATGGATTGGCTCCATCTGCCACTATTAACATCCGTAAGGAGCTCAGGCTGACATCTCTCTGATCCCTCTGAGCCAAAAGTGACCAGTGCATATCCCGGGATTTTACTACTGCTACACGGGCTGGAAGTCAAAACAATAATTATGCTGCATGTGCAGAACAAAATAAAGACCAATTATAAAATTATCTAAGTATTCTTGTGTATTTATACGAATTTCTGAAACTACACCCAAAATTTATGACACTACAAATGTAGAAAACAAATACAAACACCAAATATTATACTACTATAACACATGTATATGCAATGTCTCCAGATGGACTTGATCACAGAATTTGAATGTCTGCTATAAATTCAAATACTAAGAAACACAGTTTCTTCTCTCAGAAGAAGCTATCAACATCACTCATCAGTAAAACTATGAGCACAAATAATACTGAAATGGGGGAATTCAGTGTGATGCAAAGACGTTTTGCACAAACAATTTAATTGTTTTTCAATAACCCAAAAAGAGATGGGTGAATCAAAACAACCTTTAGGGTACCTTTGTATGAGCAGACTTTCTGTATCCAGGAAAGTGGATTAACCTTCATTAATGCATAGGGAATACTGATGACATGCATCCTGTTCATAACGCTCTACAAGAAAGAGATTCAAAAATAAACTTCCAAGAGGCTTAAAAAAATATAGAACATGTAACAATGCTTAAATAAAACCCCCCATCATCACAGCTACAGCATAATTCTCACAGTTAACTGGTAGTGAAAACTATGTGTATACTCTGAAAAAATATGCTACACAAGCTACGGAAAAAGCAACAGTTTATTCTGAAAAATATAAATACCAAATAACATAAATACCAAAACAAAAACCATTTGAGAGAAATGATGAATTTACAGCCTTATTCTGATACCAGTACACTACCAATGAAAGAAGCAAACAGCTGCAGTTTTTTTGCCTTTCTTGCAATACTCACCGTTAACACTCCATGCCAAAGGCCAGCCTCTCTTTTGAAATCCAAGACATTTGTTAGTGTTTCAGCTGAAAGCAAAGGAAAAAAATATCAGATTTAAAAAGCATATTTATAAAAATACTTAAGAACTAAAAATATTTGTTCAAGCAACTCTGAAACTTCCATGACTGTTAAGAAACCAAAGCTCTGTTGCCTGTAACAAACAGGCTGCTTAAGGTCCAAGTGGCTTGTTTTACTTATTGCAATCATCTTTGAATTATGATTACTAGACTAGAATATTACAAGGTATTTAACACTTTGATTCATTATAATACACTTTCCATCTGCCAATGAACTATGCAGACTGAAAATTTAGTCTTAAAGCAAAATTCTTCAGCTGAACTGAAAAAGTTAATCTGTATTTGAAAGAATTAGATCCAGTACGAAATATCATCATGGCTCTACTAAATTTTCTTGAATATTTTCTCTGAGGAATTTGAGTATCTTATGTGATTCAAAAAACCAAATAAGAACCAAAGATTTTAAATCAAGGATTCAACCTGATTTTTCAGGGATATCTTGTATTGATTAGGTAAAACTTGCTTATCACTGATGTAGGATGGATGTATGCAGGAAAGTACTTGGTTAAATGGTAGCACAGATTAACTCTATACAGATGGTCAAAACCAAGTGCAGTTCTTGACTGCTCATTGGAAGAATGACTGCAAACAAGCACATCTCTCACTATATTCACATCCCTGGGGAGATGTTCTTTTGTGGGACATGATTAGGTAAGAGGAAGATCCTCTCCTTGATTACATTTTCACAGGTGGCTCAACACTCTTTCACACATCACACCCTTTATGAATGAGGAAGTTTGTCTTTCCCTTTGCAGTTGAAGCAACTACTCCATATCTGAAGTTCTCTGGAGACAGCAGACATGATTATGCAACATGAATTGTCTGAAGATGCAAAGCTGTCAGTATAATTTTAAAGTCACACCTATCTAACTTACCTTCTGAATAACCACATGCCTGAGTCAGTGCGTGACAGTGTGCCAGCATGGCGGCATGAGATACAGTAATGCCCACTGTGCTGCCCTCTTTACTCGTTTTGTACTGAGAAGAGAAAGTGTATGCAAGCATTAGATTAACAGCAAAACCAAGAAAATTTACAGTAGTGAATTGAAAACATATTACAAAAACAAACCCAGCTTTTTTAATTCAAAAAGTTAGCATAAAAATATATTTATGTCCACAGAATACATTAATATGGTAAAAAAATCTGTTTCTCTAGTCCAATTAAATTGTCCTGGGGATCTCAAAATGCTGATTATCCCCAATCTTCAACCTGACTCCACACAGTCACTCAACTGACAGTATGCCGGGCAGCCTGATGGAAACATTCTTGTTTCACAGTTTAAAATATTATAGCCGTATCTTTTATTATATCCAGAGTTTAGAGGAAGAAAACATCACATAAACTACGACAGAGTAACCACAGAAGTTACCACATGACAGTGCATCACCTCAATATAAGCAATCTCGGCGCTGGCATCCCGGACCTGGGGATGCCAGTCCTTGGCTGGTTTTGCCAGATGCTTCCCATCAATCACAAACCAAATGAGACGAGGCCAGCCTTCAAAGAAAAAGAAAAAGCTACTGTCACCACAGTTCCAAACATCAGAGTTTTTCCCCCAGTATTCAGGGATAATGACAGGAGGCAAGCAAAAACAAAATCCCCTGCCGGAGAGGAAGAAACAGCACAAAGCACTGCCATGACAATCAAGGCAGCTCTTTATGTGTAAGAACCATGCAAGCAATCCCAAAAGCTGAAGTTTGACAGCAACAATGAATAGACCTGCTTTTTATCCCATAAAAAATAAACCCACACCTTTGAACGTCACCACCTCGCCAGTCTGAGCTTTCGGGAGGCCTTTCTGACAGGCATCAGTGGTTAAAGCTAACGTGACTCCACAGCTGCCCAAAAGAAATCCAATCTGCTGACTGCCAGCATCCTGTAGAGAAACAAAGAAATAGCAAAATTACAAATAACAATGCTTTTGGACAGTTTGCTGTAACTTCTTCATGTTTCGAAAACATTAAGTCAATTTACATCACAGGAAGAAACGAAAGTCAATCCCATAAGACCTTTAAATGACTGAGAAAATTAAGTTTTGCTTAGTGCCAGCTAAGATTTGCAGCAGATCTAGTAAGAAAAGCAGTGTCAGAAGCAATGGCTATATATCCCTCCACAACCCAATAGGATGTTTATAAATTCTGCTAAAACAGAAAACTGGTTTGATGCTGGTTTCTGAGTCTTGACACACTGAGGAGCAGAGCCTGTAGCTTTTTAGCTCTTCCCTAACAAACTCCAGGTGTGTAGGATTATACCTGTATTTCCAGGAACGATAGTGTCTCTGCCTGCTTCATTACTCAGCATCAGAGCAGAAAAGACAGCCTTTCTCTGATTTACTCAGCGAAATACTTCCACACATGCTTTTGAAAATAATGAATTAAAATAATTTCTACAATTACATACCCTAAAATACTTAAATTACTAGCTTAATATTAATTCCCCCTTTCCTTAACTGAATATTGAATATAATTCCAAGCAAAGAATGTACACTGAACAGTCCACCTGATGCTTTCTAAAGAGCAGGCTCTGAAGGACCACACGTAAGGACTGTAGGATTTAGACGTACACACACACAGACAAATACTTCATTTATTTATCAAACCATAAAAATGTTGAATATATCTGCCTACCTTTCTTGTCAGTGGAACTTCTATTGGGACAGGAATAAGTTCTGCCAGGAGACATCCATAAAATGCCACCATAAACATAACTGGATCACTATTAGGAAATACGAGAGCTACCTACAAAAATATAGTAAAATAAGAAAATACATATTTTTCTGTCATTTGGCAGAGAGAGGGGCTGCTTTTTAATTTGTGGAACAAAATTTTCACAACAATGTCCAGGTTCATAGATAACCAGGCAGAGAAATACTAAGTATTGAGACAATGTATTATTATAAGCCACAGTAATGATTATTTCACAATATATTATTACAATATTTTATTATAAGGCTTTCTTCAGCTAAAGCTGTTCCTCACTATTTCATCCATAGGGACCACTTCCAACAGCAGCCTACCCGGTCTCCAGGCTTCAGCAGGGGCTCATTCTTAGTGGTTAGCTTGTTTAGCAGGGTATAGGCTAACTTCAAGCTTCGACTCCACAGCTTGCCTAAAGAATAAAAGAAGAAATTAAGAAGCAGAAACTAAAATTTTAACACTTAATTGGCAGATCTCAGTCCCTCACATATGCACTAAGCATAGTGGTATCAGAACAGCTGGCCAAGTCCAAGTACAATTTAGAACTTGGCTTCTTTTTGGTTTACCTCTTTCTTTTTTTATTTTAAATGTAATACTAAACATGCTATTCTAAACAACACTCAAAGCTCCACTGCAGAGTAATTAAATTATGCAGCTGCTCAGCTATATTTCCTGCATCCTTCATCTGTGAGAATGCAAACAATAAAGTTCAACATTCTAACATATTATTCAAGGAAATGCTGCAGTGAGCTATCCTGAAGGACAGAGTTATTTTCCCCAAAAATGCAATTTACTATAATACTTCTAGGTCATTAATACAGGCAAGTTTCACTTCCCACCATTAACATCCTGATTATGCTCCTGAGGTATGAGTCTTGTCTATAAGGCTGTGCAAGATGTTAAAATGGAATGTCTCCTCTGGGAATCTGAAGAGTGCATTATTAGTCATCTGTTTCTACCTCCCAGTTTACACTGGGCTATTTTTAGTGATCTTTTATGAAAAAACCCACACAATTCTAAGAGATTTACAAACAGTCACTTGGAAAGAACCAATATGTTTTGCAATAAACATTTTCTCTTCCTTAACTTCTTTAAAAACATTTTTCATATACAATGAATTTATAATTTACATTCCTACAGCAATCTCCAACCATGTGTTACAAGCACAGGCAATCTCTCTGAAGTAAGGCAAACAGTTGTTTCATGATGAACACCTAATTCCTCCTGGCAGCTGGCTCCAACACGTACCATAGGTTAGGGTATAAATCGCTTTCCCAGTGGTATCCAACGCTGTCAGACAAGGGGCTTTGGACTGGGTGGTTCCCCAGTGCTGCAGGGCAGCCAGCAGCGAGGGGGGCCAGTTGGTCACAACCCCCAGGGGTTCCCCTTTTAGTACATTCACTTGGTTTCCTTCAGGCTTTGGTTGATTTGGGTCAGGCTGTTGCACTAAAACCAGAACACAGTAAAAGGGAAATGTCAATCTGTATAAGACGTGTAAGTTTTTCACCTCTTCCTCACAGCTATCACCACTTCTCCTCTGCTTTCTGATGATGCTATGCTAATCACCTGTTGGCTTCCCACAAAACAGTGACCATCACTTCAGAGTTGTGATTCCACATTATCAAAAGACCAGCATTTGAGTCTCTAGCCCACTTCTCTCTACTTTGGAAAGCTGCTGTTTTCTGCTGCTTGTTCTCCACATCTGTTTCAATGAAAGCCTCTGCCAAGTCAAGAAGGGTTATCAGAGACAACGGCTTCAGTAACATCTAGACACTGATTTTTGCTGCACTGAATTCTCAACAGGGGATGAAAAATGACACTATGCCTGGCTAACAATATATTTTTAAAGAAAGGCCTTCTGTTAAAATCCTGCTCCAAAGCTGCTCCAGAAAGTGAAGTATCTTGATCTAAGTTACCAAAATCCTGGTTGAAGTTAGCAAACACTCAATATAGACAACCAGCAAAATTAATGGTTCCAAGTGATGCTTTCCACAATTACATGCACCTCAATGGAAGTTCATCTGGAGCAAAAGACTAGAATAACAAAAACATTGTATCTTACAAGTATCAAACCAATAGTAGGGGAACTCTAGTGGCAGCTGCTCAGAAATGTCACACTGAGTAAGAGGGTTGAGTTTAAGATTATCTTCCACTTGTGATAACATAATGAGCTTTCTCGTTCCACTGTATTAATTTTACCATAATTTGTTTTCTATTGAGAAAAGAAACCAACAATTGCTAAGTATCAGTTCTGTCACGAACCACTTGTACAATGAGTAAAAAATCTATCTGAAAGAAAATTAACCTTCTAGCAGTTCTTCAAAATCATCCACAAAAAACTCCTTCAAAGGTGGGCGCTTTGGTCTTTTCAAAGTATTTAGTAGCTGCTGGATTTTAGAGGACACTCTGCTATTCACTGGGACACCTGGCAAATGGAAAAGATTTATTATTTATCATATATTAACCAAAATACGGTAAAACACACAACTTTCAGGTGGAAAAGTCATTCAGGATGAGTACCTTGTTTGGAAGAAAACAGCTTTAACTAGTATGAGTTTCCACCATGGATTTATTTGCTGGATTTATTTCCACCATGGATTTATTTCAAACAATGCTGCTCCCTGGCTACCTGGCTGATACAGACACCTTCTCATATTTTACTTTAGCTTTTCAAACCAGTGACTCCTTCATGAGATTTCAACTGAAACATGAACAATGTCCTTTTTTCCAGGAATCTAGGTATTTACTACACCTTAACATTCATTCCATTCTGAAAGCATCAGAATGCTTGGAAAAAATGAGTGAATCTTTCAATATTTTACAGGGCTTGTAAAAATAATCACAACACAAAACATGTTAAATGCTGATTTTCATTTGTATATGTTAAATTAAATATAAAGATATGTTTTTATATTTATCAAAATGTAAAGCTCTGAGGCAATATAAAATTAAGATGTATATGAAGAGATATATATATATAGATATAGATATATATATACAAGGGGACACAGATGGAAAGGTAGGAGGTCTATAATGCAATCACCATCTGCAGTTTCCAGAATGCTGCTGCTGTAGCCTCTGGGCACTCCTCGCACGGATGCGACCTGTGGGTGCTCATGGTGCAGGTATTCCACCAGGCCAGTGGTCACATCAGGGGGGGCAGAGTGGTTCTCTGCAGAAATGCAAGACAGATACAGGAGCTCATCAGGCACCTTAAGAATCAACATAATCGAAACTGCTTCTTACATGAGGGTATTTCACAAATCCTCACAAGCCCTCAGGGGCTTGAGAACCTCCTTAGAAGCTGGAGGCAAAAGTCTGCTTTGCTTGGAGCTGTGTCCCATTTCCTGGCTGTAGAGCAATGCTTAGGGAATGTCTCAGAATCACGGAATGGCTTGGGTTGGAAGGGACCTCAAAGCTCATCTTGTACCACCCCCTGCCATGGGCAGGGACACCTTCCACCAGAGCAGGTTGCTCCAAGCCCCGTCCAACCTGGACTTGAACACTTCCAGGGATGGGGCAGCCACCGCTTCTCTGGGCAACCTGTGCCAGCCAGGGCCTCACTACTCTCACAGGGAAGAATTTCTTCCTAATCTGAGTCTCTCTTTCTTAATTTAAAACCATTCCCCCTTCTCCTATCACTAACTGCCCCTATAAGAAGTTGCTATCATCATTCCAAAAATGTAACCAAGGTTATAGAATGTTTTTAAATGGAATGGGTTAGGAAATGGTAGTATTCTTGAGAAGCGTTTGAACAATGGACAACAAGAATAGGAGGACTGAAATATTCAGAATCCTGATGAGTAAAAATAGGAACGCAGCAGGGAAGAGCTGGAGAAAACCCTGTTGCCCAGGGCGGGAGCTGCCTCTGCAGACACAGGCCTCGGAGGACCTCAGCATGTCACAAATCCTGCCAGAAAAAATGCAGGCGGAGGGAGATCTGGGCAGTGCTGTGAAATACATACATAATCCTCCACTCTGAGGCACTGATCAGCCCCAAGATAGCAAGTGCTTATTGCACTGGTCCCACATTTCCAGAGCTGATATACAAGCCACAAGTCCAGCACTAAGTGGTTTTAGAAGGATCACCAGGAGAAAAAATTTAAATCTATTCCCATCCTTTCCAATGGACCCCACTGCAATGCCAATGTTTGCATTGCAGAGACTAAACTCCTTTCATGTGGGTGAAGTACATGAAGGAGAAAGTGTTACTTAATCTGTCAGAAAAATGCTCTGGATTCAGTAACCACAAAGATGACAACTGTGTAAAGCTGACCTGTGTAACCACTGCACAGGACCACAGAGAGCCCATATATACACTTGCCTCATGTATATGCTCTCACTTTGTTCTATATATTTTTGAAGTTGCTTTTTGGTTGTTTTTTTTTTCCCCTTGGCTTTCCCAAAGTACCAAACCATAGGCTTCCTGCAGCATACAACTTGGCCACAGAGACAAGTGTACGTGGTTCCCACTTCCCACCTGACAAACCCTGCAGGGACTAGCAACGTCTCACTATGTATGGAGAAGGAATAGGTTCAATATTCAGGATTTGTGCTCAGATAAAAACTACACAACTAATCATTTGAGCATTTTATTAATAAATGCCCATGAGACCCCATGCTATTTGTTTGTATCATTCAGAAATACCATGGCACAGCAGGGTAAGATAAGTGGTGAGGAGTTAAAAAAAAAAAAAGTGTGAGGAGACTTATGTCTTTAGGAAGAAAGGTTAATTGGATTCAGACTGAAGGACCTTTCCATTAGTGATGACAAGACAGAGATAAATGCAAGAGAGTAGTGTCCAAAGGAAGAACAAATGGGATATGACAGAAAATTAAAAGCCATGATGATCTGTATTTCCAGCTGCTCTAAGAGCTAAGGTGGGAAATACTCCACAGTTGATACAGTGATCTTGAAAAAAACCAGGACATACCGCCAGCCTTATTCATTAAAAAAAAAAAGATTACACAAAAGAAAAAAAAGCCACCCCAACATACAGGGTTGTCCTTGTTGCTACTGAGTGAAAGACAAACAGCTTGAAAATAATGCACATTTCCATCTGACTCCACTAATTACTGTAACCTTGCACTTCCAACAGTGCAGTTTACTGCCTGGGAACTTAGTTTGAGCTCACCATTAAAAATGCAGGCTGGAGAAGATGAGCTGTAAGGGAACAAGCTGCTAAATTTAAATTCTCCAACATCTCAAAACTGTGAATAGCTATTCAGTACATATCCAAAACACAGAATATTTCAGTAGGACATGGCAATTAAGATATGTAAGATGCCTTTCAGATTGCTGATATCAGCACACTATCTGAAAAATATATAAACTTATCTTCTATGCTCTAGGACAAATCAAAGCCCCTTTTAGAAAGTATGCGAGTATTTATCAAGAGTCATAAAAGTTTGCAGTGTAAGAACTGAGTAAGTTTCCATCTTCTTGTGAGCTAAGAAAAGTACATGCAGACAGGAAAAATGTCACAACTGAACTGATATTGGCCATGCATGAATGTTACCAAGCTAGGAATGAAAACTGATAGAACACAGCAAGCATTGCACAAATGAGGAAGACCATTCTTATGTGAAATGCATTTTTTTTTGTCAAAGGCATTGGAAATTTTATCTTTATAAATATTTTTAACAGATCAGCTTGTAACAATCCCTAAGCTTCCTTCCTTCTACATACTATAATTATTTCCCACTAATGGAATTTTAAACTTGCATACAGCCCAACATTCAGCTGCTTAAATGTTGGACTCTGAACTCTTTAGTAAGGCTTTGATTTTGCATACAAAGGTATTGATTTTGTATGTTGTTGATTAAACAGTCCTGATAGACAGGTCTATCTGGCCTGGGCCATGAGACATAATAAGATGCTGTGCTACATTTTGGGTATCTTGCAAATTTTTACAGCTATATTAAGAATTTTATCAATCCCAGTTAAGCTTGAAAGGTTAGCCATAACTGACTTTGTAATTTAAAGGAGTTAAACGTGATTTCTACTAACCCATAATATTAAATCCAGAATGGCTCAAAGTGAAGTGGTGACAGATTACCTGTTTCTTACATCCACCAAGAACAAACAAAATTGTAAATTTCTCATTATTAATAAGCTTGGAAATGGAAATATGGAAAAGTTAGGTTTCTTTAAAGGTTTTGTACAAACAGCAAAAAATTTCCCTAATGATTAGTACCTCTGATTTTGTAACCTTCCCAAAGAGTCTGTGTGTTTTTCTATCTTTTGGGTGCTTACCAACTGAATCATATCTGAAATACACAATCTGACATTGTTTAGGGTAAATACATGCAGATTGGAAAGCATGCACCAAAACCAGGATTCCTTTGAAATTGTGCTTTGGAATCCACTAAAACTGAACCTTAGTTTCTTGGTAAAGCGAGCATTTTACCAAGAAGAATGCATGTTCAGATCTCATGAGCAACTGGCTTGGGTTAAATACATATACATCATACCTACCTGGTCTGTGAATTGCACATTTTAAGGCTATTCACAGGTATCTCCTGGTGAAGACCTTTGTGTTTAGCCCTGCTTTGGGATTTGTAATCTGATTTCATTCCAACCACACCGGCAGGTTTACTGACCTATCTGCGTGTGTGCCATGAGATCTGCAAGCACAGTGGCAGCAGTGGTGGCAGGAGCTGTATTGGAAGCAGCAGCAGGTTTCCCTCCAGGATGAGATGAGGTGGAGGATGCAGAGGATGAGGTGGAGGAGCCCTGAATGACCCGGTTAAGCCAGGGCTCTACGTTGGAATGGCTCTGGAACGGAGTGGAGCTGATCCGCCCTTGCCGCCGCAACGAGCCCTCATCTTCTGATGCTGACGATGTGTCTGTGGTCAAAATAATGATGACAGGCCTGTAATGGGGGAATGGGAATGACCCAGCACCAGGAACACGGCGTTCGGCCGTGCTCTGTGTGCTCCGCGCAGCTTTCTCGCGTGCTACACGTCAGGGGTGCAGACTAAAGGAATGGATACCTACACACACAAATCCCTCTTGCTGCTGTTTTTTGGGTTAAGACAACAACGTCTACACATTAGGGCCAGAACACACTTGGAGCAAAGTTTCAATTACCTCCAACATTCGGAATGACATGAGAGTTAAAAAAGACTTCTAGCTACAGTAGAAGATCAGTCAGCATCTCATCCCCTCCTATTCCACTGAAAAAATATTTCTGTTCTGAACAGGTAAATTTTATCTCACCTGAATAAAGACCTTTTTTTTGTTGTTGTTGTTTATTTCCTTTTTTACTCTTTTTGAGGGGAAGGAAATTCTTCACTTTCTGATTCTTCTGACAAATTGTTTTGAGAACTAATTCCTAAAAAAACCATGGTGCGCTGAAGTTCAATGAAAGAGTAATTACAAAGCATGTATTTTAACCACATAAACTGATATTAATGAGTAATACACAGAAATGCTTAGTAAAGCATCTTTCCATTCTAGATGTGTATTTGTTGTTGTTAGAAGTCTGACAAAGGGCTCCTAATTTAATTACCATCCAGTTACTTACAACTTTCCAGATGTTTCCCTTTGGAATCTTTCCTTACTTATTCTCCAGCCAAGAAAAAATAAAAAGGTTGTTCTAAATATCAAGAAAATACATCCCTTGTGATTTTTGAGAGAAAACCAGAAAGTCTTATTACAGAAAAAAATCTTGCCCTCATAAAGAAATTGCTGAATTTTAATGACTTGATTTGTTACATGCTTTATATAAGGTAGGGTGTCTGTTACTATACTCTAAGAGCCCCAGACATGGAAATCCGGGGTTGGTTACATCAGGAATTCTGCAACCTTAATTTTGGCTATTTTCTTAATCCTCTGGACACATAATTGTTCATCTAGATAAAATTCCATGTACGTTTCTTGAAGGAACATAAAAAAAGCTACTCCTCATCTTGGGCAATGCATTTCAGTTACCAGTTCTTTAATTTTCTGATTTTCAAGAATATGTGCATTTCCAATAACTTCAGACTAATTTCTCTTAGGAGTCTAAAATCATAAAAACCAAAAAACCATTTCATAAGAATCCCATTACCTTGATGTCATTTTCAAAGTTAAAATTGTAGATATCTCATTATCTGACCTGCCTCATCAAACATGACAATTTTGAATGAAAATACCCAAACAACAGATCTCTGAGAAGATTCAGCTGTGGTGCATTCCCATTCCTGGGTCCATGTCTCATGTGATACTTCCAATCTGCTGCCACATTTGGAGTTTTTGGCAGCTGACTCCATTTGCTCCTGGAGAGAAGCGAAACCTGTCCCATATTGCTTGCAACCTTCCCTTTTAGGCAGAAAGCAAAAATAAATAATCCCAGGAATATGGAACAAGATGGGATTATGAACAGCCAGGAACCAAAAAAATAAAACAAACCACCATGTCTGCCATTTCTAATCACTTCAGAGGAAGAAATAGATCTACAGAAAAAGCAGGTTTCTCACAGAATACACACTCTGATATCCCCTTACCCAGATTCAAGACAAATTAAGTCTGTGTACAAAAATGGAGTATCCAGAGTAAAAGCATTCTAATATCAAAACATAAATACACCATGAAGTAGCAAGGTCACCCCAGCAGTAGCCCTGTGGCAGTGGCAGGGGTTAATCCACGGATTCTGGTGTGCGGTGACAGAACAGTGTCAGAATATTGTGTCCTCGGCTTCCAGCTCTTCCTGGCTCGGAGCTGACCCAAGACAGTCACAGAAGCCACCCCTCTTTGAGCCAGACTTGCATGAAGGCTCAGCTCCAGTTCTGATCACAGGAAATTTGTGTGGGAAGGATCAGAGACTCAATAGGACAAAACCAGAAGTACATTAAAATCTTTGGAAGGATCACTGATAAACATAGTTCCTTTACTGCCAGCCAGGAGCTGGATTTCAATTTAACACTGTGCTGAGAACCACAGATTCACAGAATGGTTTGAGTGGGAAGGGACCCTAAAGTTCATCTCATTCCACCCCCTGCCATAGGCAAGGACACCTTCCACTATCCCAGGTTGCTCCAAGCCCCATCCAACATGACCCTGGACACTCCCAGGGATGGGACAGCCACAGCTTCTCTGGGCCAGTGCCTCATGACCCTCAATGTAAAGAAGGTGAATCCGATGCTTCCTTCCTGGTACCTGATGGTAACTGTTTGTAACAAAGTTTCAGCTACTAATACCAAAGCATGTTTTAATTGCATTAACTCCTGCCAACACAAGGACTTAAGGCAGTGGGTGAATGGCTCAGGATTAGATGCTCAGCACTACTCAGGTTTTTGCAACTTCTTGCTGAGTTAACTTCGAAAATAAAGGCAGGCCCATAAAAAGACAATTATTTTTATGATTTGATCTAGAGGAAGAAAGTACATAGAATATTTTTGAATGTCCTGGTTCCCCATGATACAGAACTAATCCAGTGACCCAGTCTTTTAGAGAGATAAGGGGATCTCGTAACACCTCATAGAAAGGGCTTGACAGATTCTAGAGACACTTAACTCTTCATAAAATACCCTGAGTTGGAAGGGACTCATGAGGAATACTGAGTCCAGCTCCAGGCCCTGCACAGGAGCACCCCAACAATGACACCATGCGCCCAGGAGTGTTGTCCAAATAGTTCATGAACTCCAGCAGGTTTGTGGCCACGACCACCAGCTTTCAGCTCCTATTATTTAAGGTGCTACTGCACCCTGCTCAATCCCAGTGTGAGCACACTTGGCTTCTTTGCTGACCACCTGCACATGTTAGAAGATGACACTCCAGCAGCACAAACACACAAAAAGCATGCAGATCCCACGGCCTCATCTTGCTCTGTACACACATGTACAGCATGGAGTGTAGGCTCAGAGGCATGGCCAGGCACGTGTTCCATTTACACACCACCAACCCTTTTGATCCTATGTCCTGCTGTTTTCCCCACACTTGTTCCTCCCTAAGTCTGCCCCTTTGCCTGTCTGCACCTCCTCACCTTAACATCCCATAACAAGGCTCATGCAGTTCTGAAATATTCTTGCCCTGCATCCCACGCTGTGTCCCTCACCCCTCTGTGTGTTCCCCCCAGTCCAGAAGGTGCTCTAGTGCTGACTGGGCTTGATGGGCTTCACACCTGGGCCAGGAGCGCTGAGGCTCTCCAGGGACAGGCCTGGACAGGTGACCCTTCTCAGAGTCCTGAACTTGCCTTCCTGCCTGTTGCCATTCCCAGTGCCCCTCTGGGCTTGTGCAGACGGGGCTGGTGGCTCCTGGGACAGGCTGCCCCACCTGCCATGCCTCACGGTCCTCTGCAGGTGAGCAGGGCAGCTTTTATCACACAACCTAACACTGTTTCCATAGCATCTCAGCTTCTTTTTAATAGTTGCTCAGAAAAAAAAGATACTTTAATAAAAATACTTAGCGTATCTTCTAGGTTAAAACATTAAGGGTCAAGAAAGACCATATATAAGAACACAGTGAATTATTGTTTACTAACTAATGAAATAATTGGAGAACCCACAAAAATAATATACTTAAGTGTGGGACTAGCAAACTAAAGTGGAATTCTCTTTAAATGGGAAGAACAGAAAGAAGAAATACAGCTCAGAAAGCAGGAGGGCAGCATACCTGAACTCTTCTTTTAGAGAAGGGGGTTAAGAACTAGAAATGATGGAGAAGGGCAGTAGAAGTCAGTGTGCTTCTGCTCCTGGGCCACATTACACAAGACATGTGCACATTCTCAAAATAAAACATCTTAGGAAATCCCTCTTCTTTGTATTCAAGACACTGGCCTCAGACCACTTGGCTTGCTAGCACAACATGTTGTATGACTTTCTTAACCTTCAGAAAATTCATTGTGAGACAACAGAAGATTATCTTTTCCCCCTAAAAAATTAAAAGGCGTTCTGCCATAACCAATCTGAACAATTATAATGTATGATTTTCTGACTGTTTCAATCTGCTCACCACCGAATAGCTGAAACCATCTGATGAGTGCTCTGCAATTAATGCAGCAACTTAATACTCTGGTATTTTCTTCAACTTTTAAAAGAAGAATCTTCTGCAGTGTGAAATGAGGTATTTTCAGCTCTGACATGCTTGCCTAGATTATCTCCTCTAAGTGAGATAGGATGTAAGAGAACATAATGTATAAAGGGCACCTGCTCACTCTGTGACTGCTTTCATGTGGACTTTCAGCAGCTCTGCTACCTCTAGATGAGACACTAAAAAACATAAGGAAAAACATCACAGCATAAATCCAACCAAGACCTGATTATTGGGAAATACAGCCGTGATACAGAACGCCAGTGCAACCTACTAACAACTTTGGGCAGGGACACCTTCTGCTATCCCAGGCTGCCCTGTCCAATCTGGCTTTGGACATTTGCTGGGATGGGACAGCCACAGCTTCTCTGGGCAGCTCTGTTAATTCTCTGTGTTCACTCAACATGTACCTGGAGGGGTGTATGTCTCTACTGAAGAGTGCACCAGGACAGAGCGTCTCTTCGAGGGCATGGGCATCTTCCTCTCTTTATATTTTGCAAGTGCTGCTTGTACTGCTTCAGTGTGAACATCTAGATAGAAAACAAACAAAAAGGTTAGAATTTCAGTTAGTCAGGAGGCCTGAATCAACACCACTGCCTCCAGCTCCAGTCCAGCGCAGAAGCAATGGTTTCCAAAGCTAAGGGACAATATAAGCAGGGGCAAGTTGATATATTTTCCTCATAAAATCAGCCTGAAAATGCTCTATGAGTAGCATTTTGAAAACCTCCCTGAAATAAACACTGAGTACCCAGTGTGTTAGTTTTGAACTGTCAGTTATTTTCATTTGGGGGGGAAATTTCAATGCAGATTCTGTAAATTTGCAACAGCATTTGACTCTTCATCCTCAAAATCCAGGAAGGGAAAAGAAGTGCAAGTACATGCATACTTGAAGTTCTCACAAAACAATGCAAGTAATAAAAAACAGAAAAAAGAAACTAATGGACTTAATGATCTTAGAGGTATTTTCCAACTCTAACAAAATTCTACAATTCTATATGAAGAATTAGGAAAAAGACACACAGAGCTTTCACTTTTCTGAAGGCAAAAATCACCCTAAGAGGGTCAAAGGCTATACTTTATCTTTTCTAATTTTTAAGCCAAAACTGAGATTAAAGAGGAATTCAGTGTTCAGTCAAGACCTCACTGCAGATAAAATTTAATGTATTCCAGTGATTTTTCAGCAGCTTTTTCCTCTTTGACATCTACATTCCAATGGTGTCAAAAGCTAAAATTTATGCAGGAAGAAAATTCATGAGAAGTGAATAGATGTTGAGAAGGAATGAGGCAGACCAAAAATACACTTTGGCTTACCACCTAAGACTCAAACTCATGAAAAACACAATATAACATGTACACACTTAAACATAGTTACAATGGGCTTGTTGCAGTTTAGGAATGGCATTCTCTAATCGAGTATTCCCTCTAAAAACACTTCAAGATAAGCACTGCTCACTCTCTTCCCCCTCTCCCTCCCCTCTGTGGTAGGACGGAGAGGAGAATTACTTGAAGGCAAAAAAGGCAAAGACCATGGGTTGAGGTAAGAACAATTTACTGAAAACAGCGATGAGATATGAAAATGAACACAGCAAGACTAATGACAGAGGGTACAAGAAAAGAATTGCTGTTGCTGAGTGTGACTGTCAATAGACAGACCCCAAACCAGGACAGAGCCCAGGAGTGAGTATATGATTCTGCATTGGGCTGACCACATTTCTTCTACATGGAAGCTGCTGTACAAGGTTTTCAGAATTTAACTATTCAATTTGAAAGAAAACACATATTCTTTCAGTAACTATCCATCTATTCTTTTGCTAAGATGCAAATTTGTAACAGGTAGACATATTTGAAGGTATGAAATTATTTGTAAGTATATAGGTGTGTATGACAGACACATACTTACACAACTTACATATAATATATAATGTAACATAATTGTACATATAATTTTGTATGTATAATATATATTGTACATATAATAGACAATGAAACTCTCTCCCTGTATCTCCCTGGGATTAACCTTGGTGATGACTACAGTATCAGTATTTTACAGTATCTTCTTTTTTTTTGGTTGTTTTAATTTAAAAAGTACCATTTCTGTACTAGCCCTGAACCCCCTTTGGTCATGCTGAGCACAAGGCCCTTCGTAAGGAACGTGCCCTTCAGTGTGGCCAAAAGGATTCTACAAAATCACAAGAATCCCTGAGCATATGGTCCCAAACACCAACCAGTTCTTCACAGCAGTAAGTTCTTCACTTTTCAGTCTGTAGCTCCCTGCAGATAATCTGTTCAGAGCAGTATTTAAAATATGTATACATGCAAATATACTATCCCACCTGTGTGTTCCTACAAGACTCAGGAATGTACTAAGTAGATGCTTATCTCAAAGAAGAACTTTTTGTGCAACCAACATGGGAGGTTCAAAGATGATGTTGTTATGAGAGAAAAATATTAAGAAGGAAAAAGAAAAAAACCCCAAAAATCAGTAAAATCTCTACTCTTTAATATAGTTTTTTTTTTTTTGTCCTGGGCTCCCTGTCAGATTTTTGCTGCTGTCCTTCACACCAAGGACTTAATAATAGTAGATGTTTTAAAAATTAAAAATTCCCCTTCTCTTATGTCTGCCTGCCTCCTCCTCCATTCCCACATTTAGGCTTTTTGTCAAGTCTTGGTTTCTCCTGATCCTTAGTTTTAGCTATAATTGTCCACTAATGAAGTTTACTCCCATAGATACCCAGAAGCAAAACTTTTATGTCCCCAAATTCCAGAAAGTTTAAGCAGGATTCAACATCAAGGTTGTTTTCGCAGCCTTAAAAGTAGGGGCAAAATGTCCATTCTGCAGGACACATTTCCTTGGCAGAACTTCCAGCCAAAACCAAGCTGGAATATTTCTAGAAAGTGACAGTAACTGTGAGATGCAGTCAATTCCATCATGCCTACATCTACATACAATTTAAAAGACATTTTTGTTACATTAACATCTCATAGGAAGCAGGGGAACATAAATTGTTCTCCAGAAAAGGCCTTCCAAAGAGCAAAATAACACACAATATTTGTAGTCTGCATATAAACACATTAAGCCATTAAATAATGTGGCAGATAAAAAAATGAAAGCGTTCTTAGACAGTTGTGCATTTTGGGAATGGAAAGGCCTAGACGGAGGCAAGGGTGTGCTGGGGCTTTTTAACAAAGCAGAGCAGGGCAGGTCATAACATCACACAGATTTGCGGGAGCAAGCATGGGAACTACTTTTTATTCCATTTCCAGAGGGCAAAATCACTACCACCTCATCCTCTAGTCCTAACTCCCACCCCAAAACTTGGAACAGACTAGATTAACTGATAAAAATGCAACCAGGAGACAGTCAGGATGAATTTTTATTCTGTTCCATGTTTTATTTTTACAGCGCCAATTTAACTCATCATCCCCTCTATACTCATTAAAATCTATTCCTGGCTTGAAATCTTTCTTATAATATCTTGTCCTTGGACATCAGCTGAGTAGGAACATCCTCTCTCATCCAAATCAATGAAGTAATTGCTTTCACTCCCCTGGAACACTTTGTTCCTATTCCACTTTTGCTTTAAAGAGCTTTTCAACATGATGAAACACATTTCAATAAAAGAAGTAAAAGGAACGAAATTATTTTAAAGAAGCAGAACAGTTAGGGTACAAAAATTCATTAATTAGTATAAATTAAATTTTAACTGGATATTGGACTTGGAAAAAGAAACTCTCTACCACTGTCTGTTACTTAAATTCTTCAAAATTTACTGTGCAAGTGATTCATCATGTAAGAACTGTGGAGTTCAGTTTTCTTCAGGGAATTAATCACTCATAATCAGACCAAATGTGTCACATTTTTGAGAACAGGGATCACAAATGCTGAACAGTGATCACTGGAAGTGATGAACAGCAAGCCCAGCATTTCATTAACACAAAGAATATAGGTACCAAAGTGAGGGAAAAAACCCATATGCTGCCATCCACAAAGCAGAAGAAAAAGTCTTGGAGAAGTATCTCTAAGCTTCTGCACTTTATTAAGCTGCATGAAACCATCAACAATTAATAACTTACTATAAACATTTTCTCCTTCTGCTGTAGTAAACCACATAATCTTCTCTCCTGTTCTTTGTACCTATTCTCATTTTCTTTCTTTCCACATGTCCTTAAAAAAGGATTAGGGAGCAAAACTAAAATAGTTTGTGGACTATAAATCACCTAAACTCTTACAGCTCCTAAACTGTTCAACTATTAGAAGAGCATTTTTCTTTCCTATTTGTAGCCTCTGCTCATTTATCAGCCTCTGATTCTTGTCCCTGCCTCAGGCACAAGGAGGAAGAATTTCTACAGTTGGCTGAAGAAAAAAAAGACATTTATAGGCTGACCAGTGTCCCTGCTGCTCATGGATTTCAAAATACCAACACGCAAATCAATAAGCACTATCTAGGTGGGATGGGGAGAGGATCTGGAAAAAGGTAAAATCCACAGGTTGAGATGTGAACAATAATATCTGAAGTAAATTAAAATGTAATCATAATGATCATAATAAAAAAATAATAATAGACTTAGAACAAGAATAATAAAATATGAGCATTATTCTCATTGTAAATCCAAAACACAGTACTGTACCAGCTATTAAGAAGAAAATTAACACTATTCCAGCTGAAGCCTGGACAGCAGGCTTGTGTTTATCAATAGTATTCACTGTTGGAATTTTTTGGATAATATTTACTGTTTGAAGTCAAATATCTGGGGATGATAAAACATACAGTTGATTTACATACACAACTCTTCTGTGAAACTATTTTAAAAAGTGCTTACAGAGAGTAAATGACAAATTAATTGTATAAAAAGAGAAAACTGTTTCACTTCTTTGCTTATTTTAAGTAATTTATGTTGATGGTTCTAAAGTACCTATAATTGCTCCAGAAAGAGATCCTGTTCTAGGAAAAGCTGCATTCTCCCTTCATCAACTGCTCTTGAAAAAGACATAGGAGAAGTGATGAGGTTTGAAGAAAGGAAAACAAGAACTAAAAACTGGAAGGAAAGAAAAAAGAAGAAACAACACACCCTTCCCTCCCCATAACAGTCAAAAGGATAAGTAAGGTGTGAGATTGAGGGAAGGAGGCTGAAGCTGGTTATCACTCACAACAGTCAACGTGTGTCGGCACAAAGGGAAGTTAAAAAAGGCAACAATATCTCTTTGCTGAGATAAAGAAGCCAATCACTAATGCAGTAAATCTGAAGATTTTTTTAAACTACAGAGGAAAAAGGGGAATAGATATTGGCATCTAAAAGCCATATCTACGTTTCCTTGCACAGACCTAAATAAGTTTAACTTAAACCAAGTCAAATAAAACTGTCACTATTTGGTTTTGATACCATCTGAGCATATTAAACCTTGTAATATATCACTAATGGGAGAAAGAAATCCAATTATGTGTGTTGTAACTAAGAACTTTGCAGATTTCCTAGTAAAGAACTTGTTCTAGACAGAAATATTTAATGAAAAATTAGTTCAGGGAGCTGTGATAGGAAACCACAGAAGGACATGGCAGTCCCCACCAAGGATTACCTCCCAAGGCCTTCCTGCTGTAGTTGTGCTCTTCCTGTAGAATTTTATTTCTGTTAGTTTAACGATGGCACATCTTACTCTAATTATTTTCTATAATATAATTTTCTATACCATATTTCTATAATTTAATAATTAAAAAAAATTTAAATATGCCATTTAGCTAATTACAACACTATGCAATATTCAATGGCATTCAGAAGTTTCTTCTCTGTGTAGCTGAATACAGGCATCTTTCCCAGGAGTCTGTATATATCCACAGAATATTTGAGAAGTCTCATTCATCATTCAGTTAGCCCTAAGGAATGTACAAGGCACATCTGCTCCAACTCTGGAGCAAGGTTTTCCACATCAGCAGGGCAAATAGGATGCAATAACCACTCTGCCCAAGCAGTGGCAAGACAAGGTGCACTAAGACCAGCCTCCTGTTAAGGATATGCACTGCATGCCATCACTTGCATTTCTCATCCCCAAACCCAAGATGTGGAATTACCCTGCACAACAAACAGAAGAATATCCAGCTAGATGTCAAAAAGTATTTAGGAGAGAAAAGCTTTCAAACACCTGTTTTTCCTCACTTATTGTGACAAGGAATTTCACAGGGAAATGGTGCACTTCAACCACCTGAAAAGTAACAATGGGAACAGGATGCAATGAGGATATCAGTATTTTCACACAATTTTCCAAAACAGGTTTGTCACTGTGGTGTCCATTTAAAATGAAGTAGAATATCCATTGTGATATTTCCCTTTTTTGTGTGCTTGCTTTAAACCCGGAAATATTAGAAAGAAAGCTACAACAAATATATAACCTTGCTTTAACAAAATAACCCAAACAAGCAAGCAAAAAAATCCCCCAAATTCACACACTCTAGTCTCCAAAATTTTTAAGTAACTGTTACAGAGACTGGAAACCCAATTTTGTTTTTTCAGTTAATATGAAAAACCTGTTGAGCATGGTAAAATTCACAACAAGAAACACATCAGAAGACAGGTCTACAGTCTCTTGCCCTTCTTGCATTTCCTGTAGGCTGGATTCAACCAAAACCACCTGTGTATCAAAACAAAAATACTTGAAAGACATTCACTACCTCTTCCCTTCTTCCAAGCACTTCCAGCTTTCTGTGTAGGTTCAGGTACCATTTTACAGGTATACTTTTCCTCTTAGGACATGTGATGCCTCAGCTGTATCTCTGTCCCTTACCAGATCGGAAGCGCTCGTCCCTCGAGTTGGTGGATCGGGATTTCTGCTGTTTTGATACCCCAGCAGTGGCTTGGGAAGAGCCTGGGACTCTGTTCTCTGCTTGCAGGGATGGATCCACACCTGAAACACAGTTTATTTTAGTACAAACTCAGCTTTGCAAATATATCTGCTCCCCATGTCTACATTGTTTCACTACAACTGGAGCAAGACAGTACCTTTAAAAAGGGCTCATCATCTACCTGCATTTTAATCCAATTCAATCTATACCCATTTAACAGAGCAATACTCAGAATTCTGAGTCACATTTTACAAAAATGCTGCAATTCTCTAGTAAGACCTTTGCAGATGTTAATACAGAATTACTGTCAGCTTCAGCTGTGTAAAAGCTCCTGCTGAAATCTAGGTTGTCTGGGTGCTTCATGTACTCCTGAAACGATGACAGACCTTCCCAGCCCCACACAAGGTAACAAAAGTAAGAGGAACAGAACCATTCTCTACTTGCTTGCTCTGCACCTTATTAGAGCAGGGCTCTGGATAACCCTGAGCAGTTGCTTACATTTAGGCTGGCTAATATCCAGGAAGATGAATCTCCATTTTACGTTGTAGCACAACAGGAATAAAAAAATCAAAGGGGTGGACAGTAACCATTAAATATCCACTATAATTTCCCAATCCCCAAAATGAGGAGACTCCTGCTGGCTCTTGATCCATCAAGGACTATATAAATTTGGACTAGAAACTCGCATTTGCAATTTTATTATACATCCACACTTCAAATGTAATGTAAAAACTCCAATGCAGCTGGAAGGTTTTTTTGCACAATCCTAACATAAATTTAGCTTAGTGCTGTGTTTTAACAATAAACTTTTCTCAGCCATGTAAGACCTGCTGCATCAAGGTCACTGTATTTATTCAGCCCTTGTACCACACAGGGCTGAATATTAATTTCACTCCTTCCTTCCCTCGAAGAGCTTCTGCTTTCCAACCTGCCCCCAAGTATTTTGAAAACAACACATTTTGGAAACAAAGTATTTTGAATACCACATTTTCAAAATATTTACCAAAAGCAGCTCTCACTGAACTGAAGACATCATTCCAGAGGAATCTGGGTCGGTTCCTTTGCAAGGAAAGATCTTACTTTAAGAAGTAAGAAAAGGTTCCTTCCTCTCTCATGGGGTTTCTGCTCCCTTTGTTACAAAGTGAGTATCAGGAAAGAAACTGGAAACTGCTAACAAATCTAGGAATTATAAGACATTTTTATGATGGCATTTCAGTAAGATATAGTCTTTACATTAGGAGTGTAATTGGATTAAATATCCCATTTCTACCTCAATTGATGAAAAAGAACTTTCAAATACTCTGTTTAAATGTAATATCCTCAGGGAAAGTGTTTTATCATCTTCATGACAAGGTAAATTACTATACACCAGCTTTCTTGGGTATCTGTTAAGACCTTTGGATGAATGCACTCCATAATCCCTTTCCCAACTCCTTTGCAGCTAACAGTGAACACCTCTGGATGTTGAAGAGGCAACCTTGAGCTAGATATGAGTTCAGGGTGTGGGTGTGGGAAAAATGAGCCTAAATAATAAAAAAACAAAGGAACATTGAATAATTCACACAGATCTAAGTTTTAAGAAACTAGTCCGACTCCAGAGATGAGTGCCTTTCTTTCACAACTTGTAATGAAGAACAAACAAATTCTCACCTAATTTTTCCTGTTTTACAAAAGTAAAGCTTTTTAAGCAGATGACAATATCTAACATCAACTGCATTCCCCAATGGGATAAATGGAGACAGCCCAGCAAAGAAACCAAAGTGTCCTCAGTGGAGCAGAACAGAATGTGTGTTTACCAATATACGGACCTAACACTCCTTGAAACACTTCAGCAGAATTCTGTTTGTAATAGAAAAACAAATGTAGTCCGCCAACTGAATTGATTCAACAGATCTGATAAGTGGTGAAAACACTGCAGAATTCTATTCCACATTTCACTTTAACACAAGTTTTCCATAACCACAGGTCAACTGTCCAGGGGGATTTGTTGATCTGGAAACAATAAACAACAACTTTAGATTTTGTTAAAAAGATTGAGGAAAGTCATCTCCTTAAGCCTGAGCCAAACAAATAGCCAAAGCAAAGGGATAACACAATAATTATGATGGTACAGAAGAGAACAGGCAGCAGGGCTGGGAGCCCCCCTCAACTAAGACTACTTAAGAAATTCTCAGAAAACATCATATCTACATCATTTTTGTGTAATTTTGTCAAAAGAGACCTTGCCTGAAAAAGACAGCAAAAGAAAACCAGAACTTCTTTCGGTGTGCCATTTCTTTTCCTCCAGGAGGGTTGTTAGTTGTAAGCAGTAAAAGAGATTAATGTTCCTCCCAATTCCTTACTCTTCCCATTTGCAATCTTGTAGTAACTACAGAGCCTTAAAATCAGGACTTGTAAGAGCCCCTTTTCCACTCTGTGATCCCCTGTGGGAGGAAAATAATCTGGAAAATGAGCTGACTGGTATAACCCATCAGCAGATGACAACCCGCATGCAGGATGTCCTGAGTCATGCGCAACCTGAGCACTGCTGTCTGGCCACACCAATACTGGGGGCAGGAGGAGCAGGGAAGAAGTGACCACACATAACAACAGGAGTCCATGACCAATTCCAACACCAGAACACCCTCCTCCACTCAAGACTAAGATCAGATTTTTGTGAATCAGAGTTACTGTGATGAAGTATCTTTCAGTGAATTTCAGAAGTTCCTTTTAAATTAGGATGAGGCATGAAATCCTTGGCACTGTTAGAAACCACAACTCAGTTTCTTTGGATTAAGTCTCCCTTCTTGCTTTCTCAAAGTAGGTTTCATATCACAGTGCAAAAATACAAAAAATGAGTCCGAAAAATGTCACTTTTTGGTAAAATAGTAAGATAGTGCATCTGACTCTTCGGCTACATAACTATGTGCTAGTAAAATGCTGTTCCACAAGCCTGGTGAGCTTGTTCATTTATTCTCCCACTATGTAAATCACTACCTTAGCCTTCAGCAAAAGCAGATGGGTAATTAGGCGAAGTCTCCCCACTCACACCAACACCTTTCTAGAAAAGACATATACTAAAGGCACTTTATCCACTATCACTGCATTTTCTCAATTTTTAACTTGCTCAAAGCCAGCAAGAATGAAGTCACCTTAAAAAGGATGCTCGTTCCAACTAACTGAACAATTTGCTTCTACAAGATTAAATTAAAAATAATATTTGAATTATTCCTGTATTTGTCCATCCACAAGCACTGGAGAATGAAGACTAATACTGGCATTTCAAGCAATTTCCATTTATACAAGCAACAACGATTTTACTGTAAGAGCAGGGAAGAGCTGACAGGACAAGGAAGATTCTCTGCTGGCAGCAGTGGGGAGAATGCGCAGAACAAGGACATTAGGTGGGGAGAGATCAAATTTTCAAAACATAATGTGTTACAGAGCTCTGTACAGAGAAGAGGGGAAGAGGGAGGCCAAAGAGAAAACTCCAGACTCTTTGTACATTATCAAATCTTTCTGCAGCTATTGAACTGGGTCTGGAAGTAAGAAAGGAACAAATGATAGCAGCCAGGTTCAAAGTGGGAAAAGAAAGCAAAAGGTATGACAAGGCAGAAAATCCAGAAAGTGGAGGTCTGGCTCTAGGGCAGTTACTGAGTATCCAGTCCTCACTCAAGTTCATTGTTACCATCCTTTACTGTCATATCCCATCTCAGAACATATTACCTGCTGTACACCCATTTTTTATCTTCAAGATCCAGTTTTGGAAGTGTTCACACCTTCCAGATTAGAGGGATTGAACAAGGGTTTACCCAATGTAATTCATTTCCCAGAATAAGGTATTAGAAATTCAAGAGATTAGAAATAATAATGATAACAAAAGGCATCGTACACATGCATTATGTTTGACAACCTTCCATGATTCTGTAACATTTTCCTCTACTCAAGGAAGTAAATTCCAGCTCATAAGCTTCCACTTGAAGCCTGTGAAACCATTTTAAGGGCATGAACACTTTTCAAGGAAGCATGAAACAACAGCAAAGAATATAAAAGCATAGAAGAGACTTGTTATAAATTCAATGAAACCAAATATAAGCCAGGATTTGGATCCAATTCAGAGAATCCAAACACTGACTAAACCATCTCAATGAAAATACCCACAAGTAAGAGACATATTTATTTAGACATTATGACAGACTGGTAAGCAGAACACCCACAGGGCAATAGCTAGAACTTTAATTTCTCAAAATAATAGTCCATTTTAAGCAGCAGTTCAGGAGGTGCTTCACAAGCAGCCCAGCACTCCTAATGTAAAAGGATGTGCACTGAATTGAAAAGGCACAGGAATAGCAATCTCTTGATATTTTGAGAAACTGTGAGCAATGAAGCTATAAACTGCTTTTTCAGCTAGCCCATATGAACACATCACATTTTCACATACCTCATTTAAATCAAATACACCAACATCCAACCAAATTAGCCAATTAAAATTTGGACATCCTTTGATCATAGCCATTATACTCATAGCATAAAGTGGGAATTTTAACTCCATAGCACCAAGAAAGGTACTTGTATGTTCTTCCCTTAAATTATAAGATATTATAAAGCTTTTGTAGACTCCAAGACACCAGAGTAAGTTGCACATTCCCTAAAAATGGAACTACAGGTACAAAGTGCTATAGTGGTATGTAAAACTCATCCCACTCTAATTAAGAATAAGAGGCTGATTTGTGGGTACTTTTTACCCACAAAGACGAAAAAACAAAAATCACAGTTATACAGAATCACAGAGCAACCCAGGTTGGAGGGACCTTGAAGATCACCTGGTCCAGCCAGGAATAGAACACTTATGTATTCCTGGTAGCAGCAGAAATATTTTTCAGAGACATAAACGCATGAAAACGTAAGAAAAAATAGAAGTATGGGACATACCAGCCTCAACCAAAATTAGAGGAGGTTTCATAATAATTTTCCCTTAAAATAAAAATTTGAAAATGGTTAACGTTTTGATTTTTCTGGAGCAGAAGCGCTAAGGAAGAAAAGAGAAGAAAATAATAAAAGAAAATAATTTTAGAGTGGAATCACTCTGACACCAGAGGAGAAATGAAGTCACTCAGCAAGGTGTTATTCTATCACTAACTAAATCCAGTGAAATAATTTCCAGGGACTGCTCTGTAAAGCAGCACCAGGACACTAACTGCAATTGCAACCTCATTTACACAGCCAAAGGGGCAACTTGAAAATAACCAGTAACACTGTAAAACACCGGTAAGAAATCAGGATAACCAGGAAACAACCATCACAAGGCAGGAGTTTTACTTGAGGTGTTAGAAAGGAAGTTTAAGACTATCACCTGCCCATCAGGACAGAATTCTCACTGTGAATGCTGCTTATTTTATTGTGTTATTTCTGAATGTTTTTACACCCCTGCTCTACTCGTATTCAAAATCACCCTCTGCCACGTAACTGATGTTATCCATCACTCAGAAGCTTCACCATGCAGCATGCCAGATTGCCTACAGATATAATTAATTATTTCCTCAGAGTTTTATCTGGAATTCACATGCAGAGGTTGACTGAGGAAGCCAATTACTGACTGTTAAATTTCACTTCATTAAAATAATTAATTACTGTTTAATGCTTGCTATTACTCAACACTTGTTTTTTATTTTGCACAGTGCACTTTGTTGGATCAGTGAAAAATAACTCATTCTAGTCATTATTTCCATATAATTACAGAGTTCTATGGTTCCTAAGCAAATCTTTACATTTCCATTAACTCTTCATCACTGCAGATTTAGAATTTTAGAATACAAAACAATCTACAGGAATGAGACTCTTGAATCACAGGGTGTTCAGCTTAATTTTCCTGTTAATTGAAAATGTGCTTTGCAGCCACTTCTGTCTTCTGTTCACCAAGCCCTTCGTGGGTTGTTTAACACTGTCTGGGTAATGATTTGGCTCCCCACAGATTCAGCTATACAGTGCAGCAGAACATAGCCCAATCCATTTTAAAAGGTATTGAGAGAGCAGGAGTTTGCATGATTAGTTTGTAGGTGGCAGTTGACGAGGTGTAACAGAGAAAGTTAAACTTCCAGAACCCAAACCTATGGGCATGGAAGTACACTTATTTAAGACATAAAGCTGTAGAAAGACATGATTTAGTGGTTCTGGGGCTGTCAAATCATAGAGCAAGAACTCAACAAATGTAAAATGCTGATATTCATCAGTCTGCAAAAAATTGATGGATATTGAAACTTATGAATCCTATCAGGAATGCTGCAATTAAATTGTTAACGATGAAAAATTTCTGCAGGCTTAAAGCCTTTGGGACTCCCACACACTATTCTGAGCCATGCTGAAGCTGTGTCAATTAAGGAAATTTCAAGTTAGAACTAGGTTAATGGAGCATATGTCAGGAAACTGAACCAGGCAGCTAGCTTCATGTTTTAAGCAAATTTTATCTTTTTACCAGAGCACCATTTTTTGTGCTCAGAGGGAGACAGTCTATTCAATTTTTTCACACATTAAAGCTAGATTCCTGTCAGCTTAATGCTAATCTAGGCAGAAGTGGTAAAAAAAGATCAGGTAATCTGGTATTTCTTAGAAAATGTGGTATCAGGCAAGTAGGACAAACCACAGGATTCGCTGACTCATTAAACTACTGCTTAAGGCGATTAGGGAAAATATAGCTGAACAAGGAGAAAAATCTTTAAGCAGCTGAAAATCTAAACCTACTTTAAGGAGTATGGCAGACAAAGTACTGGAGTTGTATAAACTATGCTTGAGAGCTCAGTACTTGAATATTTGTGCAAACAGCCTTGTGAGAGCTGAGAAGGAAAAAATATAAAGTAAAACCCCCACTGTCAATAGAAAGGAGTGAAGGCAGAGTAAATCAAAGATGATGAGAGATTAAACAAGAGACAGAAATCCAAAGACATGACTTTCTAGGAGACAAAGTGCATTGATAGAATATTTCTAGTAATTGTGACTCTTCAGTCAAAATCCATATTTCACCTGGTCTCAGAATCTTTAACTAAGCGGAGTTAGAGGACAGGGTATTTTGAACAGAAAACTGAGACAGTTCTTTCCAGAAAAATGGTGTAAGGAGGAGAAGCTGTGGCAGGTGCAGCTAGAGCTTGCTGCTATCAAAGTCATCCTAAAAATCCAAACTGCTTCTTTGCAAGGAACAAGCCATTTTAAAGAGATGAGTTTGGTTCTGCTTGGCCTACAGAGATTACAGATTTGCTAAGGGAAAACCTACATCTCAAATAAATCCCCAAATCCAAATAAAAATCAAAACCATAAAAAAGAAAACATTTGCTAAGAACCCCCATGATGAAACATCAGATTACATTCTGACTGTTCAACACACTGTCTCAGTTTACAGTGTCTCATTATTGCTTCCACTCACCTTGGTTTTCTTCTCATTTTCCCTTATCTTAAAATCTGTCAAGCTATGGAAAATTGGGGGATTATAGAATACCAAATCTCAGTGGCAGCATAACAGCCCTATCCCTGAGTGATTTCAGTGTCCTAGTACAAAAATAAATTTAAAAAACAGTTAGGCACTTAGGTTTTGGCTGTGGATGATGAAGTCTGATAATAACCAGCTTCAGAAGCAATAGTTTATAATAAAAAAGTCACAGAGGGGTGAGGGAGTGTGTGGAAATAGGGTGAGGCACAGGGTGAATGCAAAAACCAGCACATTAAAGCATGAGAGTGAGGACCACTGAGTATTTTCATCTAATGAAAGCAGCCAATTTGCTTTTAGCAATAACTTTATTCATTTCTAAAGTTATCTTAGAGTCTCAGATGTAGTTGTCAAACTGAAGTTTGCTGACAAAAATGTTACCATTTAACATTTCATATAAAACTATAAAAAATAGATATTTCAGGCTTTTTCCTTGCTCTGCACTTCTCTGCAACAGCCATTTCCCACTGCTGGTTAGATGCCATATCAAATACTATTATAATTCATCCAGTCTATTTAGTGAGAACTTTTTCACGTTATATTTTCACAGATTTGGCACAAAGGTGTAACTTCCATGCAGTTTCTCACCTTGAATTAGTGGTATGTACCGTGCTAACAGCTTTGCCCTCTTCTTTTCATATCCCTTCTGAGTGATGTCTCCTAAAGAAAAGAAGAAATAAATACATATTGTTTGGAAATTCTACATTTAAATCTTTGCATCAAGCACATTCTGTCAGCAACATATTGGTGAAAGAGTTTAACAAAGCAAACTATGCAGGGAGAAAAACAACAACAAAAAAGGCATTAATTACATATATATATATGGATTCAGCCTACCTCTGGCCAAGTAGAATCCCTTTTACTCACTCAGCTTTTACACAGAAGAGTTCTTACTCTGTATTTTTAAATGATTCTTAAGTACTTTCCTTAATCCATAAGGACTGTGTTTAATTTTTTGCTCAATATTCTTCATTTCCTCAAGCATCCACCTCACCCCTATATCAGAGGACACTATCAGACACAAAGTCATTTCATTGTGCCATCCCCAATCTCCATCCAAGTGAATATGCATCATTTCAAGCTATTGACACTCTCCCAAAACAAGCAATGGGATTTCAAAGACATTGTTCAAAACAGGTAAGAAAAACAAATGCACATCCTGCAGTGCTTCAATTACTGCAGGTATTTCAAACAACAATCCACCAGTTTTTCTTCATAAACCCATGTAGATATTATATACAAAATTTGGACACAAGACAGAAATTACCATTTTTCTTGAGCAGGAAAAAAAATTAGCAGGAAAAGTACACAGAAATATAATTTTTATGTATATATAGTATTATTATATCAAAATGAGAATTAGATCAAACTAAAACAAAGCACTACAAATGCCCAAGCAGATCTGTCTGCCTGGGAACATGTGATCAAAATGACAAACTACACTTTTTACAAAAAAAGGAAAAGGATATCAGAAGAGATGTATAATTTTCAGTTATGGAAGAAATAAAAACCCCAATCCAATAGACAAGAAGCAACAATCAGAAGAACAGTTTTTCTTAAACTGGAAGTAATTTCAAAGACTAAAGCTCAGCTAATTCTTTAAGGATCAAAACTGTACCTCACATAAATATGCTGCACTGTCAGCTCAGTGAAGACATCAATTTGCACAGCTTCAAAAATGCTCCACATAATCCTTATCCCAACCCTCTGCACAGCTCAGCCTCTGCCAGGTACCACTCAACTGCACAGGTAAGACATGATCAAAAGGCAGGGCTGAAGAGAGTCCTATTCAAACCAGAGTACTCCACATGCTGGCATCTTGCAGCACTTGGAAATTCTTTAATTTTGCTGGAATGCTGACTTGAAGGACTTTCCTTGAATGAGGTTAAGCAAAGGACAAAGTCAAAAGCATTCCTGTCGCTTTCTGCAGCGCTGTGGCAGGTTGAGCTGTGCTGCCCAGCCAAGCTGGGCTTTGTTCCTTTCTCCAAAGCCTGGGGGTGGGGCTCTTCCTAACAACTGTTCCCCCCTTGCCCCCAGAGCCTCAGGGGGATTCACCCATCATATGGGTTTTTTGTAATCCCTCATTTCTTCCAAAAAGAGCCACTTTGCCTCATTGGTACACTGGGGCCACAGCTGGTGTCATTTAGCCTCACTTTCTCCTTTGCACAAAAGCAATCTGAGGTTCCTCGGCCTCAATAAGGCAGCTGGGAAGCCTGCACAAAGCCAGACACTGGGCTGAGCTGTTAGAGCTCTGTTTGGAAGAGACATTTACTTGAAGTATCTGAAGTATCGTAAAGCATATATCGTAAAATACGTCAGAGGTGCCAAGAAAATTAATCTAGACAGAAATGAAAGTGGTAGCATTTCTTAAAATGATCTATAAAAATATATGCTTCATTAGTGCACACAAGAATCTGTCATGTAGTTACCATGATTCTGCCCAGGCATGGTTCTATTCCACCATGTTGGCACTAGACCTAACAGAATCTTAATGCCAAATTCACTAAATGGAACTGAGAATGGGTCTGTGAGAGCCTGGCACTTGCTAAAGATAGGGAAATGGCTCCTGGTCCCCAGTTTGCAGAGGTCAAGAGCAGAAACATTTCTAAATGAGCTGACTGTACACTAAACGTGGATGAACTTAATCAGCTGGATCAGCTCTGCAAAATGAAACCTTTAATAACTGCACTGCTTGGCCACTGGTGAGCCACAATTGCAGGTCCATCACCTTGACAGCAGAAACCTTTGCCAGATGCTTCAGGATAAAGTCAAGGGCACCAACATTGGCTTCTGCCTGCAGAGGTGGCTCCTGGGTGGTTTGGAAAGGCAGGCAAGTTGCCAGTATACAACATAACTTACATGTCATCTGTGGAAGTATGTAAAGCATATCCCCCATGTTTCTGGGATAGGCTGTCAATGTATTTGAAAAGTTGGTGGAGGTGGAAGAATCAATTCCTCATTGCTAATTCTACGTCTTGAACAATCTTTTTAAAAAAGACCCTGAAGATGAACCAAAGATCAAAATACAAAGATATCCTTTAAGATAAACTACAGAAACATTGGAAAAATGGGAGAAGGTTAAGGAATAATGTCAGAAATTAAACAGTCTAAATAAAACTGGAAATCGTTTGGGACATATTTTCTCCATATGCACACCTGTGAGATTCAAGCTGGGACACATACAGGTGCGCCACCAAAAGATTCTGCCCATGACAGTTCACAATAATTTTTATTTAACCCACAAGCTTTTATCATCACTTAAATCTAGGAACCAGAACAACTCCTCCAAACCTACTACTAGTACCCATTCCAAGACGTGGTTACCTGGCACATGTTCTCCAGACACTACACTTGTGCAAATCAGGCAAAAGCCAAACTGATCAACAGGCAACAAAGGAACTAAAAGATGAAAATCATTACTTGCAATCAAAGAAAGATTTGGATCTCCAAACTGTACAGCAGCCAACACTTGCTGCCATCTCTGAGATATGTGCTCGGGTAGTTCTGTGCCTACCACATCTGGTAGGTCGACTGCTACCTTAATTTAGTTTGCATATGATGAGCTAATTGAAGTGTGAAAACATCTTGATTGGAATCTTTCATATTACAGGAATCTCTTTAAAATGGAAATGACATCTGATCATTTCATATGGTGATGCATTTGACTAAAGCATTAGAAATTCTATTTCAAAGACCCTATTTGAAACATCCTGAGAGCATCACGATGCCTTTAAAGCAGTATTAGAAGTTTAGCATGACTTCACGAAAAATGTATGGTACTAGGAATTTTTAATTTGCAGCAGGACTTGTATCCCTTTGAGGGAATTCAAGTTATTGAAGTATAAAACCTGTCTGATGTAAAAGCGGCAGCATGGAGATACACAACTATATAAATGCAGAATTGCATTAAACCTTTGCACATACAACAGAATCACTGGAACATCAAGTTCTACACACTAGGCAAATAATGACTAGCTAATTATATGTATCTTAATGATAGAAATGGAAGGAATCTGACCAGTATGTTAACAGCAAAAGATCGGGTCTTCCACTCTGTTCACAATTACACAGTGGGACTATATTTTACAATACCATTAATTGCCTAATAAATTACAGAAGGAATTACCAAAACGAATAAACTTAGTTTGATCAAGCCATTAGGAATTTTGCAATTGACAAAGCAATCCAAAGTAACATCTAGAATTAGAAAATTTGAAATTAGAATACGAAAACTGTATTCTGACACATTTACAGATCACCTTTCCACCTTGAAGTTTCAAAGCCGCTGCAGGACAAAGACACCACTTGTATTTTACAACTTTAAAAAGCCAAGGGTGGGTGAATCCTGCAGTTCAGAAAGGATGTGCAAAGTCAGTGCGCTCCAGGTTATTCTGTTCCATACAACCCATACTTGTGAACTGTGAGTGTACATAAGGAGAAGAGAGAGCTTTCTCCTTTTAAACTCTGGAACTGCCTGGCTTAAACACTTATTTGCATCATCTGCCAGGAGTCAGCATTTGATAGTGCAAAAGAAGGTTAAATTACCAGATCACAAAAGCAACCTTGGCAGCAGTTTCTAGGCTCAGTTAAGCCAAACTAATGAATTGTTCTTCCATTGCTGCAGTAAATCCTTAAGCTTGGTCCACAGGGAGACAGGAAAAGCTCCAACTCTGCCACTTCCCTTCTATGCTGTTGGAGTTCCCTGCAGAACACAAACACAGACTGACAGATGCCAGCTCTATGTACACCTGTGGGTGAACATCTATCACACCAGGTACCACTTCCAGTTCTCATTAGGATAGGGATCAGTAATGTTGCCATCCCCTTCAAAAGGCTGAGGAAAGCTACACACATGGAGAGGAAAGAATGGGAATCCTCTGGCCCATAGGGAATGTACTGTCTGCTTCCACAAAAGCCAACAACAGAAGTTAGGAAAAAACAGACTAGGAGTGGTCAGGCAGATCAATGAACAAGATCTTTAAACTTCAAGCCAAAAATCAGGGCTTGATGTTTATTTATGAATAATACAGTTATTTTAGTAAGATTCCGAAGTGAAAAGCTTTAGAAAGACTGCTGTATAGATGCAATGTGTTCCCCATCATGAAAATGCTACTTCAAAACAATCAAAATCTCAGTGTACTACAGAAGTGAAAACACTCAGAGTTTGTTTGTCACTTCCTAGCTGTATCAAGGATAAAATACCAAAGCAGAATAACTGTCTGACATGTAGTAACCAACTATTATAATGAATGAGGCCAGAAATAATTATCTGAATCAAGTAATTCGATGGTATCCCCAAAAAATTCCATGAAAACTGCCTCTAGATTTGCCTGAAGATGCAAATCTAGAAACAACCAGGTATGGAGGAATCAAAGAAAAGCCTTTCTAAAGCACAGCTTCTTTTCCTCTCACATCCTTCACAGACTCATTATGTAAGACACAGTGATTAACACAATGAAGATACTTTAGATTATTAAACTGGTATGAAACTTGATTTTTATGGTGTGCTTTTGGATGTCCCAACACCGATTTTTTATTTTCTCCCTCCATTAATATGCAAGAAGTTACCCCATATTTAAACTTTGGTAGCAACCACAAAGATCACAGCAAAGGTGTCATTTAGGCATGATGCACCACTCTAAAGACTGAAGCACACTGATTCAAAAATCCATGACCATGGAAATACCCACCTCATTTATGAGACCATGAAAATCATCTAAAAACCCACTAGCAAACTCCAAAACACTCCAACAGCAGCACAACACTCAAAATTCACCAAGTATGTTTAAAAATGCAATGAGAAGGTCTGTAAACTGCAATGCCTACTCCACACAAGAGTTATTTCAGTTTGTAAATTATGAAACTTTTTCAATGGATTTCTAGGTCTCGGTTTCAGATTTGACTGGTTTCCTGACATGACATTACTATGCCCTCACATGCACTGTAAAACCATGCCTTTAGAGAAAAGATTTACAGTTAATCTTTAAATAACGGGTGAGGGGGTGTGGCTGCTGGGCAAAATTTTATGGTGAATGCAGGCAGACACTTTGACTTCTTAAAATAAAACACTGCCATATTTAAAAAAAACCCAAACTTCATCAGTATTCATGTTAAAGCTACATAAACAACATAATACAATAGAATTTAACTAAGGAATCAGACCTTACTAATACATTGGGTGCACTTAAGTCATCTGACACGATCACAAAGAATCAGATGAATGTTTCAGAGATCCTGGCTGAACTACAGAATGATAAACTGAAAAAATAAAAAAAAAGGAAACCAGCTGAACTATTCACAGAAGGAGGCAGCAAAGCAAGCCAGCTGGTGCACACAGACATCCTCTCATGGCAGGAAAAAAACCCCATCAATCCCCATTAGGACCAGAACAGCTCAGGGCTTGCACATTTGGGAAGCCCCAGTATGGGTCCCTGTGGTGGCTAAACTTATTTACAATTTATTTCCAGTTGCAACACTACTCATTAAGTGTATTTTCTAATGAAATTGAGCTCTCCCTGAACAGCATGAACCAAACATTGGCAACAAAATGTTGAGCAGGGAGGTCGGACCAGATGACCCACTGTGGTCCCTTCCAACCTGGCCCATTCTGTGATTCTGTGATTTCTGCCAACTGCACCTTTTTCCTTGTTTATCTGTTAAAAAGAGCCAAAGGAAAGCCAGGTTTGGTGTCTGCAGTCTCAGATGCTCAAGCCCCCAGCCAGCACCTGCTTGAGGTTGAATGTAGCATGCTGATCCCAGGCTGCTGCCAAGGCAGGAGCTCAGTAGCAGTATTTTCTATGAACTAAGGTTGGTTAAAACCTTATTAGTGAAATGCATCAATAACGTATTGAACACAAGAATAATTTTTAAATTGGCTGCTTAAGAGCAAAGCACGTTAGGGAGAAAAGGTGAATCTAGTCCAGTACATACCAAACATGTTTCCAGAATGTCCCAAGCAGTGATAACCATAATCAAAGGCCTGAAAAATACTCTTTTGCAGTAACATATCCTTACCAACATTAATGATGATCTGGAAGAGACAAGTTGGCAGTACATTAAGTCACTTATTCCTCCTTACCACTTCTGCCTAATTTTTGCAATTGCTGTTTTCCAAAATATGCATATGGATATGGATTCTGTCCTGCATCTTTTGATCCTCTATCCATGTATTTGATGGTATTGCCTCTAAATGTCCTTACCAAACTACTTGGTTATTTACCTTTACTAATCCTACTGTAAGATAAAAAATATCTGACTGTCAAATGCATGAAAAATACAAAGCTCGTTTAACTGGACCAAACCTGAGAAATCTACTAAAAATGCTGCCATTTGGAAGGTGGTCACATTTATAGAATCAGAGAATGGTTTGGACAGAAGGGACCTTAAGGCTCATCTAGTTTCAATACCCTTCTATGGTCAGGCACACCTTACACTAAACCGGGTAATTAATTATAATTTATAGTTATTATATAATAAGTGTTATAATACCCACAATATTATCAAAGTATTATAATTTACAATTATGATTATATAATTAATTTATAATTTCCTTGTTAAGGTCACATCATTAAACTGCTTTTCAATTAATTCGTAGAGACTTCTTACCTTTCCAGCTTCTTACTATCACACCACTAACTCAAATACCTCAATTTTTTTCAGGATTCGCCCATGGGAGTTATCCACAGAAGATTTGGGTCCATCCAAAAAGCTGTATTCTCAAGTCTTCCCTATTCACACAGACTGAATATGCTCATCTATTTCCTGCCAAATTATGCCTCTGGTGGAATTGGTTTTCTGGTGGCCAATTTCTCATTACTTTGAGTCTGGGAAACAGACAGGAGACAGAAAAATATCAATAAATTATTCAGAAAATCAGTACTAGAACAACCATGAATGTCAGACAGACAACTCACTCTAGGTTTTCCTTTTCTTTCTCTTACATGTGATCTCTCCATGTCCACACCATAGAGATTCATTAAGGGCTCACCTCAAATCTGGTGTGCAGCTTTGGTGCTGTCATTAATGCCAGCATTGTTGAAAGGCCACTTAAATGTGCTGAAAACTGTCTATCATGAAGGTGGCTGAGGAAGAGGGCAGCAGCAGAGCTGCGAGAAACAGAGGCAGGGAGGCAAAGGGTGTGGATGCACAAGGCAGGATTGCAATGAGAAGGGAGGGACCTGCTCTCTTTTGGATGCCCCAAGAAGAACTGCCCAGGACACATTCTGCACCAGGCCCCTCAAAACCCACAACAGAACAAAGCTTCAATTAAACAAAAAGTTTCAACAAAACCTGGTTTCAAGGAAGCAACAAAACAACAAAGTTCTTCCACTTGACACCAACCAGTTCTGCTTTCCTCAAGCTCTTCCATTATAAGCAGCTTTTACCACCACAGTTCCTTAATACTGAGCACTATTAAGTACTACAAATCATCTAATCACTTGGAATCTCTTTACTAAGATAAAACGATTGCAAGCAATTCCCTTAAAACAATATTCATCTATGAACTTTGGAAAGTTCACATATTTGATGCCTTAACAATGAAGCCCAGTATAAAAATCCCACCAATGCAGTGCTAACCAGGACTAACACGCCACACTGAGTGTCCAGAATGCAAGCTCAGACAAACTATTACACTTAACAAAGACAAATACTGGAGCACAAAAATATCAGATTTAAGCTTATCCATTCTGTCCAACAAACACCCTTGCGTGCAAGTACTGGGAAAATCTACATTACCACATTTATTTTTCAACAAGACCCGTGACTCATCCAGGGCACTGAAGAGACATTGTTCAATAAACTGAATATTGAATAGGTATCTGTTTTGTTTCTTAATTCTTTTGCCAAGAGACAAAAGGCTTCAGAATGCAGGAGCTCATGAACAGGAAGGTCATGGATGAAGGCACAGATTGGCAGTACTTGGGAAGGAGAAGTCACCACCTGTTTCAACTTTTTCATCCTAAACCAGAAAATCCATACTTGTTTATACTCAAAACAGTCTTATTCAGACATGTCACAGTACAAAAAGTCACCTAATCCTAAATTCAGATCCGAGTGTGGATTTATTTCAAATCCCCTCCAAGATCACCAGCAGCACCTCTTGCTGGTGTTGAAACTTGGTAAAGCAGCAACAACCTGTTGGATGCTTGAGACTGGATACAGGACAGCAAGCTGGACCACCCAAGGAGTTCAAAACCAAACCAAGCCAAAAAAAACCCCCAAAAAAACCCAAACCTGAGAAGAGATGTTACTGTTCACATGGAAGTCAGTACCTTCAAAGATCTGCTTTCACCTTGTATAAAATTGCATTTAAAAAGTTTCAAGATACATGCAGAATCAAGCAAGCTACTGTTAAGTTGGTTTTTACCAACTGAGGCAATTGGAATATAAAAGTCTCCACACAAGAAACTCATTAGCAATGAAATTGAGTCCTAAGCAATAGGTTTTGACACTTGTCTCCAAAAGCCCCAGCACCACGGACATTATCCTTCCAAATGCTCTGCTACAGAAGCACTTTCTCAGACAATTGAAAGGTGTTGTTAAAAAGCAGCACACTAAACTGCAGTGGTTTATTATTTATGATTAAAAAATTAATTAAACATTAAAATGGCCAGAGCCACTTCAGCAAACCTTTGAGTTTCAAGGGGTTATGCTAAAGGACTGCTTGCTTTTTCCATCTCTTATGGCAGTTGACTCTCTTACGACTGTTTCAATTACCAAGACTTAGACAATGTCTGTGATAAGTGGAATATACCAGCATTTTTTAAATTGACACCCCAAATCAGGTTTAAATTGTTTGAATAATTGGTTTAAACATTCCTAAGACAAAGCTACTCTTGTTCAGGCATCTACATTACTTTTAGATAAAGAACTCCCTACATTGCTGACACAGAACATGCAGATACTCTTAGAGTTAAGGATTTCAAATTGCTATAATCAGTCCCTTCATTTTAACTTATGACCAGAAGACACTTTAATGGCCTTGCTGTATTTCATAAACAGCTGTGAATTTTGAAACAATTAAATTCCTGTTAATCTAGTATGTAGACGCTGCTGATGTGACCTGTAGAAATGCTGTTTCACTTCTGTCATGGGTTGAGCGCTGGTGCACTGCCAGTGCACCCATGAGTATATATCCTTCCCAACCATTGCTGTGAGATGTGACCAGGAACAGAGCAGAGCAGGCCCAAACTTAAGGATAAAAAGAAAAAAACTTTATTAAACTTACAAAAGCATAGAAAACACACAAATAAGCAGAATGAAAACCTCCCAGCACATTTCTCCTCCTCCCCCCAGTTTCCACCCTTTCACAATCAGACAGCACTTTGGATTATCAATCAAGTCATCATCACCCAAAAACCAATTCTCCATCCATCAAGGGAGAGAGGAGTCTCTCTTGCACCATAGACCCCCTCAGGAAACACAGTTGAACCCTCCATGTTTCCTTGTCACCCATGGCTCCGCCCGGAGAAAAGTCCGCCATGGTGACACCCTCCTTCCATGTCCAGTGCTC
>VXBC01005083.1:216002-256654 GCA_013399945.1 Ploceus nigricollis | reverse complement strand
CAGCGCCCCCTGCAGGCGCGGGGGAATCACCGCACCCCCCCTGCCCGGCCGGGAGCCAGCAGCGCCCCTGGTGGCCGTGACGGGAACTGCACCAAAGGGGAAAGGGCCTGACAGCCGCAGAGGCTGGGGCTGGGTTCGTGCTCTGCTCGGGGCCGTTTGTTCGTGCTCTGCTGAGGGGCCGGTGGTTTGCCTTGTTATACACATATATGTGTGTGTGTATTAGTAAAGAACTGATATTCCTTTTCTCATAGCTTTGCCTGAAAGCCCCTTAACTTCAAAGTTATAGGAACTTGGAGGGAAGTGGGTCATATTTTCCATTCCAAGGGAGGCTCCTGCTTTCCTTAGCAGACACCTGTCTCTCAAACCAAGACACCCCCAGAAGAACAAGATTGAAATCAAGAAATTCTCATGAAATCTCAAGAAATTCTACTCATGTCAGGCTAATACAACATCCCTAAAAAAATTGTCCAAGTCACTGCAGCTGGGAAAGAAAAAAATAAAAAAAGTAATTTCAAAGTCAATAACGCTGCATGCAGATTTTCCTTAGGATCCTGTTGTTACTTTCTCTGTTGTGAGAAAAAAAAAATTACTACGAAAGCTACCAGTAATGGCCCTTCCTGCAGAAGCTGGAAATCAGCAATGTTATTAACGCTGTATAAAGATCCAGTAAGATCTACTGAAAGACCAAAAGAAAGTTAAAGGCATCAACATAACACTCTTATGTCCTAGTACAGATTCTATGTGTATTTCTATGTTTATGCCTCACTTTCAATAGCTCTCAGTCAAGGACTTGCGGCTCAGAATCTCTGCTAATCAACTCATGTATTCAAGACTCTCCAGAAGTGTCATGTGAAAGCCCAGACATCAGAAACTTTCCTGAAACACCTAAAAAACCTTAAGATGAGTCTCAAAAGTGTAACACCAATTCCTATAAAGATAGCAACTGGATTTCCTTTAAACCTATGTTTTCCTCAGTCTCAAAATGCAACCCGTTTGCATTTGCCATAAAACACCAATTACTAATTCCACTAAATACATATTACCTCACTGTTACTAATAATGTCTACAAACTGACAAAGCTGCAGAAGTTACTACACTATCACTAGGTTTATCACCTGAAGGGAGTGTGTCACAATGCTTTTTTGGGGATTTGGGTGGGGGGAATGGGGTTGGGCAGGTTACCCTCCCCTGGTCACAATGTAAAAGCATTGTGCTTACAGAAATATCTCTATTTAAATTAATCTGAACCATGTTTTGCTGACAATACTTTTACTAATTACAAAACAGCAACATTAACTTCAAGTGAACTGTCATACCATCCTTCTAGCACAAAATTAGGTAAGGTTCTTCACACAGCATCAGGTAACAATTTCACTGCAATCATTCTCCCAAATATGACACCCACTGATGAGGGCCACAAAGTTCTCAAGTTTTGCAGCTCACAGCTTCCCTTATGAAAGGGCATTGAGAACCTATTTCACATGATGAACACAATTTCGATAGCATCAGTACTGCATGAATCATCAATCTATCCCAGAGTCCCCTTCAATCACCCCAGGGAATTATCTCATAACTGATTCAGAATCTCTCTTTATTTTCCAGTGTCAAAACATTGCTTGTTTGAACACAGCAAGGCTACCTCTTGTCATGAGTCAGTTTATTGGGCTTCCCAAACTGCACCAGCTGCACCAACATGTGACTGAAGCCCTGCAGAGTACAGCTCCAAGCTAAGCATAAAGTGTCTATCAGTTCACTTCACTACTTACAAATATTCACTAAAGAAAGGAAAATCCTCCAAAAAACCTTGTGGGTTATTATTAGTGCTGAATATTTTGGACAGAACTGCATCAAACCGAGAAAAGGCTCTTTCCACAGCGAGGAAAAATCTACCTGTTTGTAACACAATTGTGGCTAAAAGGCCCTAACCCAAAAAGAGGACAACCCAAATAAATAGTACAAGCAAGCCTGATGCAAGAGCTTGCCCATGGAAAATGCAGTGAGGTGCTGTAGGGCACAGAAAACATGCAATGATCACAAGAACTAGTTGTCAGTCATTAGCTATTCACAAGTTTTATATGTTTAAAATTATTTTAAAATTTTTTTTCCCCTCTGGATGCAGTCCAGGGAACACTGGTCCTGCCAGGAAGAAGGAGCGGCAATATAGCAGTTGTGTAAGTACATACTGAGTTTGTCGCATCTAATTTACATGGCTTCCATTTTAAATAAAAATACAAGACTATTTTCTTAATACTATCTACCATTTCCTGGTTTCACTAAGCATTCTGCTACTCCTCCCCTGTCTCAAACCGGCCTGTAATCACCTCATCCCAACTACCCTGCTACAACTCTGCAACACAGACTTATCTCACAGTTTAAGACCCATATAACTTGCTAGGATAAAAGTAACATATACAAGGATTTATACACAGACATTTTATAATTTAAATTATGATTTATAATCTTAACAGTAATTTAAGATTAGAATATCGAGCCACAGCCACAAGCAAATACAGAGTATGTGTGTCAAGGAAGGTTTTTATAGCTCTGTTGGGGCTGTGCCACAAGTTACTTACATTGTAACTAACAATGAGGTAAATATCAAATAAAAGTCAATTTCACTGGAAAAGGGCAATATCCATAGTGATACCTTTTGTAGATCTTTGCCCTAGCCCCTGCCTCCTGCAAACACCTGTGCTACAGGTATTCCCAGCACCTGAAGTTTTTTTTTCAATTAGCAGAATCTAATCATTCTGAAGGGCACGTGAAAACACCTTCTGCTAGGAAGGGAAGAATCTCATTTGCTAATGATCAGTCTGACAAATTGATAAATTGATGTCCTGTGGAAATCAAATCAAATCAGAGCTCTGTCAATATGTGCTAAAACCCAAATCTGAAGAAAACTATGACTTTGCATTTATTTAGGCAATAGTTGCCAATACATTTAATCCTGGCTTCACAACTGTGAAAAGTCTAGAATCACAAATATAATTTGTTCCAACCACTAAGTTCATCAGAAGAATTTCCTTGTTTAAAAATATCCAGTTCCTTAACACATTCCTTCATCTGTAGCACAATCACACTGGTTGATGACTATAAGTAATGCTTTTAAACAGATTGGTTTATTCAATTATTCATGAAAAGTAACCCAAACCCTCTCTAACAAGGAGGCTGCAGACGGAAAGTGAGCACAGGGACAACAGCACCCATCACCTTGACTCCTGTGCTATTGCTCAAACCGGTATGTCCAGCCACGGATCTGCATCTGACCACCACAGAATATATTGTTTCTCAGTTTCCCAAACTGCTCAAGGCAGACAAACACGTTGCAAAAATACAATGCACAAACCCACAGCAGCCAAACTAATCCTGACCTCACTGCTGTTTCTGTGTATGCAGTCAACTGAGGCTCTGCAGAATCAAATTGGGAGGACATCCAGCGTGAAGCTCTTGACATGCTTGCACTAGACCAAGGTGGGGGAGGACAGGCAGGGAAAAAGACCTCAAGCTCCTGCCGGGAGTGACTCTGGGGTCATCTGCTTGACTGTTAAGAAGTTTCAAGGTCATGCATTTTAATACACAGACATCTAACCCAGAGCAGTAGAAAGAAGGCAAAGAGCAAGAATGAGCGTCCCCAGGTACAACCATTATAATTCCTACAATGCGTACCACACAACCTCAACTAGCTGGTTTATAAAGTTTAAGCTTCTTTGTGATTTTTACTTAGCAAATGAGAGCTTAGGTGAAAAAAATTAGAAAAGGTGCTCACACCTAAATTTGCTTTTTTCAAATACTGCTTCTGAAAGAAAACTGAAGGAAAAAAATCTTTACTGAGCTGCCATCTCTGAAAACAGTGAATATTCTTTGCAAGCTGAAGTAATTCTCACCAAATACAAATTATACACAAACATCTGAAATGAGAAACTTTGGTAATTTTGTTAGACAACACATAATTGCCAACAAATGTTTTGTGGTCACAACGCCTTTCCCTAACCCTACCAAACCGTGTGCTTCCACAACATGGCCTGTCTGACCTGCTTTCTTTGCAACCACACATTCTGGCACTTTCTTAACATTTCTTACTCCTTATAATGTAAGGCAGAAATCTCATAATGTGGGTCTTTGACAGAAATCCATCCTAATACACAGGCAGCTGGCACATATGGAGCTGAAGCCTCTTCAGTTATACCCAACCCACCTCCCAACACAGGTTTTCATTTCTCCATAAGCAAATAACTTCTCAAACACTATTTGATAAAATGTTGAGCTGACTGGTATTTTCCCTGTATCTGATGAATCTCAGATCTGTGGGACACAAACATATTGATTATGATTTATGGGAGCTTTCATATTTCAAGTTCTAGGACAAAATGCTGCTACAATCAGCAAGTCCTACGTCTCATTTGAGGCTGGATCCACAACAGATTGAAGGAACAGCCGTACAGATACAGGAAGACACTGAAAAACTTTATTTTGGGTATGGATTCATGTTGCAGCTAAGCTGAAGTACTGGCACCCTTCTTCACTCTTCTGCCCTCAATTCAATCCAGCTCTGAGGCCATATGGCTATAAGTAGGAAACAGGAAAAATAAAAAAAATCAAAAATTTGAGCCACAGTGAATTATAATAAAAAGTCAGAAAAAAGATTATTTGCATCTATCTTCATAATATCACAACACCAGCTATTAGTATCTTTTCAGGGTCCATAAATAGCAAATCCTACAAGAGGCAGATTTTTGTCAGACATCACTGGCATCCAGCAGAACACTGAACAAAAACTCCCTGCTGGCTGAGGGATGAAGCCCAACTGGATTCATCAGGTATTGGAATTCCCTTCACGTTCTTAAAGGGATGTACAAAGAGATAATCAAATAGAAAGGTCTGGACCTTTAAAAGGTAACAACAGACATAGAAGATTAAGAGCTGCTTCTTTCTTCACTGAATTGTAAATCACAGACACCCATTACAAGGCACAAGCTTCCACACAGGAAAACAACAACAACAAAAATCCACAGAAACTTAAAGAACAATCTTTGTGTCCTCTGGAGCACTGCTGGGAAACACCACCTTGAGAAAGAAGAAAGGTCATAGTAAAGCAGGGAGAAAGAGGAAAGGTCATAATAAAGCAATGAGAAAGTGATAGAAGGATATGATGATGATCTGGAGGCTTTAATTATTCAGTCACATATTTCAACTTGGTCCCCTGAATTCTGCATTGCAGAACTGCTTTGTTAGTCCTCTGCACAGGAAAATCATACACTCTATTTTACTGCACATCATGGTGGGGTAACAGTTGGACTCCATGAACTCAGAGGTCTTCTCCAGCCTGATGATTCTATGATCTTTGGATCTGCAATCATCACATCAAGAAAACTCAGGCAAATGCACCAAGTTTATGTTTCCTCGAGAGCTACAAACCTTGTGCCAAGAAACTGTCAAATACTTTGATACCTACTCCAAGGTAAATACAAGGGTTCTTAATAACCAAATGACTGTCATGTAATCAAGAGAGACTGATATGTTTTCCCTCCCATTTGCATACAGGTATATTAAAGTCTGTCTTTCAGTAACAGAACTGGGTGATACATCTATAACTCAGCTGTATCAAATACCATCAAGCAGGCACCTTCTTTAGTCCAAGAGATGCCATAGCCCATCCTCAATGAAATCCCATTTCAGAAGAATAGTCTATTCCTTTCAAAAAACCAAACTAACACAAAGAAAAAAAAAATCTCCCCAACAGCATTTTAAGTAGCAAATAGAAAAGAAAAAGTCACTTCATGATCTCAAGATTGGTAGAGCTTAATTTAGGTTTATGGGAAGGATAGGGAGGTAGAACATAGGACAGTGTTCAATGCTAATTTTATAAAGGTCTATTTACTTCCTAAACGTGCATTTATAATTTTAAGGGAAGCTTATTTTTGCACAAGAATATCTGGAAGTGTTTAATCTTTAATCTTCTTAATGTACAGGTTGTCATCATACTTTTGTCCCTCACCAGGTTTTAACCTTCCTTGCCAAAGCAACATACAAAAGAATAACAAGACTTCTACTCAAACACAAGGAGATTAATTTAAACATTGATTAACTACAGCAGAAATCCAGAAGACAACCAATAAAAGCCCCAAGCACCTAACTGGTTGAGTTTGAAATTCTGCTTTGATGGGAAAGGAAGCTGATAACCTAGCATTCCCAGTCTTCCTGGTTCAGAGTCTTCCGTTTCCTCACAATGATAAAGGTAACAGAATAGTACATTTAGTCCTTTTTTCTGCACCTTTAAGTGCATCACCATCATTCTTAAGCTGGAAGCCAGAGCCAATAAAATAAGACTGGATGTCCTCACTGCTCACAAAATTGTTTCATTAGAAACAGCTGAAAGTAAGAAGTGTAAGGATGCTCTCAGCTAAGACTAGATACCTTGTTTATCCTCCTATGTTCCAGAAGGCAGAAAGAAAACAGAGGAGGGAGGGACAGCAGAATAACAATGATGGAAAATGAGCATGATGGGGTACTGGGAATGAGAAACAAAGGGAAGGCACATTACAGATGAAAACCATTGCCAATCGTACTGTTCCACTGCTACAACAGTGCTTTCTAACATGGTTGCTAACATTTTAGGTCAACTCAACAAGAACCTCTTAACCAGCTTCTTATTAGCTTCCAAAAGAGAGGGGAGAATAAAAAAAGTCTGCTCTGATCATCCAGCACATTAGACATGGCAAGAAAAAGAAAATGGGTCAATTTGTTTTACCCTCGAAGGTAGAAATGGTCAGAGGACTCTTGGGCTGAATGCGAGGCCTGAGGGCATCAAGGGGAAAGGGTGAAAAAGGAATAACAGTTCCCGGGTAACCTGGTTTTTGTGTGCTGAATATAGAAGCCTCGCTAAGTGGCACCATGTGGTCTAGCCTAGCCTGGTTTGGTTGGCACATGGCTTTGGCTTGAGGAAAGGGGAAAAAGGCCAACTGGCAGCATAGAGGAAGACCAATCTGGGCTGCTGAAGAATGGCAAGACATTGCCACTTGGGTAGAGAAGTTAGCTGTGGAAGTCTGTCATGTGGATGTCCCCAAGAGTCGGGCTAATGAGGGACACCGAAACAACAAGCGGGTAGATCAGGCAGCAAAAATAGAGGTGTCACAGATAGATGTAGACTGCCAACACAAGGGGGAGTTGTTCCTAGCTCGATGGGCCCATGATGCCCCAAGCCATCAGGGCAGAGATGCCACCTATAAGTGGGCACAAGACCGAGGGGTGGATTTAACCATGGACAGTATTTCTCAGGTTATCCATGACTGTGAGACGTGTGCTGCCATCAAGCAGACCAAGTGAGTGAAACCCCTATGGTATGGTGGGTAGTGGTCCAAATATAGTATGGGGAGGTCTGGCAGATTAATTATATCACACTGCCTCAAAACCACCAAGGCAAACACTACATAGTCATAATGGTAAAAANTAGAGAACATGGCATTGAGTGGGTGTACCACATTCCTTATCATGCACCAGCTGCTGGGAAAGTTGAGCGGTGCAATAAACTGCTTAAAACCACCTTGCAGGCGCTGGGCAGGGAGACTTCCAAAAATTGGGAGCTGCATTTAGCACCTGGTTAGTTAACACCAGAGGTTCCACTAACTGAGCTGGACCTGCCCAATCTGAACCCGTGTGACAAGAGAGATAAGGTTCCCGTGGTACACATGAGAGGTATCTTGGGAAAAACTGTTTGGATTAATTCTGCCTCAAACAAAGACAAACCCATCTGTGGGGCTGTCTTTGCTCAGGGACCNATCCTGGGCCTTGAAAAGCAAGTCCTTTGGAGGCATGGTATCCCCATGAGAATTGAGTCTGACAACAGGACTAATTTCAAGAACACCCTTATGTACACCTGGGCTAGAGAACATGGCATTGAGTGGGTGTACCACATTCCTTATCATGCACCAGCTGCTGGGAAAGTTGAGCGGTGCAATAAACTGCTTAAAACCACCTTGCAGGCACTGGGCAGGGAGACTTCCAAAAATTGGGAGCTGCATTTAGCACCTGGTTAGTTAACACCAGAGGTTCCACTAACTGAGCTGGACCTGCCCAATCTGAACCCGTGTGACAAGAGAGATAAGGTTCCCGTGGTACACATGAGAGGTACCTTGGGAAAAACTGTTTGGATTAATTCTGCCTCAAACAAAGACAAACCCATCTGTGGGGCTGTCTTTGCTCAGGGACCAGGTTGCACCTGGGGGTGCAAAAGGATGGAGAGACACGATGCATCCCTCAAGGGGACCTTGTTTTAGGGTGAACTGGCTGTCACTCTGTGCCTGTATCTAAACCTAGATGTATACATGCATATAATTGGGGTAATGCATGTATGTATATAGTTTAAAAGTTTAAGTTTGATGTAACATGTTGGTATGGGAAAAAATTCAGAGTGGATAATGTTAGAGGTTATGATTTTTTTTTCTTTTCCCTCTCAGGGAATTTTCTCCCATCTGCTGCCTAAGAGATGATAACGACACATACTTAGTACTTAAGAGAAACAAAAGATGTAGCCAAGGNGGATTAATTCTGCCTCAAACAAAGACAAACCCATCTGTGGGGCTGTCTTTGCTCAGGGACCAGGTTGCACCTGGGGGTGCAAAAGGATGGAGAGACACGATGCATCCCTCAAGGGGACCTTGTTTTAGGGTGAACTGGCTGTCACTCTGTGCCTGTATCTAAACCGAGATGTATACATGCATATAATTGGGGTAATGCATGTATGTATATAGTTTAAAAGTTTAAGTTTGATGTAACATGTTGGTATGGGAAAAAATTCAGAGTGGATAATGTTAGAGGTTATGATTTTTTTTTCTTTTCCCTCTCAGGGAATTTTCTCCCATCTGCTGCCTAAGAGATGATAACGACACATACTTAGTACTTAAGAGAAACAAAAGATGTAGCCAAGGAGAAGGGGGAAAGGTGCAGCTGGCTGCACTCTTGCAGCTGAGGGGCCTTCCCTCGGGAAGGGTGTGAGATTTTGGCTGGGGCATAGGGGCTGGACTCAGCTCCCAGCTCACTCTCGGGATGGGGACAGCCTGAAGGACGTCAGCCAGGTGCCCAGACCTGCGCCGGGTGTTAACATGGGAGAACAAGCTTTGAAGACTTACTCAGTCCCCATGGGCATTTGGCAAGCCCCAGGTACTATCACACAATTAACAGTTTCTGTTGGAGAGCCCAGAAATTAAGAAAGATGCTGCAGGTCAAGTTTCACAGACTGCCATCTGTCTCCCCAGTTACAACAGTTCTTCCCACTGATAGCCTCAGATCATATTTATTTCCAAGACTTCCATAAGAGAAAACTACCATTTTAAGACCAGAAAAAACTCCTAAATACCATGATTTATCACAAGAAAAACAGGTGCAAGTGTTTGTGGGTGCCTCTTCCTCACCTGATTTCACACAAAGAAATTTTAATACTACATCAATACTGTTTGTGTAACAAAAGGACCTAAACTTTTCAGGTCTGACCACTACCTTTAGGTTTTATAAGAAAGGTGTTCTGACAAAAAAAAGTACTCTTTTATCAATTTATTTTTAAAAAGCCCAATCAAACTAACTACAAAAAGTATTTGATGAAGTATTGCTGGAATATTTGCAGCAGCCAAAGATGCCAGACATTAAATACCTTTACTTTTTTCAGGAAATACTTCTTGGTATCTTCTTCCACTCAGGAATTACCCGCAGTATGTGCCATAAAACCCCCAACCCTTGCAAAAAAAATCCCCAAAACAATAAAACCCCAGAGAAAGCTTCCTTGTCATATATACTACTTCTTCCTTTATTAGAAAGGAAATTAAAAAATGGAATAAAAATCACATGAGAGTCAGCTTTCAGTCTAGGCAGGTGTAAACACTTGAAGGGGAACCAGAGCAACCAGCCCACTGACCACTGCACGTAAACTGCATCCATTGCCACTAAAGCTCAGCCAGGCTCAGGAGAAACCTGTCAGCAATGTGGCAGGACTCAGAAAATGCTCCTCCTCAAATCAACTGAGAAATAACTGAGGTTATAATTAAGATGGTAAGCTACATGAAATACTTTTCTATCTCTGAACTAATCCTACAGCCTCTTTGATAGAAGCCACTGAGAACAGTGTTCCCCATCTGTCAATCGGTGGAGTAACAGAATAGATTTGAACTAGCAAAAAAATCTCTTCAGCCTCTTTACTGTAGTTTCAGCTTAGTTCATAGACTCATCAAGATTGGAAAAGACCTCCAAGATCACAGAGTCCAAAGTAAGGCCAACCTACAAATTCCTAGCAGACAGAAGAAACCCCAAATCCATATACTTAATGTTTCAAGCTACAGAAATTCAAACCAAGAAAATGTTGTACCATTCACACACTGGTCAAACACCACCTCAAAGATGGTACAACTGTATTTTTCTTCCTGCAGTTTTTTATCTGATTTTTACTAAACATAAATTCAGTGTTGTGCCTCCAAATGGCCCAGACTAACCGGATCCAGACAAAAACAAGCATCAAAAATTTGCAAGAAAAGAAACAAATGTAGTGATATGTTCTTGTAAGTCCCTGAACTGCTGGCTGAGGACACTGCCTTCCCCACTAGTCCTAGAAGACAAAGCCAACACAAGCTGACACCAGGTCCTCGTTGCTACATGAACACATCGCACAATTTTATCTTTGACTACTTCTGTGTATCTTGTCCTCAGATGATCAAGGAACAAGTGAAGCATCTTCCTGCACAGATAACCCAGAAGAAGAAAAAACAACCCAATTCCAATGTGGTGTACAAGTACATTTAGGTACATAAAAATATATACATATATATGATGCAATATCATAGAACAAGTACAGGCCTTAAATTGCACACTGATGCCTTTCCTACAGAACCTCCATTGCAGATAAGAATTTTTTAAAGAACTGTTTATAACCGTAGCTCTCTTTCAGAGAAGGGAAGAAAAAACCACACCAAACCTCCAAAACAAACCACCAAACCAAGAAACAAACAAACTCCCAAAACCCAGTGTTTTGTAGTTACTAATAAACAACGTAAAGTACTGGAGTTTCACAGCATCCCCATCATACTCTGACACTGATCCTGCCAGTCTGATTAGGGAGCTCTGCATCTTTCCATTACACCAGAAAGCTGCAGAATCTTTGAGTCTTAAGACAAGCAAGTCTAGCCCACAGATCCATCAGCTGAAACTCAGCTTAGGTGCCAGTCATGGTCTCAAAACTGCCCTTATCTCCCAAAAAGGTTGTGGACAGATCTCTCAGTTTTCTTTACAGGATTCACAATTTTTTTTCAACAAGAAATAAATTAGTGTTGATATAACAAAGCAACACAGTAGCATCATAGTAGGGTCACTTTTTATCCTGAACTATTATTTTTCTAGTACATGAAGAATACAAACAATGTCAAGCAAGAGATTAGGATCTTGTAAAGCTGAAGGATTCCTAACAGTGCATATGACTGCAATTGTAGCATGAATTGGCATTCCATCCCTATCCAAAATTCTTCTCAGCTGAATGATCTACTTAGGATTCTGAGTTGTCTTTAAAAAGTACCAATGTACTCATTTCTCCATTCTTCTCTACATCTCAACACAAACACTCTTCCCAACTTTTGCTGTGATCATCTGAAGAAAAACCAAAGGAGGAGATTAATCATCTTCCTGACTTATTTTTTACAGGTGAAAATAATGTAATCAAAGAGGCCAGACATTATTCCTTGCCTCATCACAACACACACAATATTTCAATTAACAAAGTACACAGATAAACTAGAAAGGAACTTGCTCTCACATTTCTCCTTTTCTCTTTGTCCCTTCACAGTTCCTCTCAGATGATGGGAATATCCACCCAAGTACTGACCCTCTCTAACTTGAGGCATATTCAGCATAAGAAATCTTAGATTGCTATCTCTTCCTCTCCAAGTAAGCAAGTTCTGAGCATTAATGACAGAGATGCATTAAAAGCTGTCCATACAAACATCAAGCAATGGCAGGATATGAGCACATAACATATTACCAGATGTCAAAGACCTACTTGCAAACGTTTTCCAGTTTAGGAAAGACAGAAAAGGAGTCACATCTAAGCTCATAAACTAAGGCTTCAGAGTGATCAAGAAATTCAAGCTTACATTACCACTTTACCCAATCACTCCATTAATCCAGCAGCTACACAGAAATAAACATTCCACACCAGACCCACAGCACTAGGACAGCATGCAATCACTTCAGGTCTCTCACAGATTTAACACACTGCAGATCCCCCTATAAAAAATATTTTATCAGTTAAACAAACACACAGTCAGGAACTACAAAGCAGAGGAGCCAGCCCCAGGGTATCCCTGCACGTGTCAGCAGGCACACAGGAAGAACCACTGTACCCAGCACGGCCACGGAGCACACGGTCCCAGCTCACACGCAGGGACTCATCTTGCACATGCAACAGGGCATGCCCGGTACTCCTTCTGATTGTGCCAGCAGGCATGCAGCAACAGGTTACACTTGGACAACAGTCACCATCCTACACTTTTCCCCTGCCTCTGCACCAAAGCTTCCACACCGGAGATGACGACAGCAGACCTGTGAATAACTTCTGAAACCGTGACCTGAATCAGGCAGCACATGTTTAGGTGAATTAGCCCAAATTTTGCCCACCACAACCTGCTGATCTGAAAACTGCAACATCTGAGGAGCACACTGAATGCTCCTAATCTCAAGTGGTATTAACAGGTTTTTTAGCTCTTTTATTCAAGGGTGCAGCTTGACAGTGTAACTGGGGAAAATGCAATGAGCAACTGCTCCCAGAACATGCTGCCTCGGTCACCTCCACCCCAGCATGCCTTCCTGTGCCAAGCACTTATACCTGCCTGTCTGCAGGATAGGCCACACCAGAGAATCAGTATGCAAAAAATCCTTCCCCAGCTCTTTAACAGAGATACCACGACTAGCACCCACAGGGCTGTTATCACCAAACACTGGCCGTGAGGTGGAAGGAATGTCTCCTTTTGGGGACTGAAAATCCATCAAATGGTCACAGTGACCCTGTGCCTGGCACTGCATATTGTCACCTCTGGGCCCATTAACGCACAGGGCTGGAGCCCCTCTGCTCTGGAGACAGGCAAGGAGAGCTGGGGTTTTCAGCCTGGAGAAGAGAAGACTCTGGGGGACCTCAGGGCCCCTTCCACTGCCTGAAAGGGCTCCAAGAAAGCTGGAGGGACTTTGGACAACGGCCTGGAGTGACAAGACAAGGGAGAACGGCTTCCCACTGACAAGAGGGCAGGGTTAGATGGGATACTGGGGAGAAATTCTTCCCTGGGAAGGTGCTGAGGCCCCGGCACAGGCTGCCCAGAGCAGCTGTGGCTGTCCCATTCCTGAAGTGTCCCAAGGCCAAGTTGGATGGGGCTTGGAACAACCCGGTCTAGTGAAGGTGTCCCTGCCCATGGAAGGAGAATGGAACTGGATGAGTTTTAAGATTTCAACCCAAACCATTCTATGATTCTGTGATTCTATAAAAATGGAGCAAGCATCATCATATTCCTTCCTGACTGTATATACAGTGAAGCACAAAAAAAGTTGGAAATTAATGACAGATACAGAGAGAGAGAGATTTAAGGTTTTAGCTACAGTTAGGAACAGATACCGAAACTAAAATAAAATTGTCTTTCCAGAGTATCCAGCTGCACACTAACTGCCCATTTGNCACCCTTCTCGTTGCCTTGGCACGTGCAGTGCTGAGGCCCCTTTCCTGTAAATACCGAAACTGCCCTTTCCGTCCCCACTTCTTCCTCCCGACGGAAAATAGGAACTGTGACCCAGCCTGAGCCCACGGGGCCCACCGGGTGTCCCAGGATAGAGCAGGGACATTTTCATGGCACGGAATTCCACTGTGAGAGCCTGGATGTAAAGTGGTGCCTGGGACTGCATAAAAGAAAAAAAAAAAAAATAATTAGAGTGTCTTTTCTAAAGCCAACCACCTCGCAAAGGGCAGTAGAGAGCAGCAGGAAGCGTTTGGGTTGCAGGCTGTGTTGAGGCAGTAGCTTTTCCCTGTTCAGCTATAGGTTCCAGGGTGAGTGTGTGGCAGGGCACCACAGCCTGATGTTCTGGCATTCCTGCAGCGTCCCAGAGGCTCAGGCAAAGGCAAATCCACGACCTTGGCAGTGGTCCTGACCACCCAAACTGCTCTGCCAGTAGCAGCTTTCCTAGAACTAGAAAATAGGGAAAGCTGGGAAGTAGTCTTCTGCTGACCACTGCTTCTGCCCAAAACAGTGCTCTGTTTGGCATAATTGGGTTCATGTTGGTCTTCCAATTTCTCTACTCACATTACTGAGGTCAGCACATCACAGGAGAGTGTGTCCTGTATGGCTGCCCTTCCAAGGGCATTGGCACCACACCAGCACTCGGAAAACCATGCTGCTTAAAATGTCATCCCTGACATTGGGAAGAAACATTTCTGCTTCCACTACCCTTCAGAAAGCTGGCAGGAAGCTGATGGGAACATAGCCACAGGGAACACATTACCTATAGCCCAGATCCTACTGGGTTGGATCCCTTTGATGCCTTAAGTTTTAGCTTTCATATTTTCCAGATTCCATACTACATTAGTCTATAACTCTGCACTTCATATGAAGTGTTAGCAAGTTCTCCTCAAGGTTTAGTCACACAAAACAATCCTTTTGCAGCCTGAGAACCAAGGACACTGTTGCAGCTTCAGGCCCAAAAAGTATAAACACCAAACTGAGGAGAGCAAACTGGGAGGATGGGACTTCATAACCTGAAGCTGTAATTGGACAATTAACCCCAACATTTAAATGGACCAAAACTTATAAAAGTGTGAAAACATGTGACCCATCATCCATCTTGGGTAGAGCTTCAGCCAGGCTCTTGCGCTGTCCAAGGTGTATCCTTGGAAGGCCTTTTTAATAAATACCTGCTTTATTCCTTTAACACTGTCTAGCCTCTGTTCTAGGCAGCCTCTCAAGGCATCATCTTCTCTGCAGATTTCTTTCCTGAATAGGAGGCTGCAGCCTCTGCCCCTTACCCCCATGTCCTGCCTGGGATCCTGGAAACAGTGACTGCCCAAGGAGACTCTTGGAGGGGCATGTAGGGAGGAGGTGAAGCAGGGAAGCACTGACTGCTACAGAAAAGTTCCTCTGAGTGCAAAGCCCTGCCAAGGCTTGGGAAGAGCCCTGCATATTCTGGGACATAAAAAAGCCCCTGCAGACTGATTTAAAAATGTGTCAGTGCAAAGCCAAATTCCCTTGAAACAGAACTGATCCCCAGGATGTGCCAAATGTCCTTTAAAGGGTAAGTTTTAATCTGTCCTTTAAACTACAAGATAGTTTTAATTGTCCACCTAGAAGTGCCAGATTTTAAGACTAGGCATGAATTTGGATTTACAGTGTCAGTACTGACTGGCTAACTCTGAGCACAGGCCCTCAGGCCTCACAGCCCTCCTGCTTACACTCAACATGGAACATCCAGCTGTGAGTGTGTTATTACAGATTGGATTTAGTGCCAGTTCTGAACTCTGCTCTAGAAATGCATTGCTCCCAAAAGGGGATCAACGTGTGCTATGCTAAGCAAAAAGGGCACCAGCACCATTCAGTGTGTGCAGTCTGACAATGTTGCATCGAGTGTTAGGACTCTTAGAATCTGATTTTTAAAAGAAATATGAGGCAGTCACTGAGCCAGCTTAAACTTAGTTCAAATTGGTTTGGAACTCTGGACAAGTCCAATTACTTTTGCCAAGTTTTTACACCAAATCAAGTATTGTTTGTTCACAGCTCTCTTAAATTTATGCCCAATCAGTTCAAGGGTTCTCTTACAGCTGTCAGGGGGTAATAAATCTGTACATGTGCCAAGATCTCTACCACTTTTTTTTTCCAGAGAACCAAATAGTGATCTACCTGACAGATAAATATGAGTTTACCAAGACAAAAGCAGTTAAATAAGTAATAAAACAATCTCAGATGAATGCCATTATATAATTCTCAATACCCAGTAGAGAAAAATCTTTTAATAGGCTGCAGCAGAACAATTTGCCTCCAGAAAAGATTTCTCTCATGCTCTAAAGTTAAAAACCACAACTGCTTCAAAAGTAGACATTTCACATGTCCAGAGGTTTAAAATATTCTGGTATTATAATTCTTCCTATGCCTTTTCTAAAGAAAAGTAGAAATATCACAGAAAAGTCTTATTCAGTGTGATACTTGGATCTCTCTCATTTTTGCACTGAGACATTGTGATTGGAAATGGGTGTACCACCAGAGCACCTCTTTCCTCTTCTCTGACCAGCAACTTCATACACATTTGGAACTGCCCCCCTGAAGGTAGCTACAGCACAAGATACCAGCCAGAGGCAGGATCACTTACATTAGATGTAGATAACAGTTCACAGGTTTCATTTGGTACATTTTGCCAAAAATGCATAGAGTTAAACAAAATGATGGGCCTTTTGAACTAGAAAAATGAAGCTAAAAGTGTCCAGAATAAATAGGACAGACTGAGGGAGGATTTATGTACTGAAAAACCAGAAGAGCAAAACTGTAATTCACAGAAAGCCACATGTATCTTTGATATTTTTGAGAGAATTTGAGCTATTCCTTTAATTGGAATGATCCTACAGAAATGTTAAAACCCAGACAATTTTAGGAACAGCAAAAGAAATAAGTAGGTATGACAGAAATAAAGAACCACACAATGTAAGAATTCACTAATAAAATGCCATTTTAATAACTTTTTTTACAAGGAATCCACCTATACACTATAGAAAAATAAACACCAGAGACTTTTTGCAGCTTACAATACAGCAATGCAGGCACACTTCAGCTGTTGACTTAATTTCACATGAGAATGTAAAACATTTTTCTTAGTGAAAAGTACTTAAAGTACTCTTAAAGTACTAAAATATAATAAAAAGAGTCATATAAAAATCTGCTTTAAAAGCACTGTCCTTTATTCAGTTGCATGGGAGATTGCAAGTGCATTTGTTGAGCGAGGACCGACTCAGAGGAAGCAGGAACTTGCAGGACAGATTTTGTAAGTGTTTCCATCACTTTTTTAGGTTTCTCGATGAGGTGAACTTAGCACTTGCCCTAAATTTAAAAAAAAAAAAAAAACCAGATCGATATTAGAAAACTGCTTGTGTTATGAAGCAACAGTGTACAATTAGCAGCATGTTATTTCCTCAAAGCACTTCATATGAGCTACACTGAAAGCAATTCCAATTTTCACGAGCCACCTAGGAGCAATCCCAAACAGGATTTGAAAGCCTAAACATCTGCCAAAGCAAACCTTCATACCCTGGGACCAGTGCTCCATCACAGGCCTGCTTTGTCCCCAGTGACAGCTCAATTCTGCCACTCCTGTGGTGATTCTTTAGCTCATTAGGAACTGGGAAATCACTTGGCTGACAGCACTGTTCTAAAGATTGCAGCATCATTCTGTAATGTCTGGACATTATTGTCCTGGTAACATGGAAATGACAGAAATCACAGACATTTTTCACAGAAGTGCTGTTCATGGTGTCCCAGTTGTGGAGTACTTATTCCACACTTGGAATGAAGCAAAATGTGTTCCTTTCATAAAGGCTGACAGATTTCAAGTCTAAAATCTGTTTATCTATCTGTATCAGCCATGCAGCTGCAGTATTTGGGAAAAAAACCCCAAAACAAACAAACCCACAAAGTCAGGGTAATAAAGTTTCTAGGTAAAGTCCTGCTGAGACCAATGCCAAAATTCCCAAATTCTTCAGGATTTCAGGATGATGTGATTACAGTATGCAAGTTCCTCCTTAGGACAAGGTGTTTCTGTGCTATAACCAACATGTAACAAGAGGAGGTAATTAGACTAATTAAACTAAGTAAATCTGGTCTAGAAATTAGGTGGAACTGTTTTAAATAGCAAACCTAAGTGCCACTACAATCCTTTGTGTGCTTTTTGATAAATCTTAGAACTAGATGGCTGTATTACCAGCCTCCAAATCTTTTTTAAAAATCTGTAATGAACATAAGGAAGTGGTAATTAAGGGAAGCATTACAGTTTGTGCTGCAGAGAAAGCCCTGCTCAGCTACTACAACAGCTATGTTTGACTTTAAAGCACATTAACTCTATACACAGCTTCATTTAAATTACAACACTTGCTTGTTTAGATTTGGGAACAGGATGGGGGGGCAGAAATCACATGAAATTATTCCATCTTATCTCTTTCACTATGAACTTAGAGAAATGCCACACTTGGAGGAGTTTTAGATACGACTTGGAAAGGTTTCCTTTTGGAGACTGACTTAGTTGTTACCCTCCAGTGATGATAATTATTCCTTAAAATGATGCTCTTTATTGGCAATGTGTACAAAGAGCCTTGTGAAAAGCAGCCCAGACTTGCAGGAGCTGTGAGGGCTGAGAAGGTGGATCTTACCTGGCTGCACCCCTTGAAGCCTTTGCTGAATCACCTCCAAGCGATGGATATATTCTGTGAGAGACTGTTCAGGATCCTGAGGTGGCACAAGGGACTTGTCTGGAGCTGAACTTGGGGACAGATGCAATCTTAAAAAGAAAACAAATTCTTTTCTCCTTCTCATGCTATACTCTCAAATATATCCAGAAATTACACTCATACAGTCAGGAATTCTGGGCAAAGAAAACTGGAACCACCACCCCCTTTCCATCTGTATAGCTGTTCCTGGAAACAAGAGCAGCAAGAGGCATCCTTTAGCCTACCTTGGATCTACATCAGACCTGAGCCACCACTAGCCACACTGAGCACTAGTCAGGGCTGCTGTTATTAATATCCTGCTCCATATCATATATGTGACTTTTCTTAGCAGGGCTGTCAGAAACAGACACATGCCATGACAGAGGAATAGGGTGGGGTAGAGTTAAGTCTTTTGGAAGTTCTTGCAGGTCTCAAACCCTCCAAAACATTTTGCTAAATTCCATGCAAACCAGAAGACTACCTGGCTGTTTGTGACAAGCCACTCAGCAAAGTTAAAAAAAACCCCTACAATACTCTGAAGCATCTCCCATCTTTGCAGACTGACCTGTTGTGGGAGTGGGAGGAGGATCGTGGGGAGAGGCTCGTGAATCTTGCAGCACAGCTGGTTCTGTGGCACAGCCCTGTGTCCCTGTCATGGGTAGGGGGAGAGCTGACAGGGGCACCTGGGGGCTGCTGCTCTTTCAGGACTTCTGTTCTACCACCAGAGGCTGTAGTAAATATGAAGGATTAAAAAATATGCACTAGGAACCATTGAGAACAGGCTATCATAAACACATCCAATAAACCCATGAAAATGACAGCAGACTATGCTTAAGTCTGGTTTTAAATGCAGGTAAGTACACTTTCTACACTAAGATGCTATTTTGTGTTGAGGTAGAAAGTTCAGCATTTGAGGATTCAAGTTTCTTAGGAATCATACCACAGTGGGTTTATGTACAAAGGTGGTGTTGTCTTTTAAAATAAGTATTTCCAGCAACTTAGAAACAGTGAAAATTACATAGTACCAGGTAATGAAAAATACACTATTTAATCTGAATTTGGTTAAGCATTGAAAAGGCACAAGTAATGGAATTTTACATTAAGGGCAACAGCTTCCCAATACTGGGCGCTGCATTAAGATGTTTCTTGGAATTCTTACAAAGGCACTCATCAGTAACTCAAAGGAACACTCAAGTGTTCCTCAAGTAACTCAAGCCCTTATTGACCTGCATCAGACCGTCTATCCCTCTACTCTACAGATGGATAGTGGCAAAATAAACAGATTTTCCCACTCGGGTTTTGTTTTTAAACTAAACACTTCACTGAAGAGAAATTACAAAGAGAACAAGGTACTTATCAAACACATACCTGTGTTACCTCCTATACTGTGAGAAATGCTTTCACCCTGTGTGCTCTTCCTGACAACTTTGTTCCACTTCTTCACCAAAAACTTTAACCTTGGTAAGAAAACAAATTTGTACAAGCATTAAAAATAAGCAGAAATACATTAAATTTTAATATTATTTGTTGGTATAGAACCTATTGAGCAACATAAACAATAATTGTTGTGGGAATGACAGGAAAATTCTTCAAATGCAGTTTTTGGAATGTTAGCTTATCTCATTTTACCCTGCAACAATCTTTGAACTGCTGAAAAGACTTGCTTGTTTTGGCACTGCTCCTTATGTCCAGAGAGCTCTTCCAACCTGAGAGGAGGAGTTTGGAGGTTACTGCATGAATTTGGAGGTGCTGCAGCCTTTGCTGTTATTATGGTATTCATGTCAAAGACTCTGTGTCATCACCTGATAGAAACTTGCTAGTAATTATTTTAACTAGACAACTAAATTGCTCAGAAATAACCACCTATTACATTTAAAATTACTTTTTTTTTTTTCATTAAATGGGTTTAAAGCCATTGGGAGATGGCATGCTGTCCCACGTACACCTAGCAAAACCCATTTGATAGTGACACAGCATGATAAAATCACACCCAATGAAACACACACTACTGGATTCCAGAGAACTATTCCTGACAGATCACATTCTGATACAAGACAGACTGTCCAGTGAGACCAAGGAGATAAGGGTCAGCCCCAAAGTGTGGACGTGACAGCCTGGTCAGAGCGCGAGAAAGCGAGATAAGTTTTCTCACGGTGGCCTTGTGAAACTTTTTGGGAGTTGTAGAGAAATGATGATAGCTTGTTATTGTAAACAACCTGCAGGTGGTGTTTTTCTACTCTTGGTTTTTCTGTTCTTCTCAAGGATTGTTTGTGAGAAAAGTGTTTTTGTTAATTAGCCAATCAGGTAGAATGTGTCGAGTCAGTCTATAAAGAGGAGAGTTTTTTGCATTAAAGCTGTGGTTGTGCAAACCAGCCTTCTAAGAGTCTGTGCTGCTTTCTCACTCAGTAGCGACATCAAAGGACTTCAGTTTGTAATGCTGTGCCCTGGTTCCCAAATATATTGCAGCTGGGTATCACTCAAGTAGCTTTTTCATAGAATTATGGAATGGTTTGGGCTGGAAGGGATCCTAAGGAAGCCCACCTTGTTCCATCCTCCTGCCATGAGCTGGGACACCTCCCACTGTCCCACACTGCCCCAAGCCTGGTCCAACCTGCCCTTGAACACTCCCAGGGCTGGGGCAGCCACAGCTTCTCTGGACAACTTGTGCCAGGGCCTCACTACCCTCACAGGGAAAAATTTCTTCCCAATAACCCATCTAAATCTACCCTCTTTCATTTTAAAGATGTTTTTTACAAATCTTTAGTACAGATCAAACTCAGCTAACAAGTCATGCTTGAACCAGTTCTGGAGATCACTTCTACTTAATATTAATGTAGGATAAGCCACAGGAACTATCAATTCTTTAAGCTTCCAAGAAAACATCACCTATAAGAGACAGGGAGTGTTTTGGCTTTACCTTGAGATGGCAATGATGGCTCTGACTGCACACCTGAACTTGGTGAAGGGCCGGGAGCGTGATCCAGAGAGCTGCAGGTTTGCAGAAGGATAGATTCCCATGCGGGCGATGAGAGACAGAGTTGCTTGCTCACAGTCCTGAAACCCACCAAGTAGCAGCAAGAGGTATTTCTTCTGATAAACTAGAGCCTTTCTAAAGCTCTCTGCTCGAATGTATTTTCGATATAATCTCTGCAACTGCAGAAAGAAAAAAAAATTTAAAAAAACACTGCTAAAATCCACCTAGATTTGGAGTGTCAGACCTCTTTGAATCTCCTGAATGTTTTCAAACAAAACTGTCATACTCAAAACTCTAAAACAGTTTAACTCTTTAATAAAAAAGTACATCTGCTTAAAAAAAAAAGTAAGCCAGAATGTATGGTGGGAGAAATGCCTATCAGATTTGATTACAGTCAAAGTGTCAGAAAAATGAAAAGTTTTTAAGATTAGTCAGCAGGGATTAAAAATAATGAGTGTTTTCTATTTTCATGCTTAGACAAGAAATCCAAGTCTCCCTCTCATTTAAGAGTGGAAAGAAATTCCAAAGATCCAGATTATTTTTGATGCAAGTTCCTGTCTAACACTGAGAAAGTTCCAAAGGAACTCTGATGAGGTACACATGGGGAAAGCTTCTAATTTAAAATAATGTATCAAACTGTTTCTCTAGAAAATCAACCTTTTAAAATAGCAACTGAAGATTACAGCAGTAAGTGAAAGATAAATGCCATAATCTGACAGATCCTTTTCCCCAGCAGATCAGGTTGAAATGATACCTCCTGTCTGTGGCTCTGCTGGCTCTCCGAGCTCTAGAGACCCCTTTTGCTGGCTATCCCCATGATTTTACCTTAGGATTGGAAGTTTCTGCCACTGGTTTGTTTTCAATTTCAGCATTGGCTTTAGCCAGCTGGGATTCTGCCCGTTTCAGCATGTTTTGCAGCATGTTCCTCTCTCGTTGCCAAGCCTCTCTTTCCAGCTCCTGAACAGGGTCAGCATAACCTGTAGATCTCACCTGAAACAGAAACCTAAAGGAAGTGAGCCACAATGGGTTTTGCACATTGCTTCTGCAATCAAACATCTCAAACCGAGTAATAACCCAACTTTATGACAAATTAAAACATAATAACAATGAGCCCGAAAACCAGCAATGGTATTCAGGTGTTGAACAGCCCAATGGGAAACTGAAATGCATGAAAAGCCCTTCTGACTTTCATCTGACTTCTGCATCCACAGGCAGCACAGAAATAGTGAAGATGTCTGTGTATGTGCAAAACCAAGTTGCACATACAACAAAAACAAGTTGTGAAAAATTCTGAAAAAATCACACATTCAATTCTGAGTCTGTTGTCCAGAGAAGCTGTGGCTGGCCCATCCCTGGAAGTGTCCAAGGGCAGGTTGGACAGGGCTTGGAGCAATCTGGTCTAGTGGAAGGTTCCCAGACCAGGGCAGGGGGGTGGAACAAGATGGGCATTAAGGTCCCCTTCAGCCCAAACCATGCTGTGATTCTGTGGAACTGAGTTTTGTGATAAGGAATGAGACCCAGGACTCCAGCTCCAATTCTTCATGGAAGTTCTGCCTTTGTAACCCTCTTTGTATCAACTACAAATTTACTGGGCATCAGTTACATCAGTGCATGATGCAGTAGATCACAAAAGAAATAGAAGATTTATTTTTTAAGGTAGCTGATGTTTTATCCCTTGAAATAAAATCTATACATTAAAGAAGCCAGTACAAACAACTGACCCCAGTTCCTCCTAGCAACTTATTTCAGTACTGTCTGTAGTATCTGAAGGAGTTCTACATGACTCATCTATGTCCTTGACTTCTACTGCACCATTTGGCAGCTGATTGACCAGACAGCTCCATTTGGCACAGATTTTCCATGCTGACATTTTGCCAGGTTCCCTGTCCAATACTCCCCAATTTATTGCAACTCAAGGGGAGAACAGCGGAAAATTCCTTTGGTCTCCTGAGTGAGTGGTTCAATACCTTAAAGGAAGGAGAAATTCAGGGAGGAGACTGAAGGAAAAGGTGATTCTGGGGGGAAAAAAAAAATCAAAGCCTGAAAAGAGGGCAGAGAGGAGGGATTGTTTGTGCCCACAGAAGAAAAACTATTGAGGTGGATTTTTTGCTCCTAAGCTCTAGAAAGGCATGTAACTTTAAAGTGCTCTACTGAACACTTTTTTTGTTAAACAAAATTTAAGTCAGGAAACTTGAGTTCCTTTATTCTTGTGTGGTCAGTCCCTGAAGGAGGAAACTCTGCTCCAACAAGAGTTTTGTCTACAGCTGACAGCTCTAAAGGTTTGTGAGAGGAAGGCTTAACCAAACTAACCCCATGAACTTGGAGAAGAGGCTGCATCCCCCTCCTCGAGGCTGGAGAGAATCCATTTGGCAACCACCTGTGTGGGTGCACAGGTGACAGAAGGAAAATATTAAGTGTATTTTGTAAGCAGGTAGACACAGGGAGAGCTGAAACATACCAAGGCAGTTTGTCACACATCAGACTTGTGAACAGAAGAGACAAAAAACTTTTCACTTATCAGACAGTCATAGATCTCTGTCTATTGCAAGAGAAAGACATAAAACTGCAGTTATCTGGGGAATCAGATGGAATCTAAAAGTTATGCGTGTATGTATTTTGTATCAATAGACCTGAGCTTGGTCTTTGGTAATCCCTAGGCTTGTGTAAAATATTTGCAATACTGCAAAACTTGGGTCAGAACAGCCCTGAGATTACAAGCCACTATGGTGCTTTTTGAAAAGTACTTGGCATTTTGGTGAAAAACAACTGTCTCTTGATGCATAAAGAAGCTACAGCAACACATCCCAAAGCTTGTGATCCTTGGACACATTACATATCTAGGGAAAAAATGCTCTCAGAAGCAGACTCTGCAATATGACAAAACAGAGTTGGACATTAAAATATGTTACTATTTTCCTTACCTGAGATGTAGGAGGAGACAAATCTGATTTTAGCTCCCTTAATGTCTGCAGTAAAGAGGCTACAGCTTCATCATTTGATGCAGACCAATCGATAACCGTTCTGCTGGGCAGAAATACCTTTTCAGTATCAGGCTGATTTGTAATAATGTTAACACACATTACATTGCTTCTTCCCACTACTTGACCTTTAAGGTTCTGAGGCTTTACTTATGCAATATTTACCACACAAATTACTACAAATACACAGAGAAATGAGCAAGTTCTGCTAATTTTTAAGAATTAAAAGAGCTAAGGGCTCTCAGCCATGACACACACAAGTTAAGAAGCAGGATGGAAAGCAAAGTGCTATTTTATGAACTCACTTATCCAGAGTTTTATATATGAACTCATTCAGGTGCACAACCACAAAGAGCAATTGCTGCCTTATCTTCTCCAGCTGTTGTTGCTGCTGTTGCAAGTGGGGTTTTTCAGTTTCTTTTGTCACAGGCTGTGTGGCACTTCCATCTTTGCTTGAGGAACACAAGAGTTCCTCCTGACAGTTTGGAGTTGGAGGATTTCTTTCTCTTAATACTGCCAGTCTTTCCTGCAGTTCTTTAATTCTTTGCTCATCCCTTTGGTGTTGCCATTCCAAGTTTTGCTGTTTGAACAAAATAAGTAGTAGTTAATTGCATCTTATATAAACCCACTTATGTAAGTGTCACCACACCTAATCAGCATATCCATCTGGGTGTTCCTGATCTGCCAGACCACTTTTGGGGGAAGGCTTAGAGCACTATTTCCCAGGGCCACCAGGAAGCCATTAAATGACACTGGAGTGGGCATTGTCTCCATCCAAGGAGAAACCCAGGGTGAAACCAATAGTTTCTCAAGCCATGTCTGGGATCATAGCTCAAAAAATAAGGGCAATGACATGAAAGTTAGTTTGGTTTCATCCTGCATTTAACCCATATTCATCCCCACCTGTGAACAACCAGCAACTCCCAGCACAGGCAAAAATTTAAAGATCAACTTCCATCAACAATAATCCCAGACACGATCCCTTGAAAACTGCTACATTTCACAAAAGCAGGACAAGAGCTCATTTAATGCATTTTTCAGAATGCTTTAACAGAAGAAAACATTCCAATCAAAGAACACCATCCAGAGGGTTAAATCTCAGTAAGGCAGAGCATTCTCACCAGTCTCTCCTGATCTCTCTGCCAGTCCTTCTGTTTCTGTAGCTCTGTCTGTTGCTGCTGTTTCTGCTCTCTCTCCCTCTCCTCTTTCCTGTTCTTATCTTGCTCTTTAAGCAGCTTGAAGAGTGACTGCAGTTGTTCCCAGTCAACTTTCAGCTTGACCTCTCTCTCCCTCTGGGCCTCCAAGGAACGTAACACCGCCTGCTTTTGTGCCTGAAGAGACTCCAGGGTGGCTTGCAGTTTGTCACTGACCTCCCTCTCCTTCTGGGTTTCCTCACAGCACATCTGTACCTCAGCCTCCAGCTGTCTCTTGGACAGGATGGCCTTCTGGTGCATTTTCTCAATAACAGCAGCAAGCTCCAGATTTTGGGCCCTCTCCTCTTCCAGCTGGGCTTGGAGCTCTCGGACAAAGGCTTGTTCCAGCAGCGACTCCCTGTGCTGACAGGAAGCCCCTTCCTTCACTCTCATGCTCAGCTGCTCTGTCAGAACACGCTCATGATTCAAGGAATCCAGGAGCTCCAAGGAACGGTTTTTCTCAGCCTCCAGGTTTCTCTGTAGCTCCCTCAGTTTGTTGTGTTCCTGGGCCAGCAAGGCTTCGCAGCGGGAGTGCTCGATCTGCAGCTCCTTGCGGAGGTTGTCTGTCACTGTTCTCTCGTGCTCCAAGGACACGGCCAGCTGGCAGTTCTGCACCGACTGCACATCCAGGGCAGCCTGCAGCTCCTGGGCACAAGGGGGGAGAACACATTAATATTCCAGCACAAACACTCATTTGTGGGACTGGCTGGCAGTTAGCAATTTTCGACCTATTTTATCCAGAAAGATATTCAAGATTTAAATAGAGTAGTTCAGGTATTAAAAAGTTTAATTTAAATGTGACAGAAAAATGCTCTTTAGCAATATGGCACCAAGCAACAAAATCAAAAATTGTCATGTTAATGTATCTGCCAGTACATTATTTCTTCTTCAGTTAGGAAGGCCCTCATTAGGAAATCATTACTTTTTACATCACTCAGTCCCATTATTAAGTAACATCTGCAACAGCAATAACCCTGTTGTTTTAAAAAGAAAAATCTAAGCAGTAAATGTAAAGCTTCAGGACTTGGCAGCCCATCTCTTCAAAGCAAAGAGTAGAGACTGATAAAAATAATCACAGAATGGTCTGGGAGTAAATGTAAAGCTTCAGGACTTGGCAGCCCATCTCTTCAAAGCAAAGAGTAGAGACTGATAAAAATAATCACAGAATGGTCTGGGTTGGAAAGGATGTTAAAGCTCATCTCATTCCCACCCCCTGCCATGGGCAGGGACACCTTCGACTATCCCAGGTTACTCCAAGCCCTGGCCTGGACACTTCCAGGGATGGGCCAACCACAGCTGCTCTGGGTAATCTGGGTGCCAGGGCCTCACCACTCTCACAGGAAGGAGTTTTTTCCTTATATCTAATCTAAATCTACCCTCTTTCCCTTTAAAATCCATCCCTAGGTCCATTCTGGGAGCCAGTCTTTCTTCCGAAGGGGCAGTGTAGGGCACTGCAGACAGCCAGAGCTGGCACTGCTGTCCTAGCAGGGGAGGTCTACTCTGCCCCCCACCTAGCCAGCACCATTTGTTATCTCCTAGAAAGCCAGATCAGATGCTAAAAGGCAGAAGCTTTCCATAATGGGGCTTCAATAAAGATTTGTGAATGCCAGACTAATCTGTCCAACAGGTACCCCCGGGGCAAAGCACTTTTCTCCCGGCCTTGGCTACTCTGTCCTCCTTGCATGAGCAGGTTTCTGAAAATGAGCAGCATTTCCTAACCATGCAGCAGTAACAAATATCCCAACAAAAATCACTCACAAACTTAAAACACCTACCAGAAAGATGACAGGAGAAGCCAAACTACAAGCAAATAGTCAGAATTGTGTTTCCTCACTTTGGGAATTTAAGTAGGATTGTTTGGAGTTCTTTCAGAGAGTTTAGTTTTGGGGTTTAAGAAATGGTTTATGTTAAATCTTCCTCCTTCTCCATTTACTGTAGGCCTTTTACAAGGACTGAGTCATTGCTATTACAGTCTTGGAGAGAAAGCTGTTCACTTGTTTTCTGTTCAGTTTAGAAGGGAACAGGACGACTTTGGTTAACGTCCAAAAATACATATTATATTGAAAAAGCTCCACTCACTCTATGCCAAACCTATTTATCATTGGGTGGTTTTTTTTACAATCTCAGAGATCATACATCTCACATCCTCATGGAAAGTTTGCTGTGGAATTAAGGGTGCAATCACACAGCTGTAGAAACTGGCTGTCCCTACTCAGCAAGGAGCAGTACACAACAGGGGAAAATGGGAAAGGAAAAAAACATGAGAAGATGTGGAAAAAAACCCCCGACATGGCATTCAACCTTGGTTTATTTCTACACTGCAATTAATGAAAGTAACTGAAAGCTTTAACTCGGTGAGAAAAGACGCTGTGCACATTCAGAAAAGGTTTGGGGGTTTTAACAGTTACTAAACAAAGAACAGTGGAGGTGAAGTGCACAAATAACTTGCTAGTTAACGTCATGCCCCAGGGGAGCTGGGCGTTACCTCCATGGCCTTTGTCTTTTCATCCTCTGCTTTCCTCTGCTGACGCTGCTGTTCCTCAAACCAACCTCGCAGCTCAGATCCCTTCAGCTGCTCAGCCTGCAAGTCTTCAAGTGCAGCTGCCAAATCCTTTTCTTTTTTTTCCAATTCAACACTGCAAAGTTCAAAACGACATTTCTATGTTCAGAACAGAACATCCTTCACCAGCATCACAAGCAAGACACTTTGGGTTGGTTTCTCTGAGTTCTTTCTATTGATTTGTTTCTTTAAGGTGGCCTCTATTCTTTCTGAAGAGGGTCAGTTTTCAAGTTTTCAAGCTAGTTAGCATCTGAAAACATTTGCCTCCCTGCAAGCCAAGCTAGAATTGCTCGATTTTGTAACAATTAAGAGATAGGTTATTTATTCTGGCAGAGCAAAGCTGTTGTCCTGTGAGAGGAAAGCAAAATATTGGCATACACTAAGAAGGGAGTGGGAAAGGAACATACCCAAGATGACAGAATTTAGTAAAGAAAACATAACCCTTAAAAGTGAGAGACCTTAGTTTTCCTCCCTGTGTTTTCAAGTGCTTTATGGATCCAATTAGTATAAAGCTCTTTCAGATCTGCTGATAAATCTAGTAAATGAATAAATCTACTTCTCACCGTAAATGATTTATTTCCCTCTGAAGGTCTTCCAGGGATTTCTGCAACCTTTCATTCTCTTGCTTACTTCCAGCAAGCTCTGATTTCAGGGATGCTTTTTCTTGATTCAGGAGATCACATGTTTCAGAGGATCTTTTCTGCTCCTCAGAGAGAGTGCTGTGCAAGTCACTTACAATAGATTTTTCCTGCTGAAGCTTATATTCCAATAATTCAACTAGGATAAGAAAACACTGTAACAGTTATTTATATTACAGAGACCTTGACAATATGATATCACACTAATCCAAATTAGGAAAAAAATCAGCTGTATTTAATTCTTCAGACAAAAACACTTCATCTCTTTTCAAATGAGAAGAATCAGAAGAAGGATGCACAAACACTATGATTCTATCATTATGATATTCTGTAATATCACTAATGGATTTTAAACCTCATTAAACCAACTTATCCACTTACATAAACATTTTATTTCAGGAATCACTATATAGAACCTGCTTGGCCAGCTCTGTTCAGGCCAGTGAGTTAAGAGAAACAACTCTCCCTAAATCTGGAGGCTCCTGTTTGATAAGTACTCTAAAAATAATTGATGTACCTATGTCTACAGTACTATGTAAATAAAATTAGCAATAAACTTCTGGATGTCCAGGAAACTTTCCTCTATTGGACTAGAGCATGTGCTATTAAATGGCTGAAATCTGAATGATAGCGATGGAAATACAAAAAGAAGGAAAAAGCAGTGTTTTGCTTTGAAGAGAGATGTTTATTTTTGACCAAGGTCACTAGCACTTGTTTCTTTATCACATAAAGGGAACCTGCTGTGAAAACCAAGGCTTTCATATTTAGTCAGGAACATGGTTTAGCAGTGGCCTTGGCACTGTTTATGGTGGGACTGCAGAGTGTTAAAGGTCTTATCCAACCTAAATGATTCTGTGATTCTATACTAGCAAACATATAGATAAACAATTTTCTGCAAACAAACAGGGGTTTTACTGTCCTTGCTGGGTTTTCTCCACGTATACACTATTTCATTTCCATTGCTTTGGGTTATTTCAGTTTCTCTTTGCTTTTCATAGATTTGTCTTAACTACAGATATGAGAAAGAACTGCTATCATCATAGGCAACCTGAGTACATTCAGTAAAACTGAGGCATTGTGCAGCATCTGCTTCTTTGCAAGTCACCTTTGTTTTGTGTTTTACCTTTGAGGCAAAAAGGAATGATGTAGAAGACAAAGAGCTGACAAAGACAGTAAGAATTACCTTTCCTCCGGAGCTGGTGTTCCTGTTTGTTCCCATGATCTTCAGCCTTGGTAAGGGTTTCCTGTAGCTGCTGGAGCTTCTCCTGGTTCTGGAGATGTGTCATGCGGAGCTGAGCTCGGAGGTCCTGGATTTCTGAGAGCAGGCTATTTCGGTCTGAGGAGAAGAGGTGCTCCACAACCATCTGCCTCTGCTCCTCCTGAAACAAACCAAGGCCTATTCAAACTACAAGGCTATTTCCATATCTTCTGCAAGGATAAATACTAAGGGAACTCTTGCAGTACAAGTTTTGTACTGAAGCACTCAAATGACTAAGTTCATGCTTCACATTAATGCAAAATGTTAACTTTATGTAAAAAAGAAAAACCCCACTTCACTTGCCTTGTCAAGTTTATACTTAACAATTACTACAACCTAGAAACTAAACAGTATTGGCAAAAAGCCCCCAGATTCAGAGTTAGTTCAATATACACCCTTTGCAAGAGAGGTCTGTGAAGTTCTAATCAAATGGGAAGGAGGGAAAGAATTCAACTAAGTATTTCCTATTCACTATCAGTCTTTCCTGATGCCAGCTAAAATAATCAAAAGGCTTTGTGACACTGTGAACAAAGTTCAAGAAAAATGCTACCACTTTTTAGAGTTTTTAGAGAAACTCTAAAAGCTAGTGGTCCCAGGCCATCTGCATTATATAAGACATACAAGATAATAATATAATAATACACAAGATTTAGCAACAGAAGCAATAAAAATGAAAAAAAAAAAAAGAGAATAAATAAGTTATTTATGAGCAGCACATTTTAGGAGCTTTTCCTACTTGTTGTTTCATTATATACTCCAGCTTTTCCCCAAATGAACTTGTGTCACCAGATGCAGGATTGGAGAAGTGAGACTTCAAGTCAATTAGCAACATATTTCTCTCCTTCTCAAACACACTCTGTACTGCTTGCAGAAGTTCTCCTCTCCAGTCAGCAGCAACACCTGATGTTTCCTGTTAAAATATATTTTTTAAATGGCATCTCTCTCAACCTCTAACCCAGCATCTTTCATACCATAAGAGTGTATCTGTTAATTTAAGCACTTTTAGAAGTGTTTAAAGAGTACTGTCCCTTACTCCTTAAACATATATATACACACACAGACATCCCTCATAACATATTATATATATAACATACATATATATATATACAACCTGGTTCCCTTGTTTTAAAGGGTATTTTAGAGCCATACCTTGTCTCCTCTATCTGCCACCTTGTTGAGGTAATCCTTCAGTGACTGGATAACATCCAGCAGGGATAATCCCTCCTTCTGCCAGCCCTCCATTGCCACTTGGGTCTGAGGGACATTTTTCAGCTCCCTAAAAGCAAAGGGATTCTCTGACAAAGCCAATATTTTGCGGCTCTCCTCATACACCATCTTCAGCACAGTCTGAGAAGAAAAAAAAAAGATTAATATTAGGAAATAGCCATCAGCATCCTGGCAGTGTAAGAGTATGATGGGATAGTACTAGATAACAAAAGTAAGGTGTCTGTATCAACACACTAAGATACAATTAAGCATAAATTACTATTTATGCCGAAGGGCTGTACTTCACCTTTGTTTCTGAACCATTTAAGTAACTTTCCTGGGAATGAATTAAATTCTATCAAGTCTGAAGCTATGTTACCAAACCCCAGTGTTGCCAGAAAACTAAATTATGTATTTAGACAACCTTGGCTTAATATAGCAAATTATGTACAAATATCAACTCCCAAAATAACCAGTTTTAATAATTTACACAGTGGAAATTGTTTCCTCTGACATTGTCAGGCCAAATAATATATTTTAAATAAATTCCCTGTTCACAAACTATTACATCATGCACAGATGTTTCCTGGCCTCTTTTCAAGGAAGGTCACTGGAGATTTAAATCCTTTTCTTACACACATCTCATCAGAAATATCCCAGCCTCTATGTGGAGCTGTTCCTCATTGCTACACACTTTAAAAACAACACAGAGTACTCTTATTTAACTCTTGATATTCTTTCCTTGCACATTTTTTAAATTACTTTTGAACAAACTTAAGTTGCTTTTCTGTCACTGGAATCAAAATAGTGATTACTTCAATAACCAATGAAAACCTTTAGTAAACATTAACATCAAAAGCACAGTAAAGTGTTCAAACTAAACATTCAGTACTGCAGTATGCACTCACATCTTACAGCCAGTAAAGTCTAGTTTGATGCTCCACAAATGAAACTAAAAAAAAAACTCCACCCTCTTTCTTAAGGTAAAATAAAATTCACCTCTTCCATGAAGTCTCTGACACAGAATTTTTTAGACACAGAATCATAGAAGGGTTTTCAGTTGGAAGGGACCTTTCAAGAGCATATCTAGTCCAACTCTGCTGTGACAGGCATGGGGAACATCTTCTATTATTCCAGGTTGCACAAAGCCCCATCCAATCTCATTTTGAAAGGGTTCTGGGATGGACTCCTAGGGATTCACCACCTGTCTGTGCCAGTGTCTCATCACAAGAAATTTTGTACTTATGTCCAATCCATTTCATGATCTTACTGGGCAGTGAGGTGAGGCTGAACGATCAGTAGTTTCCAGGGTGCTTGTCATTAAGCTTTTTAAAATGGCTGCTATGATTCCCTTTTCTCCAGTCACTGGGGACTTTATCTGACTGCTTTGACTTTTCAAAAACGATGGAGACTGGCTTGGCAATTGCAACTGCAATATTTCCTCAGGACCCTGGGATTCATGCCTTTGGGTCCCACGGACTGACCTATGTCCAGGTTCCTCTGGTGGTATTGAATCTGATCTTTTTCTTACAATAGGAGGGACTTTATTCCTCCAGTCCCTTCCTCATCTAATTTAAAGCTTTCCTTATAGGTTTGGCCATCTTATTGGTGGAGACACTCTTGTCTCACTTGCTTGGGTGAATTCCATGAGCTCCCAACATTCTGGCTTCTCAAAGGTAAATCCATGATAATAAAAATGAAAACCTTGAGTATTGCACCAGCTGCACAGCCAGGAATTCTGTCCTGGTCCCCTTCCTCTGACTGGGAGGATAGAGAATATCACCCATGGTCCCAAACCTTTGGACTGTCCTGTTCCAGTGCTGTTAGACCCTACACAGCTGGTAATCTGTAGGGCTCACTCAGCTTGACATCCTCAGTGAGACCACAAATACAAGCTGCTGGTAAGCAACAAACTTCTCTAGAGAAAGCATCTGGATGGCAAGAGGGTGCTTCAGTGTCTCTCAGTAAGGAATCTCCAATTACTAACACCTGATGTTCTTTTCTGGTAGCACTGGTTCTAATGCCAGCAGATGGTTTCATCAGCTTTGCATGTTTGGCTTTTCCTGGATCACATCAGTTATTCCATGTGTTCTTCCTTCTCCAACCTTAGAGCATCATGTCTCTTAAGGGCAGAGGGATGGGGGAAGGATCTTCCTTCTGACTTGAGCAGTGATAAAGTCCCAGTCTTCTCCATCCTGTGAGCTACCTGTGCCAGTTAGCTTGAGTGAGTTTGAATTCAGGCTTGCCTTCCTCCATTGTGCTGGGCAAGCTGAAGGAACCTGCTAAGCATATTAGGAGGCAGGATTCACTTCCTAGGAAGGTTATTTCTTCTAGTTTCTTATTACTTGAGAACTCACTGTAACCTACTGTATTCTCTCACAGATGAGAATTTCTCCCTTTCTGTAGCTGCAATTTTTGAAATGGCTGAGAGCTTGCTCAGCAAACCAGAGAGTTCTAGGCATATACTTTCTTCAACTTTAATTATTGACTAGAGTGAGCACTCACTGCTCAGTCTTTTGTATATTCCTCATGTTGCTTGAACTGGCTCTGACCTATCCCCGCACACCTTGCACTGGTGTTTCCACAGCTCTCCATCACATCAAGATGACAAGAACAGGCAGAGAAGCATGATGTCAGCCAGCTGTGGTTGCTTCTGAAACAACTTTCTGTGAAGCCTCCAAGGCAAACCCATAAAGCAGAATAAGCAGTCCGTGTACCCCCACATTCTGAAACAGCATCAGTGTTGTCCTAGCAAAACTAGTTCAATTCTAGCAAGTACAAATGTCAGTAATGTTGTCACAAGAGATGCAAGGACAAGAACCATCATCAACTTGAAGTTTAAAACCATTACAGAACACTTTTCAGTGTAAATGTACCAGCTATTTTATATTACCATTTCATTTTTGCTGTCCAGTTTCAATTTGCTGGTATGCTGATATTAATCATAATTACCTTCATCTGTGGTGAAAGTATTTCCTTTTCTTTCATTGATTCCATAATATCTGGAATCATCCCCCGGTATCGCAGGTAAGCCATGACATTGGCATCTAGGTGATCTGATGTTTGTAGCTCCTGCTTTAGATTAGCTGCCAAATTTGAGCTGGTATCTGAAGGAAGAGACAACCCCCATCCCCACAAAGTGTTATAAATATGGAAAGAACTTGAAAGTAGAACAACCACTTGCAAAATAGCCATGATTTCTTCTGCTTGTATGAATGCAGGGTAAGATTGAGTTGGTTGGTTGAGATTTCAATTAACTTAAACAAGTTAAAAATCATTTAAGTTGCCTTTAGAACCAGAGAAGTAGTTAAGCACTTAAGTCAGGACCCAAACCCCCTGCCTCTGTCCTGTATGTAGATGAAAAGGTAAAAGCAGGCACAATATACACACATATGTGTATGTATATATATATATATGTCTATGTATGTTTCTTAACAAAGAACCACCTGCCTAAGACATAGCTTTCCAATAAAACACCCACAGTAAAAGAAAATGGGAGAAAGAAGAAACATGTTTTAATTTTGAAGTTAACAAAAGGTAAAAGGAATCTACAAAGTTCAACTCACTGCTGCCACATCCATCGCTCATGGCAGATGCTCTTGATCTTTCATCATCTTGTAAATCAGAAGGGGTTAAAGTCAGATTATCAGCTTCTCTCATCTGCTTGAGAAGACATTTTTCATGTTACTTTGATTTTCTGAATGTAGCTGTTGGTTTCAGCATCTATGACAGCTTTTTTACTAGTGCAGATTTTAGCAAATGCCTGCTTGATCCAAGTGTTAGAGATGGCAAATACCATGATTAATGCAACATTGGTGCTCTCTGGAAGCCATTCCATCTCCATTTTTTCCTCTTTTAATAGTCTTAAAATACATGTATTTATATTTAATTACCCATCAAAGCAAGACACAAAAATATACAGCCAAAGAGAAATTTTCCTAAGTACAGACTTTATCTTCCTGTGAAGTTACAGAATACAGACAATATATATAAATATATGTATACAATATGTAGAATATTGCCATTAAAAAGAAAAGCCTCTATTATCCAGTTTTGAAAGAGTCTCTTCTAACACTCAACAACAGATGGTTGAAGAAGTGGGGAGCTGTTAGAGTGCACTGAGTACTGTGGTAGCAAAGGTTTTACAGGTTTAGCTTGATCACTGACTCATTAAGTGTCACAAATTTATCAGTTTTTATCACAGTAAGAGAGGAACTAATAACTGTATGTCCAGAACTTCATTGGACCTACTCCCAGCAGCGTGTAGGTTTCTACTACTTGGAGCCCCTGGCCGCTCAATGATCCCAGGGGGACAGGGCTGAGCAGTCTTGTTTGATAAGAATTAAATCAGACATGAAGTATCACTTACCAGAAGCTTCTTCTCCATATCTTCATCATCATCAACAGAATAGGTACTTTCAGAGAAAGCTGGAGATTTTCTGTCTACTCCCACTGCTGCATCTCCACTGCCATTTTCATCCAGGTTAGAATATCCCAGTGATACGGAATTCTCTCCTTCCAGGGATGACCTTGTGTGCACAATTTGAAAATCTGTGTTTTCACCTTCTGAGAAGGGTGTCAGGTGAAGCACTGGTTGAAGCTCCATGCTTATATCTTGCTTTCTCATGATCTCAGGCGAGCCCCATGAAGACATACTTGCAATTAAATTCTGGAAATCTTTTGGAGTCTCTTTGTCTATGCTCAAATTGTGTTTTGGTGAATCAGGAGTTTGATGAATTTCCAACATTTGCTGGCAATGCTTTTTCAAATCTTGATCCCCTTCAGAGCTGTGGATCATGTCCAGCTCCTGGCAAAAGATATTTTCTTGCGATTGCTTCATCTGCGTTTTTGGATTTTTATTGTGAATTGTCAAGTCAAATATAACTTCATCTTTTTCCTATAATGAAATAACACACATTAATTGTTTAATAGAATTAGAGTATGATTTTACAGACTGAGAAACATGCACTTAAAGACCTTTTAGAATTGATTGATTTTTCCTTCAATTGCTTTATCTAAGTAATTTTAAGGTAAAATTTCTCTTTTAACCTCTGATTCTGTGACTGAGTCTAAATAAGGCACTATTTGAGAAGATATTTTAGTTTACTTTAAACCTGTCAACGTGGAAATTTCATTTCATCCTCCATACCTGTTCGTTTGTCATATACAGTGAATAATTATTATCCCTCTCATTTTAGACCATCAACTTAATCCTTTTGTGTTCATCATCCCTCTTAATCATCTGTTTTAAGCCCGGTGCTAGCTGCCAGGACTTTACTCATTTTGCTCCTCCTCCAGCTTTCATTTTAATAAATTTCCTAATTTTCACATTGTTTCCACTTTGGAACCCAAGCATAAATGTAGGAGGGGTTCTTTGCTCCTTTAAGAATGCTGCATTCTACTTTTTCTAATACCGGGATCCATAGAAAAAAAAAGCCTATTGTAATGAATGCTTGAAGACATGGTAGTTTATTTACTTTGCTTCAACATATTCTCCAATTTTGATAATTATCCCTCCTCAGCCTACTTAAAAACTTCCACTTAAACATGGAAATACATGTACTGACACAAACTTCAATTTAAACCTTTCAGAGTCTGAGTTTCTACTTGAAAAGTGGTTTTTTAAATAATTTAACTGCCCCCAGCATGCCAGCATTCCCTGATATCCTTCAAAATCTTACCAATTCTCTTTTCACTGAATCCTATATTAATTGTTTTTTGAAACAGGGATCTGACAATCCCTACCTGTATAAAAAACATGGTCCAGCAGCCACTGGCTGGAAGTCTGCTGCCTTGTACAGACACATCCCATGGTCTAAAGTACCTCAATCTGCATGGGCCATTTAACACTTTTCCCACCTATTTCCTTTTCCTGAGAGATTTCTGGGACAGACCCTGAATGTACAGTGTCACCCAGATGGCACTGCTCCAAACTTGAACTTCCAGGCAAATAAAAATACAAACAACAGGAATGATCACGTGTTTTGCATAGCTACACTCTTAATTTCTGCTTTAAAAATAAACATGTCATTATACATAGCAATTATCCTGTAATTTCTTTAAATAAGTCATCCACCTTGGACGATTATTGTAACATACTGCCAAGCAGGGCCCTGAAAATCCACATAAGCCTGACACTGAATATTTTTCCTTTCCTGTATACTCCAACTCTTCATATAAACCCTCTTAACTAGCACTTATTACCTCTGTAAGCCAGCCTTGAAAGACAGTAACTTGGTGTATGACAGATTTCTACACCTCTCTGAAAAAAGGGTCACCTGGGTCCTACTGCTTTCTAAAATTGAGTGATTTAATAAGAATTTAAGAAGATTAGGTTACTTGGAGCAAATGGTTCTAGAGAAGATTCAGAATAATGACAAGAAAGAGTCACAGTAAATAAGAATTTCTGAAAAGAAAAAGAGACATGATGAAGTGTTTTCAAGTAGTTCTCCAATACAGCCATGAACAATGGCAAACAGTCTTGGTAGCTCATGGTGGGCTCATTGCTTGGCTTGCAGATGCCCATCCTCTACTCTCCATAGATCAGGAGGAAAAATAATAACCTGGAAAGAACTTACAGGTGGAAAGAAAGAAGGGATATCACCTACTAACTACTCTTGCAGGCAAAATAGAGTAAAATGGGGAAAATGTATTTAATTTATTAATCTAGAAATGTATTATTAAAAAAAAAAATCTCCACAAAAAATAATACTATTAAAAATCAAATACCAGTTTAGCAGTAGGGGAAGCCAATACTCCAAATGACTGATCAATATTTGCTTCTAATTCCTGCATTCCATTCTTAAGGGCTACATGTTTTCTTTTACTCTGGCAGAATGGCTTGAGAAATTGAGTCTCTTTATGACCTACTTGCTCCTCCGGCTTGCAAGACTCCAACTGTGAAAGAATTTCAGCTCTTTCCAATCGTAGGGCTTCGAGCTCTTTCATATGGGCCTTGATTTCACCTTTCAGTTTTGCAGTGCTCCCTTGCAGTTCCTTGATTTCTCTCAGATAAGCTACTTCTTTCTGATTCAGTGCTTGCACCTGGAAATCAAGTCTAGAAACCTCTAATTGAAGACTGTAAACATCTTGTGCCTGACTTGCACCTCTCTTTTCCAACTCTGTTTGGAGCTCTGCTGCTTTTTCTGTTAAGTACTGCAGCTCAGTTGTGTCAGCTTCTCTTTGATCTGCCATTGTCTTAATTTGCATCTCTTTCTCTAGAATATTTGCTTCCTTTTCTCTCATCTTATCTTCAAGTTCTTGAACTCGAGATGTAGTCATCTTTGTCTCAGCCTCTCTCTGAGACAAAAGAGTTTGGGAAACCCTGTATTCTTCCTGAAGTGCCTGGTGCTGGATTCTCAGGGAGGTGAGCTCTGCAACAGACTGCTCTGATGACTCTTGCAACTGTTGGCATTTTTTCTCCAAAATTTCCACTTCTGTTTTGAGCTGCAATTCCTTTTTTTCCAGTTGCTGCTGCAGAGCTTCTTTAGAAGCTGAGACAAGCTCCAGTTCCTCCTGAAGTTCTCTCACTTTGGAGAGTACTGATGCGTTTCTTCTGTTTGGATCAGCATCACCTTGACAAGCTACCAGTTCCTTCTTCAACTCATTCTGAAGGTTTTCCACTGACTTTTCCAATGCAACTTCATAGAAATAAACTGGGTTGTCACTATCTTCATGACATACTGGTCCAAATTGTGCCAGCTCTTTTTGAAGCTTCTCAATGACTCCATGGAGTTGCTCCACCTCTTCATCCTTGTCCTTACGCAGTCTCTCCTGGTCAAGGCGAAGGTGCTCGACCAGTGATCTGAGTTCTTCAATTTCAGGTTTTTGGTCTTCTGCAACCTAAGCAAAAGGAAAAGGACTCAATACTACTGTATGCAGGCAATTATTATTGCACACAGAGTTTATATTTCTCTTCTGAATCACACAGGCATTAAATCACACATTTAACAGCAGAAAGAACCACACATTTCAGCTGGTAACTTCTCAAAATAATCCCTATTTTCCTAAGAGAATTATCAAACAGATTTCATTTACAATAAGAATCTGCACACCTTGCTTCCCGCAAAACTCAAGCAATGAACATACAGGAAGCACTCTTACTTTATTCTCCAGAGCATTCTGCAGCTCATGCTGAAGTCTCTTCATCTGCTCATTCAAGTGATCGATTTCTTGATTCTTTTCTTCAAGCAGTGCTTGTGGGAATGACAAAGCTGAGGAATCACTAATACCCAGGTCCTGGCTTTGCTTCACATGAAGTTTTGTTAGATCCTCCTGACCAGAGAAAACAAAAATCTCATTAGGAAGGACTGACTTTCTCTCTCAACCTAATGGCAGAGCAGAACTAGGGGCTTTATTTAAACATTCTCTTATTTACTATAATGGTGAAGAGCTTGGGACCACAATTACAGCTTCCTTCAGGTTCACACCACTGTTACACTGCCCCAACCCAGAAAATAACCTCAGCTCTTGATTTAAATCAAATCACTGTAGAAGATAATGCTACAAGCATGAATCTAGAATACTGGGAGGCTTTGGTTCTACAATACCCAGCACTAGTCTTGTAAGGATAATGCAACATTCTGATGGCAAGAGAAACAACCCAAAATCTGTTTACAACATCATGAGATGAAGACCTCAACACCCAAGAAAGCAGGTCTCTGACATATTAGGCAGTGCACTAAAGCTAGAGGAACCTACCTGCAAGTGTGCATTCTCTGCCTGAAGCTGGATGATGTTTGAAGTACTAAGGTTTTTTTGTATCTCTAACTGCAAGTTCAACTGCAATATCTCCTCATCTTTCTTGCTCAAGTTATCTTTATATTGCTCTACTTGGTCTAGCAAGCTTGCAATCTAAAAAAAAAATGCATAGCTGTTTCAATTAAGTCCTCTAAGATAAAACTTCATTCATTGTATTATTTAATGACAAGAAGTAACTTCAGCAAATTCAGTGATTTAAACTCTAATCAACTTGCACTAATAAAACATAAATAAATATAAAAAGAGTGAGAAGCCTGTATTCCAGCTCCTCATCTGCAAAACCAAAGTACTGCAGAGGTGGGTTTGTTTTCTTTTTTAAACAAAAAATCCATTAATCTGTATTGTGAGCCTTCAAAGCTTGACTGATGTCACTGGATGTAAGAATATGAGACCTATTAGCATTTGATGTGCAACAAAGATAAGCAGTCAATATAAACACCATCCTCATCCTTGTCCTCCCAGAAGCCAGAAACGAGCCTCGCAGTGCCAATCCCAATAACACAGACAACAAAGAGATGATTCAATAGCCACACTTTTCTCTGCAGTGTGATGTTGCCATCCACTGTTTTTATCATCTCTTGCCTTAATGGGTAGCAAGATATAGTGGCTTTGGGAATTATGA
>VXBC01005083.1:165755-211922 GCA_013399945.1 Ploceus nigricollis | reverse complement strand
GTCAGCACAGCTCTGCACACAAGAGTTCAGTTCCTCCCGGCATTCTCCAGTTGCCACGTCCTAAGGTTGCTACAGCGACCCAGCAAAATCAAGTGGCAAACTAGACAAAAATCAGGGCTTCATATAATGCACCTTCACTGTAAAACTGTCTGGGTGCTCATTCACACAGTCTAACGCGATGTCTTCTTCCATGAATCCCACAGGAGAGCAGACTCCCTAAATTAGCCCCACTTTTTAGATCTCAAGCAAAAGGATGAGCAATCCTCCCAACCCAACCCTATCCAGGAACTTCAGTGTTACACATCAGCAACCTGAACCACTGAGAGGAACTGGGGCAGGACAGAACAAAGAGCTGCTCCATGCTCATCAGCAGGGCAAATCAATCTGTTAGCTGTGACTTTACTCAGTATTCCTCACAAACTGTTCTAGATTCAAAACATTCTACTTCCAGACCTATTATTTCTCCATCACCTGCAATGTATTTTTCATATGTTGGAATCTGGGGGACAAGAAAACTCTGCAATTACCATTCACACCAAGTGTACTTTTACAGAAAAATGTCATGGCACGTAATTGTTCTTAGAGCTCCACTGGAACTTATTTACTGCACAAAATTGCTTCAAGACAAGCTATCACAATGCTTTCAGATGGCAAATTGAATAGTACCACCTTGTTTAGTTTAGATTGGATGAATAAGTTTCTGGGGAAAAAAAAAAAAGAAAAAACAAACTCAAAAGTGTCTGAGTTTGGCTTATTTAAGATATTTACAAAACACCAATTGATGGGGACATTCACACAACCAAAAGAATGTTCTGAATTCACAAGGATAAAGAAAGCCTGTTTAACAGCAAGCCAAGATTCCAGAGAAAAGAGCAACTTGCCAACAGCAAGCAGCACCATAGTCTCCATCCACTCCAAGGCAGACAGAAAGTAAATGGGCATGGCTTTTGTATGTTTGGATAAAACCACAGAAAAAATTAAGCTCAGGAAGGTCTTTACAGTTCTCTGACTCAAAGCACAACCAAGTTGGCTCTGCTCGGGCAATTCTCATATCTCCCAGTCAGAGACACCACTGCCACTCTGAGCTTCCTTTAAGGAGTGGCTGCCCCCAGTGTGACCACTGCCCCTTTCCATTTAACTGGAATTTGCCTTGTTTATATGCACATCTTCTCATCCTTTGATTTGCACCTTCTAGTTTGAGTCCACCTTCTTATAACCTCCTCTTACACGACTGCAGGCAACAAGATCTCCACAAAGCTTTCAACAATACTCAACCAAGGAAAATTATTGGGAAGACACTGAACATTTAGTTTCAGATGGTAGAAAAAGTTACTCAGATGTATGCTAACTTTAGCTAAATAGATTGTAATTGTTAACTCTAGGCTGTGATTAACTCTGTAGTAGTGACAAAGTGCTAGAAGTTTTGGACTATGGCAAACAGATCTGGCTTCAGACCCAGAGCAAGAAGGGCTACAGATTAAGATAATTTGATTTTAAACACAGGTACTTATTAAAAACCCTCAGTGTTTGATATTCAGTAACACCACCTTCTCAGAAACTTCCAGACAAGCTCAAGAGCAGCTCTGAAGCAGCAAACATGACAACTGTTAAAAGCAGCCTCCATAGTAGGACTTTGAGTCTTATTTAAGTCTTATAAGTAATATCTAAGTACAAACTACTTACAAGTAGTATATAAGCCTTTATAATGGACTTAAGAGTTTCTAGAACCAGAGATTATTTAACACTGTGGCTGTGGTATGTGCCATTAATACACCAGTTTAACTCACCACTGTGTGCCAGACAGCATCACAAACACTACTGACAACCCCCATAAAGCCACTGTCATGTAATACCAGCCCCATTTAAATAAGGATGTAAAAATTACCTGTTTCAGTTCAGTTTCCACTTTCTTCATTTTCTGCAGCTGTTGCTCCAAGCTGTGTACAGTCTTTGAGACCTCAGCACCACTGAGCTTCAGCTCTTGAATCTGTGCCACCAGATTTTCTATCTCTTTATCACGAGCTGCAATTTCTTGGTGTTTTCGCTCTTTTTCTAGTAACAGTTTATTGTAATCATCCATCTTCTCTTTTATTTCTGCTTGCAAAGATTCTACCTACACAGAAATCACAGTATACAGATATTCAGGCAATATGAAGAGATTTCCTGCCAATTGAAAGCAAGAGTAATTTCCCATTGAAGGAGGTTTTACTACAGATTAAAGTGGTGCTAAAATCTCAGGTGAAAATAAAACTAAATATGCTCAGAAAGTAAGAAGAAGTTAGCTTTCTGAAATCTTGTTTTCCAAATGCAGCAGCTCTTCTTGATTTTGACACGTTTGATTACTCTCTCAACATCTGCAGTACTCGATCAAGGTATACTCTCAAAGGAGCCTTTTGGTGATGGGGTTAGTTGGCTATCAGATTAAAAACCCACCAAGATTACATGAGTAGTTAATAATAGCATTGGATTTATTTCTGTAACTTCAGAACCCTTTTCCAAGGAATTCCAGTTTACAGGAAGATACCAAGAACTGAAGGATGAATATGCAATCAGAGAGACTCCCAGGAGTCAACATAAGACAGGTACTTTGCTTTCCAAACATCATTTAAATATGAAGAGGATACAAATTTCAAATTTTAGCTGCAGGAAAACAGTCATTCATTGATCCCAGTAATCAAGGTGAAGGCAAGGCTAGGAGCTTTGGTGTGACAGACAGACTGTCTCAGGGTGTGATAAAGTAATTTAGCATAGTGAAAGCAAGCTCAGGCAGGAAAGCAGTGGGAATGGAGAAATAATTTGGTCAATAGCCATGAGCAAGGAAGATGGGATTTTACAAAATAAATGCTTTGTTCATCAGAAAGTGTCTGGATTGATGTAAATCCCACTTCAACATTATGAAATAAAAATTCTTTGCATTAACATAGATCTTTACATCTTCAAAGTATTGTGCAGATATTACTAAAGCAGGAAAACACGCTTGAGCAAACCGAAGAGTCAAATTAATAAACAGGGAGAGTGTAGGAGACTGGTTAAGAAAACCAAAAGTTATGAACATTGCATTTTCAGACTGCTTACAGGCACAAACATTTCCTTGACTGTGTATGTATCTTACTCTCCTCTCACCTCATCAGCAACTAACCACTGCTAACCATAATAAAGATCTTACAGGAAAGCTTTTGGGTATAGAAAAATCTCCTAGAAGTCTAATTTTTCTAATGCTACAAGATTTTGGCATCAGAATCCCCAAACTATGACACTTCAGACATAAAAAGCATGTTTTTAACACCAGGTTGCTAGAAAGCTGGTGCTGCAATCCTATAGCTAAGAAAACACTTCCACATAACCTTCACTCTCACAGTGCAGCTCCCAGGAACCAGTCAGCACTCTTTTCACAAAATAATCCCACTTACACAAACCTTGTACCTAGTAAATACCAGAGGGGGAAACTTGCTATTACTGCTACATGCAGAAATCAGGAGTTCACTGGAGCTGATTTGGAGTGAGTTAAGCACTTACTGATGTTACAGCTGCATTAAACAACTGAACAAATACTGACATTTCCTGGCACAGAATGCCTGCATACCTCACCCTACCCACAAATGTCACATGCTTAGTTACCATCCTTGTGTGTTTTTCTCCAAGTAAGTTTTCATCCTTTCTAGGAGAGGTTGCAAAGCTACAGCATTCATTTTTCAGCTATGCCCTTCAGCATGGAAAATTCATTCCCTGGAAATTCATTCATATTGAAGATATGGATGTGCAATCCTAACACTGAGGTACACAATTCCATTACTATACATAAATAGATGGAAATGAATTTAACTACAAGTTTTGATAAGAGCCAGGCCACAAACAAAAGGCACAGTTTTATCATCACCATTCCAGTATGTTTGTTTCATGCTCCAAACCTCAACTCCTTTTACACCAAAAGGCTGTTTCAGTGAATAACTGCCTGTAACACCTCTGAGCAATAAGCCAGGAGAGGTAAGTACTTATGTACAGGAAATTAAATTGAAAGCAGTTGTTCATTCCCTGCAAGAATTCTGCCACCCTAAAACTTGTATTCTTAGCTCCAAGTCATGCCTTGAGGTATCAAGAAGAGGAAAAAAGCTAAAGCATATCTAGAAGGGATTGAAAGGAAAAGGAAAGAAAAGTTAAGAGACATTCATGCTGTTTTCCATACCTGTAGAATCAATTCATAGTTCTGTATAATGTTCATTTATGTGAAAAAAAAACAACCAATCAAAAAGAAAAAAAACAAAAGTTAATCTTTGAAGCCAAGCATCAAACAAACAAAACTGTATAAACAAGGACTCATTTATAAACCTAAATAGGATGAGGCATGCAGGCAAAGGACATCTCTATTACAATTGTTTAGGAAAAAATAAACACATTTAGAACACAGAAATAATTTCTCTGAGGTGCTTTTTAGAGCAAAGTGTCTGTAGTGTTGTCCTCCTCAGTTCATTTAAACCAGGCCCAGAGGTTCCTTTAAACCAGACTCAGAAACTTGACTGTAAAGCACATGCAACAGTTCTTTCCATCTCCATAACAAATAATATAAGGGCACCCTTATTGCCTAAATGTAGTTCAATCAGCTGGGGAAAAATCTGCTCTCTGGGTAACAGAGAAAAAAAAAATCTCCCAAGAGTCAGACCCCCAAGAACATACAGTTTTGATATTTAATTGTAATAAACAAACTCCATTGGCCACCAAGTCTGATTTTACTCACCCTATGCTCTCTGGACTGTCCTGAAGTCTGTGATTTTGATGACAGTTTTAACTGTTCTTCCAATTTCTGAATTTCCTGCTGAAAATCATCGCGTTCATGTTCCCTTTCTATGGCTTGTTCCTGTAAACCCAGCCAGAGAGAATCAAAGTATTTTTGAAGATTTCATTACAATCTTGAGTACAAGAATGATTGGGGTTTGTTTTTGTGGTGAAGAAACTGTTAACTTAAAAAATAATTAACTAATTATTAATAATTAATCAGGACTACCTTTTAGTAGTCCTGAAAGCATATCTACAGTAATAGGGACATAAAAAAAAGAGAAAGCACCTTTCTGACTGCAACATGCATATAAACTACAATTATCATTTAATAAAAATGAAAAATTACCCTGCAATACTACAAAAACTTAACTGAAAATTCAACTTTTTTTTTTCTTTCATGAGACTAGAACACCAAGGTCTTAATTTCAATCAAAACTGAAAACAGCCCATTTTGGGAACCACCTTCGGTGTCTCAAACCACGATGAGAATTTATCACCTCCAAACCCATGGAAATGCAGTCTCTTACTTACATCCATGAACTGCCGCTGGTTTTTGAGCTGTTTTTCAAGAACTTCAATTTGCTGTTTTAATTCAGTAATCTCCAGTAACTTTGTAGCCAGGTCTTGGTTACTTTGCAGCTGCTCTTCCAGTTCCACCTCCAACACCTTCATCTGAGAGCGTAAGTTGGAATGGTCCTTTTCTGCCTGACACTGAAGCTCAAGTTTCTCCTTTGACAAAAATTCTACTTCCTTGAGTAGACCTGAGTAAGAGCACAAAAATAATAAAAGCTGTCAGTGGAGGGTACAAAAGTCAAATATTTCAGATGAGATTAAATTTGGGTATTTTGGACAGCATCAAAACAAAGAAAAATATTTATTCTTGAGGTGGGCTGTAAGACACATCCTATACTGCCCTACCCTAAATCCTTGCCACCCTTCTGTCCCAAATCTCTCTTTAATCAAGCCATCCAATACAGATTTCTCAGTTCCTCATGCCAAGATCCTCCTTAGCCATCCAATATCCAGTCTTGGGCTAATTTCTCCATCACTCCTGCCTTGTGCCATGCTGGATACTGCTGCTCCCATCTATACTGGTGAGTCAGCGCCCAGACCATCTTTCCAGTGGCCACTGGTACCCAGCCTGACCCTGAAGCCAGCTGCTATGAAAAAACAAAGTTACTGTACTTCTCTGAACCAGAGTGGGGCTTAAAACCCAGAGAAAAACCATGCTTACAGAAAATCAGTCCAGCTCTGAAGTTACAAAGGGAAGAAAACACCTGGGAAAAAAGATGGCACGTGTTTTCCCTATGCAGAAAAAGAAATACCAAAAAGGGAAGTGTACATAGCTGAAATTGTTCAAGTTATCAAGAGTTAATTTACAGCTACAAACTGCATTTTCAATCAGTTGGATGCACTGAATACACTGTTTAGGAGACCAAAACTGAAGACTTTACTGTGAACACTCTTGGAGAAAAGCTACTTTAATTGTGAATATAGTTAGTAACCTGAGCATGAAAAGAAGCCTGTCTATTTTGTATCAAAGCAAGGTCCCACAAGAGCTCATGATTTTACTTTTCAAATGTTCCATTATTCACCTGAAATGTTTTTGGTCACAGGTTAAAGGTAAGTCTGCAATCCACCAAGGACCTTAAGAAATCATCCAGCCCAATTTCCAAAGCAGACAATTCCCTTTTTGAAGTATGCATGTGATTTCTGACATAATGTCATTACAAGCTGCTCTTACAAATCTTTGCTATCACAGCCTACCTACAACATTTTTTCTAGGGCTTCATTATCCACAGATATTTAATGTCATTTCTAGACCCTCGATACTAAGCAAAAAATCATGAAAATTTCCATGTTCATGTATAAAAAGAAAAGTGTGACAGGCTTGGAATAATGCAACAACATTTACACTACACATTGAGGAAAATGTCACCACAGTGAGGATAATGGAAAACAATGTGAAGAGTCTGAATTCACTGGTTCTGGAAATCAAAAATAGCCAGACAAAGAGAAAAAAGGAAAGCTTGGAACAAAAACATGGACTACATGAGCTCTTGAGCTCCACAGCAATCCTGTTGTGGATTACAGTTACACTCCAACTACATTTCACTCCAAGCACTAATTATAGCCTATGTAATAACCACAATGCAATCACTGTGCCACACTCCCTACTTTTTATTTTATTTTTAAATAATCACAATAAATAATCACAAGTTCATTTGGTTGTGGATGTAACTCAGGCTCTGGCAGCATGCATGAAGTGAAGACTCTGCCCTAATTTCTCTCCCAATCCCCTTAGAGCTGTATTATACATATAATGTAGTATATGTATAATGTAATGCAACAGAAAAAAACCCACAAAACCCAACAATATCTGAATTCCATTAGGACATCCAATCCCAGCCATAGCTGCATGACAGATTATCTTTTGCCAGGCAGGAGGTGGGAATAATGTGAATAAAATAGCACTCTAGTGTATTTACTAATACATGGTGCAGAGGTCAGGTGCTAGAGATATTTGGGCACTCAAAGGAAGGCCATGGATTTAGACTGACCTTGAGAAAAAAGAACTGGTACTTGGGAAAACAAACACAAGAATTTTGCCTCCTATATCCTAAAAAACATGGCTGATGGCTTCTTTTTTAGCTTCCAGAAAAACACTAGTGCTTTATGAGGAACAAAATACTGATTAGGTAACATTGACCTACACAGTCACCTCCTCAGACAGAAGTGCAAATTAATTGAAAAAAAAATAATTAGGCAAGCAGATTTGACCTGGAATCAGCAGTATTTCATAGAAAGCAGGTGTCAAATTTTGGCAACCTCTAAGCTCAATCTTTCTGACAAATTTTTTTTGCTTTTAAGCATATGTTCCCCAAGTATATAAATAGAATTTCAAGCAACACACCAATAGATCATCAGCTCACAGATTTGTTTCTTTGCAGAGACAAACCTATTTTATTAATGCTACTGCACATCATGCAACTCCCCTTGGGAAAGGCCCCAGCACACTCCTCCCACTCCCCAGATCATTAGCAAATGCCAAGCTCCATTCCAAAAGAGTTTTAATTAGCAAGGCCATTCTACTCACACTAGTACTCCACATGAAAAATGGGAGGAGATGTCAGCTTTTCAAGGAATAAGCCCATGTCCTTCAGCTCCAAACAATATGATTTATATTTATCATGTTTTCCACATACTACAAACAATTCCAAACCTGAGGAAGAGTACTACAGATGGCTGGGCTGAGGGAAGGAGATGGATTTCAGGACTTGGCCCTTGCAGCAAAAGTAACTGTTCAGGTTCTAAGGAGCTGCTAGGAACAGCTAGGCTGCAGCTCCTAGGAGAATGTCAATCCCAAAATACACCATAACCAACTTGGTTCTACAGAGGGCAGCAGCAAATTTCAGGACAGTGAGGTGGATACCAAAAATAGGTTAAATTAAAAATAGTGTTTGAGGGAGATCTGAATGGACAGAAGGAATAAAGATACAGTAATAAGTAAGAAAGCTCAGTGCAGCTTTTTGACTCTAACAGGAATTTACCTACATAACTTTTTATTCACCTTAGTGATTTGGTTTACTCGGCTCACACTCTCTGGGGAAAAGAAAGTCCAGAAAAAAGAGACAGTGAATATGCAAGAATCTATAAATATATACATGTGTATAAATAAAATTAATCTAAAAAACAAAAGGAGAATTATATATTGAGTAGACCACAAAATAATCATGTCAACTATGAATTTATCAGATCTAAATGTTAGCCACTCAGGAGTTAAGTATGCAAACTTCAGTTCATGAGGAAAAAAATTTCTCTTTCAATTTGGCTTCTACAAATTTGACTACAGCACTTGACTTCCAAAATTAGTGTATAACTCTAGGGATCCTTCCTGCTTATTTCTGGTTTCCTCTTTCATTTCTTTACTAGCCTTCCCTACCATTCTGCTTGCCTTTTTTCTGACCTACCGATCCATTCAGTTACATTTCTCCCTTAGACGTCCTTCAGTTCTTGCTGTACTTTTTTTAGCTCATAGTTTTATGTCACCTCAAATATTTTTCTTTTTCCCTCCCTTTTTTAATTTAATTTACTCATTTTGACAGCTGACTTTGTATCACTAGAAGCTCACAGCCAGCTTGCAACCCACTCCATCCCCACAAAAAAAATGAAGCTGGAAAAAACAAAGACAATGGCACAATGCACTTTAAGCCTGATGGCAGCAAAACATCTTTTTCACTTCAAATATTTATTATTGAATTGAATATTGCTAATTTTGCATCACAGAAGTCATAGCTTTTTATGGCCAAGATACTTATAAACCCAGTAACGTGTTGGGCCTAATTATTAGGTACTATTCCTCATTGTTAAAATAAAATAAAAGTTATTAATTCATTCACTCAGCATTACAGCAACACAGCAAGAAAAAAAATCCACACTTGTCATTACAAACCTGAACCTTCTATTTGTGCTACATTAGCAACAGGTGTTCCTAGAAATCAAAACACAGACACATGTACAAGATGAATACGTCATTGTGTCAATTTCATCTTCTGGACCACCAAAAATGTGTATGGAATACAGATAGTGCTGACCTTCAGGCATTTCATCTTTACTGTGCCACAAAGCTCCTGATGACCTTGATCCATGTCTGTAGAGCTTTCTCCCTTTGAAGAAAGACCCTCTCACCTGCGTAGCAGTCTGAGCTGCTCATTAGGTCATCAAGCCAAACTCTGACTCATGACAGAAGGACATTGCACAGTGCCCTGACTGGAGACAACTTTGTTGTGAGCTAAGAATGCTGTACCCTCTACTCACCAAGAATTGCCTGCTCCTGGGTCAGCTCCTGGAAGCGTTCCCTCATGTTCTCCAGCTCCACAACAAGACGACGCTCAGATTCCTCTTTCAGGTTTAAGGCCTCTTCTAATGCAGCTTTTTCTGCAACATAGCCTTCAATAATGCCTGAAAGCCAAGTCAGAATGCAAATAAAGCCATAGACAAACTCATCTACTGGGAAAAAGCAGCTTGAAAACATGAGTAAACAATTTTTGCCAAACAATGGAAGGTGACATAAAAAGGAAGAAGTAAAAGATGATTTAGGATGATGTAGCTAGGCTTTTGAAGTATCTTAAGGAATAAAAAGTACCAGTTAATGTATTCTAAGATTATAAAGATTTTATGAGGCTGACACATCACAAAGTGTCTCCAAATCTGTAAGATTCAAATGGGATCAAATGCTGGATTTAGAGCCCAAGAAATCCAGGAAAGCACATCATAGATATTGGGAGGAACAAGCTGTGGGTAAATGACACAGCAATCTCACTCAGGTTCTGTTTCTTACCCTCTGCCTTATGAAGCTTCAGTGCTAGCTGGTTCTTGGCCTCACTCGTCTCACTGAGGCACTCCATCAGCTCCTGGTGCTGACTCACCACCTGGGCCGTCTCCCGATTGCGGCGGCTGAACTCCTCCTCAAACTGCGCGTGGTTCTCATGCATCTTCTCTAGCTGCGAGGGAATAATTGCCCCAGCATCAGACCTCAGATACACATGCAAGGTAATAATACTGCAGACATTGCAACAAAAATCTTTTCAACTTTTAGTAACATTCATGCATTAAGGTCCAAGTTTTGAAGTTTCATTTCTGTACTGAGCTGACTTTGCCCAAAATCTCTGGACACTTTGGTGAATCCCTGTACTTGCATACCAATATTTTTGCCACAAGTCTTGCTTAGGAACATAAGTTTCTTCACTGTGCATAAAAAGAAATACCTCCCTATTGGCTAAACTGCTTAGCTTGACACTTCCTGAGCCACTTGAAATTCAAAGCATCCTTACACTTAAATTCTTCAAGAGATTCAGTCATGTCTAATAGACAGTGAAGTCCATATATCATCAGGTTTCCAAAGAACACTCCCAGTAAGCAAAGTATGCTGAGTCACAGCTGATGAGGATCACCTAGAACCCAGATGTGCCATGGCTTGGGCAAGTGCTTTAACCACACATTAGCTATGTCTCAGTGAAACCATCGTCAGTACCTAAAAGGAAATTTATGCACCTCATTCTAGGAGGGCTTTTTGAAGATGGTGAATATACATTTCACACAGACACATGTCTCTGGGTTTGACAAAATACCCAATGAGGAGATTAATTTCACACATGTTTCTCCCCTTCGCATCTTCTCTTCAATTAGGGACTTCCTTACCCAACAAACTAATAATTGTCACACTAAATTAAATCCTCAGATGTATACAGTGCTTGTGCATCTACCCCAGATGTGCAGTCTAGACACTGCAAAACTCAGAATGGAAATACTCAAGTTCTTTATGATACTAAGTGCATCTCCTTTTGTCACAATTAAAGCAGCATATAATTACAAGGACGTTCGTTCCCCCAAGCATTTTGACATTGGACTGAGTTTTCCTGAACCTGCTTATCAGTGTTGAAAAGGCATCAGTGTGAAGTGTGATAAAACCCCCTCAAAAAAACTCCTGGTCTCCTGAGGTTTCCAAATGAATTTAAAATCCTAGTTTAAATCTACTTAAGGTGACCAATCTATTGCCTTCCCAAAGGATCTGTTAAAAGGTTAAATACACAGACTTAAAACTGATTTCACATTTTCGGTGTTATACACAAAATCTTGGAATGGCTTGGTTTGAAAGGGACCTTTAAAGACCAGCTAGTTCCAAACCCCTGCCATGAGCAGGGACATCTTCCACTAGACCAGGTTGACTCTGCACAGATTAAAAAGCTTTACTTGTTTAGTTGACTCTGTAACCAGTTCCAGAAGTCTCTCCACTGCATTGCGCAAACGATGACAAATTTTCAGTATCGCTTCTTCACTTTCACACGCCAATTCTGGCTTTGCAAAAACACTTTCACATAAGTATTGGCGAGCAGGGGACACCTCGTCAGACCCTGGAGACAGCTCGTTGTCTTCTGTGAGAGTTTCATCAAGCAGCTCCTCTACTGAAAACAAGGAAGCCATTGAAAAACACAGAAAAGTGACAGCTAGCCACAAAACTGGTCACCCAGAAAACTGACATCAGGCAGTGACATGGTCCTGGACATGGACTACAAGATGAAAACTTGGACCCATCAACAACTCAATGTTGAAAAATCATGAGGGTTTTTCACAAGGTTTGGCAATCTTGTACTATACAACAGGATCTGGAACTCTGCATTCATCAAGTCCATCTTTCCTGCCCCATAATCTATCCAAGCTTTTCTAACAACATTTTAGTAGTTGCACTATTAAAAGAATTAAACTGAGAGAACACTGGTAGACACTATCTTAAGTGTGGACCAGCTTTGAAAGACACAAACATTGCAAAAAGAGATTCTCTTTCCATTCTCTTTTCCTCTTTCATTTCTTCATCCATACAAAAGGATATGAAAAGGCAGTTTTCAAGAATATGTATTAACTACATCCAGGTTTGCTGATTTGTACTCACCTTTTTCTAGGTGATGGTTCTCTTTGGCTTTGAAATACTGCATGAATCCCATTTCTTCCATAACACTCTGAGCTTCTTTAGAATCTCCAGAAGCCAGACTGTCATCAAGGCAAAGACCAATCTTGCTACAGATAAGGTCCTCAATAACTATTGTGGCCTTTACCACTTCCATAAGCAGTTTCAAAACGTGCTGATAAGATTCACGCAGTTTTTCCCTAGAACAAAAGCACATTGAACATTTGAAAAATTGCATGTACTTGATTTGAGAGACCCTTTGAACCTACTGTAAACCTGACAGTCTAAAATGGGTATCTGCCATGGTTGGGCAGTTATCAGTGAAGATCACTCAGATGTCTCACAAAAACCAGGTAATTTTTAAAGAGCTGGCACAGCTGATGCCTTGTCAAGGCTGACCTAGAACAGAGGCTAGACAGAGTTAAAGAAAAAAGCAGGGATTTATTGAAAGGCCTCCATGGATCCACCTTGGGCAGCACAAGAGCCCAGCCAGGGCTACACCCAAGATGAACCAAAAATGGTCACAAAATGGACGATGGGTCACAGGGTCTCTCACTTTTATAAGTTCTGCTCCATTTGCATATTGGAGTTCATTGTCTAATTATAGCTTTAGGTTATGAAGTCCCATCCTTCTTGTTTTTCTCTCTTCAGTCCATGTTGTTTATGCTCTTTGGCCTGAGATTTGGATCATTTGTCCTTGGTCTCAAGCTAGAAAAGGAATTGTTTTGTCTCCCTACTCTGTGAAGAGAGCTCACCATCCCCTAATATGAAGCTCAGAATTACACACTAAAGCAGCACAGAATCTGAAAAATATAAAAGCTAAAACCTGAGGTATCACAGCAAAACACCTTTGTCATCTTCACAGGTAGATCACACTACAGTCACAAGCATCTCAGCTTTCCACACCTGTGGAAGCACCAGCAAGGAAGACACTACTACAGTAGGAGGAGCAAGGAGTCTACTACTACACTATCAGTGACATCAAAATAACTAGAGGGTGTTCTGGCAGACCTGACAACAAAAGCTCTATTTCTATTTATGAAAATATTTAATTTTAAAATTAACACTAAGCCAGATTCTGAAAGATGAGAGAGGGAATTCTAGAAGCTTATTCAACATGACAGCTTCTCTAATCCACACATCCCCATAACATGTCAAACCAATCCACTCCATCTGAAAGCCTCTTGGTCACAGAACCTCTCTTCATTTTTTAAAATTTTTCCAAGATTAGAGACAGTGGAAACCCCAAAACACCAAAGTCTTCATCATGCTGAAAGAAAAAGAGCAAGAAAAAAAACCCAACTTGCTCTTAATGTCAGAACAGGTTGATAATTTGAAAAACCCTCAAAATAATTTGCAAATAAAAGCAATATATCATCCCCAACACTTCTATTTTGAGCCAGCTTAGTTTTGCCTAGTTATTGATTTCTTTAAGAGAAGTGAGAAAACAAGCAAATAGAAAAACCCCAAGCACTAAGCATTATGTAACCAAAGAAGAACAAACCTTTCCTCCTTGGACTGCTCAATATCAGCCCTCAGCAAGGCCACCAAATTTCCTCCTTCTTGGTTTTCCCTGCCCCGCCACTGAAGGAGTGTCTCCAGTTCAGAGTTGGTCTCTCCTATTTCCTGCTTTAAAGAGGCCACTTTCTTTTCCAGCTGTGGAAGTACAGTGACAACACAAAGTCAACAATTTCACCAAAACTTTGCTTTATAAACTATCTTAAAATGAGTTTCTAGAAAAATTACTCCTCCCCTTATATTTATTTTTTCAGATGATACCTATACCAGATGAAAACATATGATTACATATAAATAAAAATACATATTTGTATGTATATGCCCACCCCCACCTCCAGATTTTGCTGCCAAACAAATTACTGCCATTTTGTTAGAAACTCTGGCTCATAAGTAAGCTAGCAAATAAGTCAAAATATCTGTTTGGGAGAAAACTGCAAAGACAGAAAAGCATTCTGCTCTCACGCCAACATTCTCAACCCTCATCGAGTCCTACAAGAAAAGCTGGAAAGAGTAGGGCATTTCCAGTCAGGAAATTCTTGGTGTTACTGTTTCCCCCAAGTCTAACATACCACAAGAATTATACATGCAGTCCCTCTATATACACATTGAGGCAGAGAGCCCTGTGCTAAAATACAACCCCAAAAGCACATTTAAAATCTAGGGTTAAAGTGTTTTCTCCACACCTGGTTAATTATTGCTGCTCTTTCCTGCAGCTGGGCTGATAACATTTCTTGTTCCTTTTGGTGAGCAGCCTGTGCCTTCTCCCTCTCCTGAATCAACATCTGCTCCTTGTCATGCAGTGATGCCTTTTTTTCAGCTTCAAATTCATCCTGCAGAAATCACATATACTTGGATTTACTGAGAGAAGAAATAAATGCCCAAACACCACCACCATCCTCCAAAAAAACCTCAAACATCCCCTGTATTTTTTCTGTATTCTTTAGAAGTACACATTTTGCCTCTCAGAATAATAAGCAGTAACTTACACATCAACACCTCCAAACAACAAAATTATGCTGAAACTGTGATCAAAATCAAAAATAGTGTGGCCAGCAGAACTAGGGCAGTGACTGTCCCTCTGTACACAGCACTGATGAGGCACAATTTTATCTATGAACACCAATATACTACACCTATTTTTTACACTGGCAAGTCAAGATAACAGTTTTTCCCCATGGTACGAAATAAGACTTCAGAGCAGAAGACCTGCAGTCACCTGAGCTGACATGGATCCTTTGCAGAAGACTGAGCCAGTCTTTGCCCCATGCTCTAGCAGTTAGGAAGGTAAAAATGGGCTGACACAAAGGGGTAGGATGACTTTCCTTGACCTAGAACATGGCATTTGTGGACAAAATCTCTGAAGCAGCCTGCTTGTTCTTCTCAGAAGCACTTAGAGAATAAGTCACAGCACAGTTCTGAATACCTCATATCTGCTATGGAGGCAGAGGGGAGAAACCAAGGGAACAGGCTGGCATGAAGACAAGTGCATAATCAACACAAGGGAGTGGGAAGGGAAAGGCTTGCTGTAAAAACCTGTATCAGCCCACAATACAGCTCAGTCTGACACTGCAAAGAGATTCAGCCAGGCTCTTGTGGGACAAAACACTGGTTAGCAAGTATATGAGGCAAAAAACCCAGCTGAATCCATAGACAGCTGCACCAGCAGGAGAATTAACCCTGGAAAAGTTTCAACAACAAGTGAACAAATATTAACTAAGGCAGCGTAAGAGAAAAAAGCAGGGATAATTTCTGGAGTTTCTGCATAATACTCAGGCCAGTCCCAGCTTCTGTGGGCTGAAGACTGGGGTTCAGCTGAGGACAGCTGTGCCAAATATACCTGCAGCAGCTTTTCAGGACACACTTGTGTCCTCTGTTTCAAAAGACAGCCGCACCAGCCAGAGAGAGGTCAAACAGTGATCAGGACTACACAGAGGGCCAGAGGCAGGAAACATCTTGAAAATGCTTATCATGATGTTTATCATGGTGAATCAATGAAAGCAGAGATTAACAACAAGAGTAACAACAAAGTATCTCATAGACAGAGTTCACCGCCATCACACACTTGGTAAAAGCTTAGATAATACTGAATATTTTGCCACATAGACACAGTATGTGCAATAGATGTGGGATGATAGGCCAAGGGCACAGTCTCTGCAGACACTAAGAAGAAAAAGTCTCAAATGACAAACTGAACATGTACACAAGGAATGCTGCTTAGAGCATGTTCCACTGATTGTTTTGGTTTTGGCTGAAGGACACTTCACATCCAGTTCAGGACTTTAAGACACCCCTGTGATAAAGACAGCTGCTCACAGAACACTGCTTCATTTCCAATGCTGTTTTTTCTAGCTCTAACACTGTGAAGCATGGGAGAGGTCTCACTCAGACTGCCATTTTAGAGGCTGAAGAACAAAAATCTTACACCAATTGCTCTTTTTCAGTGAAACACACTCCCAGTGCTTACTCAGAAAAGCATTTTCACCAGAGCCTACCTTCAGCTGTGCAATCTGCTGTTCCAGCAGCACCTCTGACTGACACTTCAACAGCTCAATCTCCTCCTGGAACTGAAGCTGCTGCTTCAATTTTACCTCCTCAAATTGAGCCAGAAGAGCTGCTCTCACAGATTTTACTTCAGAAGCTGATGCAGAAGCATACAGCTGCAGACAAGGAAGGAATATAAAATATTTTAGCCACAGCATTAGAATTAAGGAAAAAATGAAACCAAACCAAACCCATCAAGCTAAACCAAATTCTGAAGAGTACATTCACAATCCTCAAGGTCATACAGGGCTGCTATCATCATGCTGAGTATAGAAAAAAGCAGGTTGATAAAAATAGATAAGCAACCAGGCATTAGGTATCAAGTATCTCCTGTATTCATGACACCATCAAGTCAGACTAACAAAGAATTCCCGACTTACTCTTTCCAACAGACACTTCCCTAAAAGAAATTCAAAAAAATAAAGAGGAAAGAGGGGGGGAGAGAAACACAGGGAGAGCATATTTTGTTAGAGATGTGATTTCCCTTGTTCAAATGGGAGCAAGCATTACGCATCTCTATTTAATGCAATTATCCTGGGATACAATAGTGAAAGGCTTGAAAGATTTTTGGTCATCTAGGGGGTTTTTTCCTACTATTCTCTCTAGGAAGAGTTACTGTAGTCATCAGAATAGGCAAATCCTGTTTCTAAGTTGATGTGCTTGAAGACTGAATCACCATTAGAACCTCACAGGAAACTAATGACACTTCCTCCCCAGGCAATCTATTCTTCTAAAAGTGATCTAGGAGTTATTTGGAACATTATCAAATGTTCAATTTAGTAAGTGAAAAAGCAAAAGTTAGCAATATTTTAACTTAATGTGTTCTGTGGTTATAGCTGGATAAAGCTCATTTTGTTTGTGACTCTTCCTACTACATGAGTATAATATAACACTAGGGGCTGCTTGCATCTGCAGAAGTCAGATTGTGTCCTCTTATTGTTAGCACTATTAAAAAAAATTCCAAAACCATCTAGATGTACAGCCTTATTTCTAAGCTTAATAAAACTAAATTTACTTTATGATAAAACATGGATTGTTCTGGGTGTAGGTAATAGCAGCATTCTGACCTCTTGCTCACGTTCATGCTGTGCTTTTAGTTTCCCCAGTTCTTCTTCCAACTCCCTGGAGTACTGTTCCTTATGTTTCCTAATATCTGCCTCATGAAGATCCTGAAGCTCTTGGAGTGCTTTCCTGTGCTTTTTCTCCATCTGCAACACTTCCTCATGTAACAGATCCAGAGCCAGACGTTTTTCTTCTTCCAGCAACTGCCTTTGATTTCGAAGAGCTGTGTTCAGATCATCCTGTATAAGCAGTAATTAAAAAAAGGGGAAGGAAAAAAATAAGTACAACTATCTTTGCAACGCATTTGTCAAGCACATGTCCTGCTGTATCAAAGCTCTTAAAATAAACAGGAACAATATTGTTTCATGAAGGATGAGCATACACACACTTTCTAAAACATTTAAATGGGTTTATTTTTCTTATCTAGTAAAAGTTTTGCAAATCCTTACTTATTTGGACGGATCTTTAGATTCCTAGAGACATGGCTTGACTTCCAGAATTGAATTTACTTTGGTCTAATCACTTTCTGAAGAATTACACAATAGCTCTGCCAGGGAGAGAAGGTCTGAGCCACAAAATGGAGACCCTCCAATCTTAAACACATTAAAAGATATACTTCATTTGTGCCTTTTCCACAAATGATATAGAAAACTCTTTAGACTGAGCATTTGGGGCAGGAAGCAACAGATGGATTTAATTTTCAGCTAGAGTCTCCTGTTTCAGCTCATAATATAGCCACACACAATGTGTCAGTGCTGGCACAATGAGGTTGTGAAAATATCCCCTGAGAACAAAGGAAAAGGTGATCCCACACAATGTGACATGAAATTACACCTCCTATGCCAGGTTTTCTTTCTGACTCACCTTATGAGCTTCTTCTGCTTCAAGAGCCATGGTTTTAAGCTTTTCCATATTAACAGTAGCTAGCTCAATTTTCAAATTATTCTGGGAAAGCTGAAGTTCTTCAGCATGCTTCAATTTCAGCATCTCAATCTCCTGAAGCAGCTGTGCCTGATGGATTTTATCCTGCTCTTGGAGCTGCTCCCTGTGCTGCAGCTGTAGCTTCTCCAGAGCCCGACTGTGCTCATCTCTTATAGTCTGAATTTCAGATAGGTAGGAAGACTCCAAGGAATCCAGATATGATAAGTGTTTAACCTCCAGCTCATCTATTTGGGCCTGATGCTTTGCCTGTAGTTCAGCAACACAACTTTCAAGCTGAATCTGCTGTTTACTTTCCAGTGTAGATTTAAGTGTCTCAATTTCAGCTTGGTGTTTTGCTTGCAAATCAGCTGTCAGAGACAAAATCTGCTGCTTATGCTTCTCCTCTAACTGCTGACTTTGGAGTTCCAGCTCATCCACATGTTTCTCTTTCAGCTTTTGGAGAAGAATCTCTTGCTCAGTTGTGAATTTCTGAGTCATTGCTTTGTGTTCCTCCATAAACCTGTATTATTTCCAAGAAAATTAAGAGACTTTTGTCAAAAATATTGGTTTTTTTTAAATAATTGAGCTAATAAGTAATAATCCAAGGAAAATAAATAGACCTCACTTGGTCTCCACAAGTCTTACTTGATGCTTCAAATACAAAACTAAAATCAAAGCAAGCCACAACGATGATTTCACAGCCACATAACTAAAGGTTTCTGCAATGTCACTTGGGAGTATCTGGTTATTACTACAGAAACTGGCACCCCTATTAATTTACAAACACAGAGAAATATATTTGAGAAACACTGCCATGACAGTATCTCATGGTGTATACATTGCTACATCTCAAATGTGTTGTTTGCAAATAAATGAACTGTCATAACAAACACCTCTAAAAACATCTGGTAAAGACAGGCATAAAACCACTGTGGAGGTGTATGTGGGATACTTGGGGGCTCCTCCAAACCCAGCTGAGTTCTGCTTAAAGCTTGATGCAGAAGATTTAGTATCTGAAATACTGCCCTTTACTGCAATCAGTAACTACAGTATTTTTGCATGCAGACACCAATAACTAAAAAAACCCAGTTATCTAAAAGTTAAGTTGCTACTTTCAGTGCTTTCTTACACTCATTATTTCTCCAATCTTGTTCTGTGAACATATTTTTGGGGAGGGGAAAAGGGATAAATTTGAAGCAATGCATGCAAATACCAACATGTGGTTGTTTACTTCCCTTAATTCACTTGAAACAACAGGTGTAGGAAGGGGAAGAAAAATAGTAGTTCCAGGCATCTAACCAGAACTAAAGAATATGAAAGGGGGCCCCATCAACCTCAGCATTCAATGGTTAGCACAAGCTTCATTCCCCAGGAAAAGCTTGTTTACATTCATTCCAATTGTTCAAAAACATTTAGAGATTTTTTTTCCACTTATATATCCTACCACACTTCTCTTTGAAGGCTGGTGTATGATTTCCAGATGTGTTGTACTCTTAGCAGGCAAAACTTGACTACATTTTATTTGCTAGACTAGTTGAAATGCCTTTACACAAAGCAAAACCTACAGCAGATCCTAAGAGACAGCACTGCTGTTCCCTGGGACAGCAAGCTTTACATATGTAAGTCAGATAGTGCCATCAAGTGACTACCTTACACTGTCACTCATTAAGTCTAAAGTAAGACAAAGCAACTCTAACAATGAGTGATGTTCTAAGGGAAACTTACTTGTTTTGTGCTTCCAGGAGTTTCAGTGCACATTCTTCCTGCAGGCAGAGTGTGGCCTTTTCCATTTCTTTTGCCATGAGGGCTTTGGCTGCCTCCAGGTCAGCTTCGTATTGCTGCTGAGCTTTCTGCACAGCCTGGGCACCTGCAAGGCTGTCCTCCAGCTGCTGCAAGTTGTTTTGCTGCTCCTTCACCAGCTTTTCCAGCTCCAGAATTTTGGCAGCTTGGTGATCTTGAAGTTGAACCATTTCAGCTTCACGGAGTTCAAACTGTTTTTCTAAGTTCTGCTTCTCAGATTCTGCTCTGGTTTGCAGTTCTATGTGCAGTAATGATAACTTCTCTTCTGCTAGGATTCTCTGGGCCTCACTTTCACATTGCCATTTCTTCTCTTTTTCTTTATACATATTCTCTATTTTCTGGACTTCTTCTCTTAATTCCTTTTTGTGATCCTCAGTAATTTTATATTTTACCTGTGAAGACAATTATTTAAAAGAAAAAAGAATAAACCACCAAAACCAAACTGAAGTGTGTGAACACTCTCAGGCATTTAAGGTCTTGAAAAGATTAAATTCTTGTAGTGCAGTAACCCTTCCTAATGAAAGAAAGGCTGAAATGACAATTTATAAACTGACATGCATTAAATTCAATGCATTATTAAGAATTAATTTGGGTTATGAAGATAAGAAAAAATTAAGGCGGAATTCTAGAATTAATTTGGTACTGTATGTTGATTTCTCTTGAGGTCACTTATCTTCTTTTCAGGAGTTTAACTTATACAGCTATGGACATCTTAGGTGTTTATATTAGGCATGAATAAAAATCCTTTTTAAACTTCTCCTTTTAAAAGCCACATAAAAAGCATGTAGCACAAAACCAGAAGCCAAAGCAGCAAATGATTGTTCCATGACAGAAGGCAAAAAAAGACTGTCTCTGGCCTTCTCCATCAGCTTCTAAGCCTGCAAAAGGATACACATATCCATGGCTCTTTAAAAGGGTGGAAAGGAGGACTTGATAAATAAGAGCTTCACCCATCTAATTCTCATAAGCATTCAAATATGCAACAATTTAAGCAATGAATTAACATTTATTCCAAGTTTATCCTCAGCTGGAACAGCTGATTTAACATGTAAGAGTGACGGTACCATGTATGAGTGTCTCAGCTCTCAGACTTGGAAGTACCAGAGTTACACCAAACCAGAAACGTATTCCAACATTTGTGTCTATCCAGGCAAGTCCATTTAAGCTTTAGCTACTATCCCCAAACCAAGGACTTTTAAATTCAAGTACTGCCTCTCCCTCCCTTGGCCTCCTCACCAGGCTGGAACTTGCCCAACTCTACACAAAACAGTTCTGTAGTACAAATTACCTTGTCCATTTCTTCTTTCAGATGCTTTTCATTTTGCTCAGAAAAATCTTTTTGTTTTATAAGCTCTTCCTTTAAATGCCTTATTTCCTCTGAGAGCTCTGCAATATGCTGTTTCTCAGAGCTGGAGAGAGCAAGCTTGGCTTTGTGCTCTTCCTCCAACACAGACACTTGCTCAGCCACGTCCACCTCAACTTGACATGCTACATTTTGAACACTCTGGAGACACAGTTTGGTGATTTCTGGAAAGAAAAAAAAACTGATAAAAATCCAAGCCAGACAATAAGATAACATGCTGGAATTTATTTTAACAGCTCCTATTGATGCACAGAAAAAAAGCTGAATGTTGTCAGCTGTGCAATTTATCAGTAGCCATGCTAACTACAGAACAAGGAGAACCCCTTAGCTGGATGATTTTATACTCTGTTCCATTTTACCACCATTTTGGAAATTTATCAGTATTAACACACACAGAATAATCATAAAACCTGTGGCAGGACCTCCCTCCTTATCTGCAACAGTCAGAGGAGCAGACTTTCTTTCTGGGCAATGTAATGGCAGATTTACAGAAGTTTATCTACTCTTTTGCACATCATATTTACACAAGGCATTTCCCCAGAAGTCAGATAGGGCAAATCTCTAAACATTCTAATTTAAGCAGTTTTTATATCCTCTCTGGTATTAAAAATAAATAATTGAAGATAAGAAATAGAAGTGCAAATTAAAAAAGCTCTACTGATCCCTTTAACCAACATACAATGGAACACAATTATAACCATGTGTGTTAAATTAGCTAACTAAGTTATGTATTGTTAGTCCAAATGTTTGTATGACAGTGCCCTTCTAGGCATCAAAAATGGAAATCTGATCAACTCCTTTTAGGAAATGCTCCACAGTTCTAGTAGTTTTTACTACAGAATAAACAACTTCAGGTCACCACATCTTTGGAAGTGCAACTCAACATGCCCATAAGTGCTTGATGAAAGGGATTAACATCTGTTAAATGTTCCCATAGTTTAGGGTAAACTAACAAGTAGAAAACTTCCTCAGATAAGCCTGTTTAAAGAAAAATATAAGCCACACAAGCAGCTTACTGTTTCCCTTCCCAGTCTGTCAGACCATCCTACCTTCTTCTTCTGAAAGCTGGCCATGGAGCTGCTCAAGTTCTAAACCATGCTTTCTTTTCAAGGCCTCAATTTCTGTTACATATTTGTCTGACAGCTCCATCTTCATTTTCATTAGGTCCTCTTTATACTGAAGTGCAAGGGAGGATCTCAAGGAATCCAATTCACGCCCGTGTTGCTCTGTAAGTTGTAGCTGCAAACAGGCAAGTTCTTCCTACAGAAATAAAGGGTTAGGAAGAGATCTTTAGCTTCTAAGAAACCATGATGAAAATCTTTCAATGAGAGAAAAGAAAATTCCTTTTGCAAACACTTAGTCAACTTGAAACAAGTTGAGCAAAAATGTTGAGATCTTCAGTTACAGCAAGGTGCATGAAAATAGAGGCATAAATCTAAGAGGGGCCAATTAGCATCTTGGCTTGAAGAGAACAAGGACAGGCACAATTACTACCAGCATGATAGAAAAGAGAAACACCCCGAATTCTGCACTGGTGTAGAAGAACTGATAATTTCCTTACTGAGCACAGGATAACCCAAACAGCACATAAAATTACAGAGCACTGTTTCAGCTGTTCTTCTCTACAGCCTCTCTGAGGCTGAGAGCTATTTAAAGTTGGTAATTTACAACATTCTTGTCAAAAATAATTAAGCCCTACTAAACACCTACAATTAATTTACTCTTTGTAAGAGCTAGGAATCAGACCTCAATTTTCATACAGGTCATGTAAAGAACAGTAGAACTTTTAACATACCAAAACTCCTACCTGTTGTTGTGCAAGCTGTTGGTTTAGCTGACCAAGTGCAACACTTCTCTCTTTCTCAGCAGTCTCTTCAAAAAGTGTGACAGAAGAACTGAGAAAAGGGTTTTAAAGTTTTAGATTGTGATATGTCGTGAATCAAGTTAAATCTACTTGATGACTTATGGTGTAGTACTGAAAGTAGGCAAAGAGCAGCTATAACAACTGCTCAGGACTGGGCCATGACCTGCTCAATCCCAATACGTTTAGATGCTAACATCATCTTTTATGCTAAAGAAAAATAAAATGGAACCATGCTGTCACAAAATTAAAGGAAAAAGAACAGATCACCTAATGTCTCCTGCTTGCTCTTGACTAATTTCCAACTCTGGTAGTGAACAGTCCATCAGTTCTTGCGGTCTCTGATGCAACAAAGTCAATTTTTTTTTGTAGTTTTCTTCAGCAACAATTAACTTATTTTCAAAATAAAGTCTCAGTTGTTCCAATTCAGCTTTGTGCTCCCTGCTTCTCTGCTGATGCTGCTGTTCAAACTCCTGTTTCAAACACTCTATTTCTTCTACCTGTGATGCTCGAGCCAGGAGCTGCTCTTTCAGCTCTGGAACAGAGGCAAAACCAACACAAGCAGCACTAAGAATACATATCTTTAGGCCAAGTCATTCTGTGAAGATCAGATTTAGTTGTCAAGTGTCAGTGGCTTAGGAATGGCATTGTCCCATTGATATTTCCTCTAAAAACACCACAAGCCACTCCTTTCTCAATGGGAGTCACAAAGGGCAGAGATCACAGGTTGAGGCAAGAACCCTTTACTGGAAATAGCAATGAGATAGGAAAAATTAACTTCTGACAGATAAAAATTCCTTCCTCAGAAGACATTCTCAGTTACACTGCATTCAGAGAAACCATCCTCATGCTAAGAGTCAAAATCACCAGCACAGTTAGCTCTTCTCATTTTCTTGAAGTCCAGGACTAGGCTGGTAACAAGCAGAGTCCTGCACTATTGCTTAATCTTCACACCTGCTTGCTGCTGTAGCACCCAGAAGCAATAAATTATTCAAGAACATTTAATTTGCTCCAGGCAAAACTACCCAAACAAAACCAAATTGAGCATAAACTGTGCAGAAAACCAAAAATTACAGGAAGGAAAATAAAAGGATACTTTAATGATGGTTTGCTACCTATTGTGTGCTCAGAGGTTGAACTCACTGGATTAAAAGAATCAACCAATAAAACAGGAATGCAGTAAAAAGCAGCTACCAAGGCTGGTTCAGCAAGCTGCCCTCCTTCCAGAGAGTGAGAACAATGGCCATCACTGCAGCCTTTTCATTAGCCCTCTGAGAGCTTTCTTCCCCACCTTTTGTATTAAAGCAGCAGTAACATTTAGGTAAGTTAAAAGGTAGGAAAAAGGGAAAAAAAATCTCAAGAGAGATAAGCTTTCCCAATAGCTCAGCTTTCCAAATAATTCAAGTTAGTTAAATCTCAAAAGAATTAAAGAAGAGGGAAATACATTTCAAGAAGGAACTTGGAGAAGTTCCTTGAAAAGAAACAACTTGCTTGAAGAAAAGCAGTTGCTTATGTTAGGCAAGAGAAACCTAAGAAACATTGATGGAAACAGAGGATGCCATCCAGGAGCAACACAGCTGATTGTCAAAATGTGGTTTTGTGTAGCAAACCAGAAAATGCACTCATGGCATGAAAAAATGCTCACAGTGAAAAGGCAAACAGAAAGAGTAAGAGAAAAAATAAGTGTTCAAGGCCAGGTTGGATGAGGCTTGGATAGTGGAAGGTGTCCCCGCCCATGGCAGGGGTTGGAAGGAGATGACCTTTAGGGTCCCTTCCAACCCAAACCATTCCATGATTCTGTAAAGTAAGTCCATGGTTCAAGCCTGCTTCCAAAGGGAGAAGCTGGCAGGCACGGGAACCAGAGGAATCAAGTGACAAGAAGGGACAAGTAACACCGCCAATGTGATAGGCGAGGCAAGTCCAATCTGGTAAGGGTAGGTTTTGCCTAACCAGCAAAGTCTACTAGCACAAAATTAACCCAAAAAAAGTGTTTCATTGTTTTAAGCTGCATGTCACTCTTACACCAGAGCAGCAATGCCATCATGCAGCTGCTATGGTTTGAATCCTACCATCAACCCAAATGCATGGTCAAATCAGCACTCAGATGAAGAACAGAGTAAAACAAAACACCTTTAAGATCTCACACACCAAAAGAGATCCTCACCTGAACCATGGGCCTGCATTCTGGTCTCACCACCTTCATGAAAGATGAAGAAACAGAAAGGGTCCAAAGAATGGGATTGTGAGTGGTTAGAGACATAGAAAAACATGTGAAATGTTAAAGATTAGGGCTACCGAGAAGAATTCCAGCAAATACTATGAAGTGCTATGTACCATAGGTCTATAATACCAAAACAAAAAGATTAAATAGTCAAGGTAAAGTCTGCCTAACAGAAAAAATTACTTATTTAGTCTGTGACCAAACCAAACAAAACGCTAATACAATTCAAAAGCTACCTAAAGTTATATTATTCAGATTATCTGAAATAGCATTTGAAGTATGTTACATGTGCCTTCTGTTCTAACTATCCCAGAAGAACTCAAGAACATCATGTTAGAGCCTCAACACATGAATGCTGAAAGAGTCATGGTCTCTAGGTTTTCTTTTTCCCCAGTTGTTCTTCAATGTGTTATACATGTCTGTGCACACACATCTAAGACATGTTGTATTTTATTTCAAAAGTGTACGTCATTTCCAACCACTACACTGCAAAACTGGCTGTTTTATTTAATACACCTAGGTCTTGAAAGAGAAATACAAACAGGAGCATGTTATTGCACTGATCAGCATTTTCTCCAGTTTTTAATTATATGATACTTAATTTGACATTTCAATGAAAAACCTTTTGTTTTCACTAAATATTTTTATAGTGTGCAGGAATGGAGTGGGAAGGGAAAGGAAAAGCACAGGAGTAAGCTTTTCCCCACAGTCATACCAGGCTTTTTGACACTGCAGAACCTGTCATCTGACACTAAGTCACCTCAACCTAGAGACAGACCATTGGGTTACAACCCACTGACATTGTGGCCTTCCTGTGCGTTTCTGGTATTCAGCTAAAAGCATTTTGTGTCAATAATGTATACTTCTGTATGAAGAAGAGGCAAAAAATAGAATGTGTCAGTTATGAACATACCACTTAGCTCTTGCCGATTTGCTCGGGTACTGTCAAGCTGAGACCAAAGCTGCCTGACTTCTTCTTGTGACTGAACCTTGAGTTGCTCATGCTTGACCTGAAGCTGGTCCAGCTACAAAAAAAAAAAACATGTTAAAACCAAAAAACACCACCCCACCATAGCTTGTTAAACAATTTTGTTCTCAGGGCTTATTTTACATGCAAGAGACACTTCTGTCAGAACTAGGTGGAAACAGTGACAACACCACTCTCAGCTCCTGACAGTACCAGAGATACCGAGTAGCAGCATCTCTTAACTACTACACCCACTCCTCTGAGAGGGAAGAATTTGTTCCTGATGCCATAAGTATCTTCACTGGCTAAAAATAAGGCATTAGCCAGATAAAAACAAAATGTGAGAACCGTAAAATTAGGAATACAAATATGGATGAAGAGATGGCACCAAATGGAAAAAAGGCAACTGCATTCTAAAGGTTTTGAACTCCTGTGGATACTCCCAGAGTATTTATCTGCATGATGCATTTTGCTTTTTCAGTAACATCCCTAAATACTAACAGGTCACCCAAATTATATGTATATGGTCTAGTTTTTGTTACATAAACAGCAATCAACTACTCTGAACTACTAAAGAAATGTAATTTACCTCCTTCTGAAGATCCTGTTCTTTTTCTTGACTTTTCATCTTTATGTCTTCTAGGATTTGATTATGTTCAGCCTGCAGCTGTTCTTGTAATTTTGTGATGGTTAACTGGTGTTGCCTCTCCAGTTCCATACATTTCACTAAAATAAAAAATTAGTTCTGTTACTCCCTCATTCCAGTTAATGACTAACCTGTACAACTTCTGTGCAACAAAAACAAGAATGCATGTCTCTAGCTTAAGCTTTCAAGGAATCACAGAAATGCTTGAACAGTAAAATATTTGCAAGTCAAACACTTCCATGCACTGCTTCATAGTTCTCTGCATCCCACACTGTTAGTTAGCCAAGAGACAACCATTTGTTTCATTAAGCCTTAACTATTCACAATCCAAATGCAATTTTTTTTGTTAGAAAAAGCTTCTATTAATATTAATCACAGTTTTGATTAACTCACCAACTGTCAAAACAGGTTTTCAGATGGAAGCAAAACAACACCTCCCTTTAACATTCATCTCACATCTCATACTCTGGGGAAGTCAAAATGCAACAATGCTATCCAGGTTTTAAACCATTTTTCATTTACAACCTGTTGTCTAGACAGTCTCATGCCATTGTCCCAGTTTTTAAATAAGGCTACATAAATACAGCTTGTATTTGCTTTTATACATGTGGTAAAATCACTTAGCTATGTCTCTGTTCAATAAAACAGCTGCCTCCCAGAGCATGATACTTACTTTTAGACTGTACATTCTCAACAGAAAGAAGCCCCAGCTCTGCTCTGACTTTTTCCAAATCCATTTCCAGAGATTTCTGCAGTGCAATCATCTCAGCCTGATGTTTTTCACACAGCTCCTCACACACGTTTTGTAAACGTCTATCAGACTCTAATTCGCAGTCTCTTTTGAGGGCCTAAGAGAGTAAAACACGCATTATATTAAAGCAAATACGTTTAGTAAATTAATGGGGTTTTTTTCCTCCATTTATTTGTCCTTTACAATAAATGTGTAGCAGATCTGGGACTTGTACCAGCTCTTGTTTTCTGAAAGGAGCTTTATTTTTTTCTTGTATAAAGAACAGAATTTGTACCTCTAATGCCTGGACATGTGTCTCTTCCATTTCCAATTCTATTTTCTTTCTCTGGTCAACTGTGAAATAAAATACTTATTAATAAATTTACGTAAAATATTATTAAATTATAAGTAGAAATATGGATGAGATTACAATTTTCAACATCAAACCCAGGACTTAAATGGGCAGGCACAGAGCAGGGTAAGATGCTGGGTTCCACACCTGCTGTTATGTTATATCCCACTAGTTCACTTTCATTTTAGAAAACAAGCATTCTAGAACTCACAGCTGCAAAGACAACTCAGAAAGTAAAGTTCAATTTAACTAGTAAAGCCTGCTTAAGTCTACAGAGAACATGATACTAAAAAGAAAAATAACCCTAAAGATACTAATTCAAATTACTATTGATGCCATTTCAACATTTCACTGCACACCACTATGAGCACAGAATTACCTCCAGAAAGACAAAGCCTACCAGCAGCAGCAGGGAGGAAACTTCAAATTTCTTCTACAAATGTCTAGGAAAAAAGACTGCAAGACAGATGCCACTATCTGCTCAGTTATCACTGACACCAACAGATTCTTCCTTTCCAGCTCCTCCCTTGATTAACTCCAGCTTCTTGTTTGGCCCCTTTTTTGATCTGAAGGAACCCTGTAAAAGCCTATCAGCCATGTTGCCTAGGCTTATTTATAATATTTAATAGTTTATAATATGCAACCATTATTTCAAGTCTTTCCATGGGAAAAGAAAACTTAGAGATTAAACTGGTATTAAGTTACATTGGTAAAACACACCTTAACAGTATTGATATTAAGAACTGCATCTTGACCTCCCCCTGCTCCCAGATCCCACTGTGCTATCAGTTCATTACACTACTGGTGGTAACAAAAGGCTTCCTACTTTTAGGTCAAAAAGAAACACCCTTAAATGAATGTTCTCTTTCTCTTAGGGAAGGACAACTAAAGGAATTGTTTCTAAACCTTATTTCAGAGCTCAGAGGGATGTGATGAGCAGTCTAGCTGGAGAGCCTGCAACTAGCAGTGTTCTCCAAGGATCCATCTGAATAAAAGGAAAAAACTTCTTTACTGTGAGGGTGACAGAGCCCTATAACAGGCTGCCCAGAGAGGCTGTGGACACTTCTTATTTGCAGATATTCAAAACATGCCTGGATGCAATCCTGTGCAAATTGCTCTGGGTGACCTGCTCTAGTAGGGGCTTTGATGATCTCCAGAGAGCCCTTCCACCTCAACCAGCCTATGATTCTGTAAACTTCTTCAGTGAGGCGCTGCAAGATTCATCTTTCTCCAAAAATTCCTCAAGCTCTGCCATATGGGTCAAAAATGGTCTGACCTGGAAAGAGGGAAATTTCCCAAACAATGCCAAGAGCATCATCAGCAGGCCTTCAGTACTATGAGATGCAGCTGCCTTCTTGCTTATGCCAAAATACAGTCATTATATGAAGTGCAGCTCAAAGGACACCCAGCTACAGGTTCTCACTGAGCCTTTCAGCTCCTTCCCAACTCCTTCCTAACACTGAGAGGGTAAGCCAGGAAGCATTCATATATCTTCTCAGAAAGATAACAGAGTGCTGACTTAGGGCAAGAAAAACTGAGAAAACATAAGGGATAAGAGCTCTCCTCTTTGCACTGATCAAGTTCTTTACGAGAACTTGGTCTAAAGCCTCCTGAAAGAAAGTAATTCAGTTTAGCACTAATTTACAGATGAAGAACAACTAAACTTAGGTCTGCACAGCTTCATTTTCATATATAGAACATCCACTCTTGCACATGCCAGTACTGCCCATATTAGAGGTAACACCAGCTGTCATTCACAGGCCAGCTCTACACCAAGACAGGAACAAAATACTTATTCCCCAGTTTTAATACCTAGCTCTTGCTGATACTTGGACTTAAGGTCTTCTTTTTCCTTCAGACACTGTTCTTTGATCCTCTCGCACTCCAGCTGGTGGCGGCTTTGCAGAATGGCTACCTCCTGAGCACGTTTGTCATTGAGCATCTCCCGCAGCTCCATGAGGGCAGTCTCCTTCTCTTTCCTCAAGTTGGACTGTGTAAGCTCCAGCTGAGAGGTGTGCATATTGTTTAAGGTCAGGCGTAAAGCTTCCAGTTCAAGGCTGTGCAGTGTCTGCAGTGGAGTAAAAAAGGGTTTCTCCCTCCCCTCTAATGAAATGTGCTCGCTTTTTCATGACTAGTTTCAATTTTGACTGTTAAACACCTCTAAATTTTGCCTTTCTGTACTTGCAGAGTGTTTCTTTGTGGCAAGAACCCTTAAAATAAGCTGCTATAATGATATTTGAACGTTTTCAGGGCAATGTAAAAGGCTTTCCTTACCTGACTCTTAATTTCCTACAAAATATCCTCTATCTGTCCACTTCCTCACATCAAAGTAGAACAGAAGCTCACCCCAGACCGTCACTGTCTATTGAAAGAACGCCTTATGTTTGCTGTTGGTTATAATTTGTTAACAAAGTAAAGTTCTAAATGATATTGGAGAAGTAGAAATAAAATTCACCACTTCTCAATCCTTAAGTAAACTAACCAGTGTACCAACAGGTTATAATTAGACCAAAACTAGACATATTCTTTCCATTTCCACTTGCATTTAGTGGAAGTGTTCAAAAACCCAGGAAATAAATAGAAGTAAAAGTCATGTTTTCACACTTCAGCTTAGCAAGAAAGCATTCCTAATTATTAATACTGGGATAATTAGAAAGTGGGAGGGGTTTATATACTTCATAAAATTTACTTGCTAAACTTGCCAAGATAAAAAATTACAGAGCTGTATTTTCTCTTTTAAAATCATCAATTTAAACATCCAGTTTTCTTCAGAATGAATATTAAAATATAATTAATGTTAAAATATATATTAAAATATATATAAAATAAATTAAATATAATACAAAGTGAGGATTCTGGGGAACTCTAAAATATATCTACTGCCACCCACCAATAGAACACTCCTTTTCCTTTGGCTGCAGCACTATGTGAAAGAGCACGTGTAAGATCCACAAAAATTAAGGAGAAGGCTCCTTGATTTCTGTGTATGCTGGAGATCATCAAGTCAGCTAAGAACTATATTAACCACTGTGAGATTTCCTGTTTTTACCTGGGATTGGAGCTGAGCTTGCTCATGCTCTGCTCTGTGTGTGGCTGTCATTTGCTGCTGGAGTTCATCTAAAAGGTGCCTCTGTTCCTCCTTTAGCTCAGCACGGAGCTTCTCCATTTCCTCAGAGTGTTTAGCAGCCAGCTCAGAGATTTCCCGATCGTGCTCCCGTTCATGAACCTGCAGAGAATACTCAGATGAAAAGCTTTCTTCAAAATATGCTTGTTTAGCCCTAATTATGGAACAAGAATTCTCCACTCCCCCTGACCCCAAAGCAAAAACATCACAGAAAAAAAAATAAACAGAATTTCACGTCTCTAAAATGTTTACACTGCTCACATGACAACGCAAAATTACTTTATTTTTCCAAAATAAACCCAATTACAGCATGTACCTTTTTTATTATAGCAATCTCTTCCTTTCTCTTTTCTTCCAGCTTCTGTTGTTCTTCCACTTTGTCTTTTATTTCAGCATTTAACTCTTTAATCTGAAAACAGGCATACAAACATTTGCAATGGCTACCTTAAGCATTCCGAAATCCCATGACTCCCGCAGTTATCAGGGTTTCCTACCTCTCTCTCGTGTGCCAAACTCACTTCAGTTAATTCAGCAAGGTGCTGAGTCTCCATCCTATCCATTTCCTCTTTGTAATGCTTCTCCATCTTGGACTGAGCCTCCTGGGCAGCCTGACAGGACTCCTGCAAGTGAGCCTCAAGCTCCAAATGAGCCTTTTTCAACTGGGCAATTTCTTCAGTCAACTGGCTTTTTTTGTCACTGTATTCAGTAGTCTTTTCCTTTATTTCAGCAGTAAGTTTATTAATTTCTTGGTTGCTGAGGTTTAACTTGTCTTCATAGCTCAGTCTTTCACACTCCTGTATTTCTTTGATGTTTTTAATTTCAGCATTAAGCTCGTGGATGTTTTGCTCAAGGTACTCAATGATGCTAACATTCTCTGCTAGTGCTTTTTCTGCTTTCACTAAATCCTTCTCCACATTGGATAGTCTCTCTCTTAAGGCTGTTTTTTCCTTCAATAAAAGTGCTAAATTTTGTTCTTTATTATTGATTTCAGCTTTGAGCAACTCCAGGTCTTTTAGCAATGTCTCTTCAGATACGGTTTTCTGACTCAACAGCTCTGCTATTCTCTGGTTTTTAGCCTTCTGAGCATCAAGCTGGCTTTGCATACCATCCCTTTGACTTTGCAAAGCTGCCAGCTGACAGCCAAAAAGAGCCTGCACTTCGCTTGTCACGGAATCAGAAGCTGTTTTCTGCTCCTGAGCATCTCTCACTAACTGCTCCTGAGTTTGCCGCTGCATCATCAACATGTCGCTTTCCTCCTGGAAGTGTTTCAACATTTCTGGCCAGGTAGAGGGGTTTGACATTTGTGTTAGAGATGGCTGGCCTCCATCCTCACCCTGCTGCTTTACTAGAAGCATGAGTTTATTTTCAAATTCTTTCTCCCTCTCCATTTTCTGAAGAAGCTCTTTTTCACAACGGATCCCTGCTTCATGTTCTTCCTCCAGTTTTGCACGCATATGAGAGAGCTCAGACATGGCTTTTTCCCAGTTTCCAACAGCTTCTTGGGTGTCATGATAAGGCACTTCCAAGGCTGACTCCTGATGGAGCAGCTCAGCTGGCTTCAGATGTCTCTCTGCTAAACACATAATCTCATCATCTTCTATGTTACCATGGTCTCCAATTTTGTTTTGCTGCAGGGAGCCATCTGACACATATGAAACAAAGGCCTCTGCTCTCACCTCTGCCCCTTCAAAAACGTCTTGAGCCAAGCCACTAAGACACGGCCCCTCCTCAAGGCTAGAGTTTAATGGAGAAGATACAAAATCTCTGCTGGGTTCTAGGAGCACACTGCTGTCTAACCCATACATACTGCATCTGCCCTCTTCAATGGCATGGTCCTCTGAAGAACTGGACCCACAGGAGTCTTCTGGAGTTTCTGTGGAAACAAGGTATTTAGCCAATATACCTTCATCACCACTGAAAAGCCCTAGCTCTGACAAGGGTCCTTCAGACAGGTTCTCCCCTTCACCATTTCCATTATCCTTCATGATCCCTAAATTCTTTGTTTCTTCTAACTGATCCCCTGAGGAGTCATGCTGGAACTCCAGTTCTAGTTGATGCACTGGCTCATCTCTGTCTTCCAACTGGCATACTCTGTCCCACATCTCCTCAAGATCCACTCCCTGAAACTGAGACATCCCTGATAAAATCTGGTTTTCCCTCAATTCCAATAACTTTTTATTGGAGACAATCTCTCCATCATGCTTTTGCCTTACATCCATACATTTTTTAGCTTCATAAAGTTGCTTTTCATTTAATTCCTGGATGTAGGAATTCAGCTTCTGAATCTCTTCATTCAAGGACTGTTTTTCTTTTTTATATCGCTGGGCTTCCTTCACTTGCTCTTCTGCATAAGAAAGTTGATACTTAAGGCCATCAATTAAATTGTTGTATTTAGTCTCTATTTCCGATTTTTCCCTCTGAAAGTCTTCCCGTTGGTTTTCAAGTTTCTTCCTCAAATTTTCTTTACTAGTTTCAGATTCTCGAAGCCTTACATTTAAGTCAATTATTATGCCATTCAAATTCTGAATGTGTTCTTCAGAATTCAAAGCACAGAGTTCTTTCTTTAACTGTTCAAGTTCATTTTTATATTTTAAAATAATTTCTTTTTCATAGACCTGCTTGGCTTCTGCAATCTCTCTTCTGTGGCATTTCTCCAGCTCATTCCTTAAGTTACTCAACTGCCTGCAAACATCCTTCTCATGACTGATTTTCAGTTCTTCAATATGCTGCTGTTCTTTCACTTTGGATAAAGCAATTTCCTTTTTTAATTCTGTTATTTCTGAGTCCTGGAGAGAAAGTGTGTGCTGTAGTATAGACAAGCCAGATCTTTCTGATTTCAGTAGATCTTGAAGACTTTTAATAAATTGCTCTTTTTCATCTATGCTTTTGTGTAGCTTTTGCATTGAATCTTTCATATCCTCTTCCATTTGGGCAAGCAGATTTTCTTTATCTTTGGTATTCTTAAAAATAAAACATTACATATAAAATATGCCATGATTTAATTTCCTTAAACCTCATGTTTTTAATTTGCATTCAGAAATAACAACATTTAAGTTTAAGGTTTCTATTTATGGCACTACTAGTTACACTCTTAAAGGAAACCAGACATTAAGCTGTTTCATTAATCTATGTTAGTCACCACAACCCCTATAAATTTATATCCATATAAAAAGACTTTTTTCAAGAATACGTCCCTACAGCAAATTCAAGTTACCACCAAGTTTGAAATAATTAAAAAAAAGAGTATGTTTTTACCTTTTGAGAAGACTCCAGCTGTACTTCCAGGTCATGTGCTCTCTCACACAGTATCTCCAAGTGTGCATTTTGCTCTCTGAGACGATCCTGAAACAAGGACATTTGCTGCTGGGCTTCTAATACTTCATTTTTCCTGAGACTTTTACTCCTCAGTAGCTCAGTAACCTGAACACATAAAAGGCACTCACAAGTCAGGAGAAAGTTTATATCCAAACGACCTATACACAAGACTCTCTGTAAACAAGTGTATTTACAGATTTAGGGTAAATCTTTCATTCTCAAGGAATAAAAATAGTCCTGAAAAGCACGCAACACTTTTCATGTTTTAGATACTATTACTTATAGAAAAGATGCAAATGTTAGATAATTCATCCCTATGGCAAATTTTCTAACATTATGAACCTATACATCTAGCATAATAAATCATACTGAATTCCTCCAATACGAAGCAGAACTTCCAATAGACTGGACATGTCATTAAGAGGACAATTAACAAAACCAGTCTTCCCTGCAAAGGATTTACAGCTCATTACTAAAGGTTGGTTTTTTCCTCTCCACATCCCTTCAAATGAAAGGAAAACATTTCTCCCATCAGGGTAACATAAAAAATGTTTTATTTAATATATTTTTCTCAGTATGTTACTAAAACCAAGGAAGACTATGTAAGACAGTATATTAGTGCTTTCATCTGTTATCAAAGTTGACATCTTTCCACAACGTGCATCATCTCACTAGACTTATTCAGAACATGCCTGAAATGCTATTAAGGCTTGATCCTTGTCTTTCAATGGCTTATGGTGCAAATTCCAAACACCTGTTGAGTAGCCTTCACTTTTACCACATTTTGCTGTTGCAACCAGAACTGTAGATAGAAAGTAGTATTTTTTGTTATTTTACAAAATTTCATTTAGCAGACATTTTTCAGGGCATAAGCAACTCCTTTAAGATAATTCCTGGACTAAAAAATCTCAGGTTTTATTTTTAATAATTTTAAATCCCTTTCCCTTCCTATCCAGACTTTTCACATATGTAATCCCATATCCTTCAAACCTGAAACAGTTACTATACAGAAACATTTCTCTTTGGCATATACTACAAGGCTCCAAGGACAACAAATACATAGGTTCAGAGAGAATAGCCACTAGAACACTGAGCATCACCATGAAAGAATAAAGCATTTTCTAAAATACATTTTAAAGCAGAGAAAGGCTGCAGTATATCTCATTATACAGGGATCAGATCCATTATCAACCTGTTGCACTGAAGCAGGTTCCTATGTGTCACAGAGGCTGCTTGAACCGTGTCATTTTAAAATTTCTTTCTTTGAGCCAAGTCACATTACCTCAGCACAGTAAGTTTCTGTCTAACAGCTGAGATGTTCCAGTTGCCCAAGCAGAAACTCATAGATTTCTCTGGCATAGGACAAATGACCACATGCAAACCCAAACTGTATAGCAACAGCTGTGTACGGGCCACAAACCACTTGTGGCAGGATAATCCCCCACCACAGAAGGGCTTATCTGTTCTGCCTATCAGCTGGTGCAACAGCTCAGGGCTTCTTCCCCCTCACAAGAATTTGCTAATGGGTGAAATATCTCAGGCCAGACATCTGTCTGGTACTGAGATATTTCTGGCACCATGGATGTGGCATTCCCAGCTGACAATAAACATCTTGCCTTGGGAGAGAGATTGAAGGAAGATAAGCTTGAATTTCTGACTGACAGACACTTAACTTCATAAACTATAAAAGCTACACCAAATTTTCACATGGCAGAAGTGTTCTGCACGTTCTGTGGAAATGTGTGGGGCCCTTCCCCAAAGCTGGGATGCCACTTTGTGGTTACTCTCTCAGGGCTGGAGTGAAAGCAATCTGTGTACCTCATCATGAGTTCAGTGCTAAGTTATATTGACTCCTAATCTATACTAATTCTTTGCTAGCTATAATATAGGCACCTTTNAAGGAAGATAAGCTTGAATTTCTGACTGACAGACACTTAACTTCATAAACTATAAAAGCTACACCAAATTTTCACATGGCAGAAGTGTTCTGCACGTTCTGTGGAAATGTGTGGGGCCCTTCCCCAAAGCTGGGATGCCACTTTGTGGTTACTCTCTCAGGGCTGGAGTGAAAGCAATCTGTGTACCTCATCATGAGTTCAGTGCTAAGTTATATTGACTCCTAATCTATACTAATTCTTTGCTAGCTATAATATAGGCACCTTTATATTGTGCACTGTTTTATGTAATCTACTAGTAGCTGTTTTAACCTGTTTAAGGCCATTTGTCTGTTAATCTTCTGCCTATTCAGTAAATAACTCAATTTATGATAGACCTGATCTGCAGTTCTTAAGAACTCACAAGCCAGAGCAGTTTAGGTGCGCCTCACCTAAAAAGTCTGAACCTAAGGCAGGGCTTGTCTAATGCTTTCACTCAATCCATAACACCACTAATAGCATTGTGTACAATTCCCTAACAAGGGCTTAAGTGATGAACAAAGAAGTGCAATGACTTTCAAATCATTATGCAAGCAAGTGGAAAATCTGAGGATATTTCCAGGACTTCTCCATAGCAACCAGGAAAAAACCCTACCCCGCCCTGAATTAATTTTCACTGCTCTGCTACAAACTGAACTATGAGGAGCTGCATTATCAGCTCCATGTTTTTACATTCACAGTCTAAAACTGTTCTTGCAGTCTCTGTAAGGACATGCAAATTGGAGGAGAGGCACACCTGATGTAACTGGAGCTGTAACTCATGAATCTGACCAGCGACACGTGAAGCCTCCTCCTGCAGCTCATCCCGGTCTTTCTTGGCCTGTTGAAGGCAGGCTGTTAACTTCCTGATGATTTCATTCTGCTCCTGAACTGTCGTTTCCTACAGGGGTCAGAAGAAGTGCACTTTTAACATTAAGCTACTCTTAACATATTTGGAACCAAGTAGCTTTTCTTGAAGCCAAGCCTTTACAGAGTCTGTAGTTACATTTCAGTTTTAACCAACTTGCACCAAAGAAGTCCTTGTGTCCAAAGATGATGGCAGGCATGATGGAAGAGGAGTCTTAAATTGATCTCAGAGATGACAAACCTAATCAAAAGTGATTTTAAAAACAAATGATGGGATACCAGCAATGAAATTGGTATTTTTACTTCCAAGTTTGTAGCTTTTATTGATGTAAAAAGCAATCAAGTTTTCAGAAAGGATATAATGAATATTTAGTACCCTCTAAATTGTTTCCTATCTGCCAGCAATTCCCTTCAGTCACGTGAGAGGAAGGTAATGAAATGGGATACATTAATCCTATTTTATGTTGATCACATTTATCTTTTCAATTTATTTCTCACCAACAGGAAATGTCTTTGTTTCCCCAATCCTAGAATGAGAAAAAGAACATATAAAGGGGAAAGTAACTAGTCTTAGAAAGAACCTGGTAATAACTTACCTTTACATAGAGAAAGGGAATGCAAAATATTATTTTTTTAATATTCTGGAAGAGGATGCTGCTTTTTGCACTACATATTAGCCAGGTGAAGTACTTCTCACTAAAAACCAATAGGTTTTTCAGTCTTGCAGCCTACGTATTTTTAAGATTAAAAGAAGGTACTATTATCCCATTACCCAATTCTGTGAAACATACCTGAAGGTGCATGGAATCATTGTGCTGGGTGAGTTGGTCCTGCAGCTCATCCATCTGTACAGTGAGTCTTTCCATTGCTTCCTGCTTTTCCAGCAGCCTGCTCTCCAGCTCAGCTATCCTTGCCTGACACGTCTGAGCATCAGCCTCGCTGTATTCTGCAGCAGAATTTATCCTATCTTTCTTCATAAAGGAAACAGAAATGCATCTAGTCACTAAAAATACCATTTCTGGTTTGTGATTAGTCTGAAAACAAACTCAGCTTCAAGGTTAAGCCCTGGGCAAATTCTACTTTAAAAGTAACTCAATGCTGGGACTTGGTATTTAATAGAAACATTACATGCATAAAATCCTTAAGGCTTAAAAACTTCAAATTAAAAATGATCATAGATAATACATTTTCATGATAGTTTAAGGCACAAAAGTAAAGTAAAAGTGTTGTGATTCTATAGCACCAAACGGTGGCAACATGCCATTTTGGCATGTATTGGGATTTAAATACCTCAAGTTGTGAGGAAGGAAGCAGAATATTAGCAATTTAAACAAACCCTTTACATCCATCTGACTGGAGAACAGTCCACACAAATAAGAAACAAAAATGTAAAGTTCTTCAATTAAAATTAAATTTCTGTGGTTTCTTAGGAGCAACATTGTTACAATCATCATAGAGCATACAGTATCTTGTATTTTATTTTGAATACTTTTTGGTTGTATTGTATGAAATAATGAAAAATGAACCCAAGTATCAACTGGAAACATTAAAAACATTCAAATTTCTCTGGGCAAAGTCTATGATTTTACAAAACCCAATTTTCTTAGTAACCAATTTTCACAGTCAGTATGTGTACGTACAGAGAAATGCCTGTTTTATACCATAAAATAGTGAAATCACATCAGTTTCATCATATTTGATAACGATGTTCAATTAATCATTTTAGCAACGAATTATCAGTCTTCTTTCAGCTCCATCCAGCATCTTCTATTAAAGATACATCTTTTCACACTTACTTCAGTTGCATGATCATCCAGTGGCTCCCAGCTAAACAAATCAGTGCTGCCCTGGTAAATAAACAAATAAAACAAACACTAAATCATAGCTATTTTATATAAAAATAAGGAAAACCAGAATTATTTTGGAAGCATCTTAAGCATGAGCCAGAAAGGTCTGTGTTGTGAGAAACTGACTTTATGCTAAATCCAGCTGGTCTTTCATGGTGAAATGAACTAAACGGCAAAAAAAACAACCAAACAAAAGTATTATAATGTCCACTTAAATTTAGGGCTAAGCCTCAACACTGATTCAATGCTTGATCCTCTGCTGTTGTAGCTGGCAAACACCTGAGCAATCTTTATTCTACTATTAAAAATAAGTAAACTGACAGGAGATTATTTAACAAACATGCTAAAACCACTCAAGTAATCACAAAAGCAACACCTTTTTCTGACACACAGATTTAACATAGCTTGATACCTTGAAAGAGGTTTCCCTCTCACTAAATTCACAACAAGACCAAGATGACTATTGTATTATTCGGAAAAGGCAGTCACAGCTCTCCCTGCATTTTGAGTCTGCTTGAAGTAGTGCCCAATGATTACTGCCTCCCTGGAGGCACCCTCTCCAGGTAACCTAGAATTCCAGCTGCTTTACAAACCAGCTGTTTTGAAAAAAGCTGCTTAGCAGCAATAAGTGATTTTTGTTTGTTTTTTTAATTTAAGCTCACACAAATGTAGCAAGGACACTGCTATGGCTTGAGTGATAAAACACTGTTTTTCCTCAGTGTGTAGCTTCATAAAAGCCTTTGCAATGCTAACATTTTGTTGAAGATATCCTGAAAGCATCAGGGATACCCTTACAACAGAAAGCAGGATAACACACACAAATTTTATGCCCCATCATTGCAGGTTTGCAAACACAGTAGTTTGATGCTATTTTGTGGTATGTTGTAAAAACACACCAACATCTGGTGAGATGCTTTTGGTGCAGAAGGCACCAACTCCGCAGAATTCTTTCCACAGGGAACATGACTATCTTTAGAGAGCCATCAGTACGTACATACCAAAATACATCAGACACAAGCAGAGTCACACCTCAAACAAACCTGTGGAAATAACATCTATGCTGGCTTTACAATGGCTACTGAGAGCTTGCTGGAATAAATTATAGTTTTCCAGAAAACATTTAAACATATTTGAGCCAGCCAAGTGATACAAAACCAAATTAATGCTGTGCATTATAAGGTCCTGACAGTTTTTAATCTGTTGATCTCCCAATGCAGATTTGACATTTCATGAATTCACAGCCACATAACCGTAGGTCTGACCAAAGAGAAGTCCATGTGAAAAACTTTAATTTAGGAGGCTAACAGCTCCCTGGCAATAACAGCTGCCCAGGCCATACCATGGAGATTAGCAAATGAGATTACTTTGTTAGAGAATGAACGATTACAAGTGAAAATAACACCAGTTCACTTACCTCCCAAGAGCAGCTCGTGGCCAGTGCCAGTGAGCTAACACTCAATTAGTAAAACAACCATATGAACACTTCTGTTACCTGCAGAGGGAGTGAAGGCAAGAAATACTAAAATTTACCTGTGCCTCTGCTGCTGCCTCTAGCAGGTTGGTGTCTTCAGCCTGACCCTCTAGGCCCTTCCCAGCATCTCTGGCTGCTACTGGGTGCTCTTCCTTTGGAAGGTCATGCGTGTGGACAGCCGAGCCCTTCCTCTTCGCCGCCTTTTTCTGCGACTGCGCGACGTCGCCCTTTGCTTTTCGCTGTCTGAAGTAAGCAAACTGTTCAGGAAAGATTGCAAGAGGTACAGGGAGAGGTAAGCAAGGAAAAAGTAGCAGGACCACAGGATTAACACAGTCATGGGTGACAGAGCTCCTGTCTTGATAAAATATATACATCTGCAGAAAAACTGCTTTATCTGCCTACTTGCCACACATTCACAACATACTGGATAACTGTGCCATTAAGCAACAAATCTCACACCAGCACTAAAGGCTCATTTCCACACAAGAATCAAAGTTTTACTCAGTGAAACTTGGTGTGTCAATAATAATCCAGAATTACAGCAAGACAAATTAGTAAAGGAAGGGGTTGCCAATATACTAGAAGCATTAGGAAAAAAAAATAATTGAGCAGTCTTTCTGCAAGACCAGCAAAAACAAGAACCCCCTTGTCATGGTGCCAGAAGCAGCACACTCCTACAAATACATCTAAACACGTCTTAGCCAGCGTAAGCTTTGAGATGAGGATTCACTTCCGTTAATTTTAATGCTCCTTCCCTGCCACCCCCTTAAGAGAACACAGCAAAACTTCTTTGCCAGAAAGCAGCCTCCAGTACATAAATAGAAAATCAATTAAGCCAGGTCATTTTAATTTCTTCTGTTGAAGAATCAGATGCTCTACTTTATCAGGCTATCACAGCTCTACAAAGCCCCAGAGACTTGTAAAGAATGTCACTGACAATTTATTACCCAACTCTCCCTAACACCCTAAACAGCTTAAAAAGGATTACTGTTATTTTCAACTCCAGTATTGTGTTAAGGCAGCATTTCCAAGTAACATCTCCCCCATAGCAGAAGTCCAGGTATCCTTCTCATAAGGAGAAAGACTTCTTCAAGGTTAAGACCACAGATTATCAAATGCAGTGTTATATCCTTGGGATGAGACAAAACAGACAGTTAACTGACGACTGGATGTAAACATCACTGCCAAGTTCTACCTGCAATACACATGAAAATCCACTGCTTAACACCTTGGTTTTCCTGTCAAACAGCCACCCTGCAGAAAAATCCTGTTCCATTCTTCTCATTTAGTTTGTGAAAAGGATCTAGTTCAGTCCCCTCTCCTTACAGGAACTTCTACCTGACAGCTTAGCTACTCAACAAGTGCACAGTTACACATCTGTTACAGCCAGCAGCCTGTTTAAAAGGCACATTTGCAGAAAGACATCAATTTCTTAACGGCTGATAAAATACTTATGTACAAAAAACTTAATTTTTAAGATTACCTTCTGTAATTTCTACAGTTAGCAATACTGAAATGCAGATTAAATGAAGGTTGCTAGACTTGTGCCTTTCATAATAAAGAGAATGAACAGACCATAAATCTGCAGTGAGACACAAATACTATTCTCTGAAACCAGATGTCAACTCCAGCACTTACTGATGGCAATGTGTGTCAGAAATAGCTACAGCACTAATTAACCTGGTAACATGGGGAAACGGGGCAGGAGGAAACCTGCAGGAAAATGGAGAGTAGAGGAAACTGCTGAAGCAGGGAAAAAGGGAAAACAGGAGTAAAACATACAGAAAAGATGAAAGGCAGAGAGAGTGGGCATTACAGAGAGCAGTTGCTGATTCATGAAGGGAGACCAAGTATCTCCCATTAAAATATCAAGACTTGGCATGACTGAACACCTAAACACTAAAAATTTTTAAATGCACAGGTCAAGGAAAACAAAACTTAATTTTTCCCATTCACATGGACTAAACACATAAAATCATAATACATTACATGCAAAAATATCTAACTACACCAAAATATTACGGAACTACTGGACTTGGTGGAGTGGTTGGATTCAAACATGCTCCAGATTTATGGGAAAAGTTCTATTTAGAGCAATATCCAGTCTCCAAAGCCTTTCATCAGCTACAGAGTGTTATTGTAAGAGAATCTCAAATTCACAGCCAGCCATCCAACATGAAGTAGTGAGTGTGAATGTGAAGAAAGTAAGACACAACTGCCTCTGCCTCATCACAATGAGATCCCATCATGCCTGTTTTGAATGATTTAACCCTCCTTTTGCTTTCTAGAAGCACACGCAAAGGTGAAAGCTTCACTTTTAGCCAAGATGTAGCATTGCCACAGGAACCCTGAGAGCACTGTCCTGCACAGCATCCCAAGCAGCTGTTGGAACACAAGGACACCTTTCTACAGGTACCAATGCACTGCAACCTCATTTCAGCAGGACCAGTCAGTTAAAAGTTGACGTATTACTTTATGTGCTTCAGAAATCAGCACTAAAACCAACACCCAGAGAAAACAGAACAGAGCAGAAAACTACATCAGCACCAAACAGAAACAGGTTGCTCAAATAAACATTAGTCCAGCTCTTGGATACAGCAAACATAAACAACAAGTGCTCTTAGACAAAACCAAGAAGTATTTTCTAGACCTTCCTCAAAATGATGACGTGAGAAAACTTCTTGGAAAACCTGCACTCATTTTTCAGGTCCTAACTGTAAAATGGAAGCAGAGCAAAACTTCCCACACCTGAGGTGTGGCACAGAGAGCTCTGTAACTAGAAGCACGGGTGATCAACATGCAGACTAATTAATGTGAGATAGAAACAAACAAGGAGAAAAAAGCAGCACAGAATAGTTAGGCTTGTTCTGCTTCTCAATTACTACCCTGGCTATCAGCATTGCATTTGATAGAAACAGGAATCTGAGGTACCTGATACAGTCAGTACTTAGCTGCCAATTACAGTCTCCAATAAATACAACAGTTGGCATTATTATAAATATTATTAGGTGATAACTTAAATGCATCTCAATAATGGAATTGTTATTCCTATATGAAAAAGAATAATGCAAGTACTTGTCTGAAAAGGAGAACATTTAGATCATATTTCTTTGCCAAGTAATTTCTTAGCAGACTAAAATCTAAGGATGCCAAAGATAAAATAATTCATTTCTGGAGGGCGGGGGTGAGGCAAAAAGCCCTCAAGAGTTCACACCTCCAGAGAGAAGAAGCATCAAACTGCAGTTACATCACTGCACAGGTTGCTGCAACAGAGGCCTCTCACACAAGCCAGCCTCACTCCTGTCCCCTGCTGCCAGGAGCTCCTCTAGAGATGGTTCAGAAAGCTGATCTGATGGACACTGAACACTCCTGTGGCACACCAGAGATGGGATCACCTGAAGCTGTTTTAGGCTGCACCACAGCAAGGAGAACCTGCACTTGCTCACGGTTCTTCCTCCCTTTCAAAACTGTGCTGCATCCATGAGGAGGGGAGCACAAAGAAAAATACAAAAATGAAAAGCAGAATAAAAAAAGGGAAATGTCACCTGGGTGCTTTTTGGAAGCTGTCTGGTGCCCACAGTCTGCCAGCCAAAGAACAGATCTATCTCTGTGACATTTTCATCACCAGAGGAAGCACTACATCCATCTCTGCCTCTCTAAAACTCTCCTCTCAGCATTCTGTGCAGCAGCAACATTGATGGGGCTGCTAATGATGTTTGGGGTTTTTTTTAATGGGAAGAGAGAGATTTAGCATACAGTATAAAAAATAGTAAATGCAACCCTGGCTCTTCAGGTATAACTTGAAACATAAGGCAAGTCCCTGCTTGTTTTTTTTTTTTACTGGCAAACAATAGTCTTCCAACAGGTGGGAACTAATAACTTAAGCTAAGTCTGTCACATTTTTCTAATCATAAACAGGTCCTGTACCTGGAATTAATGTATGTTAACAGAAATGTTGACACAGGTTGTGCCACACTAAGGTAACCTTTCAACCTTAAGAACTCCTGCTCTCAGAGCTCTCTCTCTTGAGCAGTTGTCCTCCAGCAGAGGATTGTGCTCTCACAGCACATAACAAGGTTGGGAAGGCAGGCAGATGAGAAACTGCTGAGCGGGAGCAGGCAGTGTGGAATCCATGGCAGCATCAGGAAGGGCCAGGCCAGGGATGGAGGAGCTGCACTGCCCATCACCAGGCTGCAGCTTCAGCACAGCTCCAGCTTCAACCCTGCTCCCTTCCACAACAGCTCTCTTTGATTTTCTTGTGCACAGCACTGGTGGGAAGCAGCTGAAACAGAAACACAGCAGACACACAGGACAGCTCCAAGCCACCTCTGACCCCACTAGCCAGATACCCAGACAGCTTCCCTGCAGAAAGGCAGGATATGGAAAGGTCTGATAGGTCCCAACTTCGCACGACCCTGTTTAGCCATAGCCCCCTGGAATGCTGAGAACTAAAAAGCCTTATTTAGCAGGGATAGCCAGAAGAGAAATATGACAAAACCAGCTCAAAACCCAGCAGAAATGCTGAATTGAAAGCAAAGTAACCAAGCATTTCCAATCAGCTCCTTGAACATCGTTATCAAAACAAAGCAGAAGTGTTTATCTAACGGGGTTATCACACAACCAGCGTTAAACACATGGCTGCAGGTAATAATTACTCGGAGAATATTACTTTTATATATCAGCCTCATCCTGTGAGCACTACACAAATCCCTAAACTACACACAAGTGAAGACACCTGAATGTTCAAAGCTTATGAAGTGCTTGCTACTGGCGTGACTGGAAACCAACAAACGGAGCTGAGCTCTTTGCTCTCCCTGCGGACACCGGGATCCTCAGGTGGAAACCCAGTATTCCCACAAACACTGAATCCTAGGCAAAAATGGGAGAGCTGGGAAGGAAAAAACCCAAAACCAACGAAAACAGGGCCTGAAGGACGGTGCATGCACTGCTGCCAGCTGCTCTGTGTTGACCCGAGGCTTTGTTTCCGTGCTCGTGTAGCGGGATGGGGGCCCCGCAGGCAGCCTGCACGCAGGAGCACCGCCGGGCACGGAGCCACCGTGCCAGGGGAGCCCCACCGGGCTCCGGGGACACCCCCGGGCCGGCACCCCTCACCCAACTGCAAGTGCGGCGCGGAACCCGCCAGGGAGGGGAGAGACCCGGGCCGGGCTGAGGCGAAGCAGGCAGGGCCTGGCAACCCTCTCAGCGCACCGGGACCGGGGCGGGCGCAGCCTCCGCCTAGCCGGGACCCCCTCCCCTCACCTTAGCCCTGCCTGCCTCCAGTTTGCNACCAATGAGAGCTTCCCGCGCCATTTCAAAAGGGCCGCCGTCCCCGCCCAGCGCGGGAGACAGCCAATGGGGAGCGGGGACTTGGAGACGGCCAATGGAGGCGGGGCTAGAGCAGCCAATGGAG
>VXBC01005083.1:130503-165675 GCA_013399945.1 Ploceus nigricollis | reverse complement strand
GCTGGAGGCAGCCAATGGAGGCGGGGCTAGGGGCAGCAATGGAGGTGCTTCTGGAGGCAACCAATAGGGTGCAGGTAGTGTTGGTGGCTCCCTTCCCGCCTTTTTGCTTATTTGTAAATTTTTAGCGAAGAAATAAATTAATGCTCATTGGTTCTAAGTTGCTTCAGCTATCAGTATGCTATCCTCTATTGCTTATTGATTTCTTGCTCTTCATGCTAATTTGGTCGTCATTCTTTAATCTCTCGATCATCATTTTCTTGGACATGGAGTTGTCTCCAACTTTCTAGGCCTTAATCTCCTCTGGAGTCTTCTGGTTACTCCAACGTCCTTGAAGGGCCATAAATTTAAGATCCCAGATGTCCAACCTTCAACTCCCTTTTGCTCTGCTTATTGAAGCCGCAAAACTGGTGGCTTCTTTGTATTTTGACATCATTAAATTATAAAAATACAGGCCTTAGTCAAATCTGTTACTTGGAGCAGTGTGCCAGATTGGCAAACAGTAAAAAGCCCATCTGCCTTGAGGGCAACACAAAAAGACAAAGTCTGAATCATGAAATGTCTTAGTGAACACCTCCAAGGATCAAGCAGCCACAACTTTTTTGGGCAACCTGTTCCGGGGCTTCACAGAGAATAATTTTTCCCTAATATCCAATCTAAACCTACTCTCTGTCAGTGGGACATCATTTCCCCTTGTCCTGCCACTCGAGGCCCCTGTAAATTGTCTCTCTCCATCTTTCTTGTAGGCTCCCTTCAGATGCTGGAAGGCCACAGTTAGGTCACCTCAAAGTTTCTCTTTTCAGGCTGATCAATCCCAATTCTCTCAGCCTTTCCTCACAGCAGAGCTGCTCCACCCCTCTAATCATGTTGGTTATTATCATAATATATTTTAGAATTGTCTTTTAGAACTCATAGAAATTAAAATTAAAGGTATAAAATATCAAAATCAATAAAAGACATCAAAGAAATGCAATACTGGTATGGACCTCATCAGGTTATCTAATCCATTCTTGTGTCTGAGGAGTCCTGCAATGTTCAACACATTTGGGTTTTTAATTGTTCATAAATAACTTCTGTAAAAGTTTTTTTTTTATAGCTGTTCCATCATTTCCCTTAGTGGGTAATGAAGATTTCTTTCCCTCTCTTTTTCAGATTTTCTCTTTCTCATTAATCCAAATGCTTGTGTTTTTCCAGACAAACGCCCCCACTCCACCCTGTTATTTGATTGTATCCTCTTATTTATTTAAAAACTGCTGGCCTGTTCTCTTTTCACCATCTACTTACTACTTAAACAAAGCCAGTTCTTCCTTAGAACCTACATTTTGTAAATGCACACTTTTAATTTTTTTTTTCCTGGACTTTCTTTCCCTCTTAAACCACCATGTCTAAAAATAAGCACAATAATATTAATAAAATTATTAATAAAATAAATATTTAAAAATTATGTCTAAAAATAAGCACAAAAATAAGTGTCCAAACTCTGACTTCAGCACTGCTAAATAGAGCAGAATAATTCTGTCCTGTGAGGTGCATGGAACACACCTGTCATTCCTTGGTAGGATTACATTTGTCTGGTTTTGCTCTTTGGAATCCTCATTCTCAAGTGTGATCCCTTGTTTGGGATTCAGTGTAGCTCCAGATCCCTTCCAGCAAGATTTTGTGTGGCTGGCACATGATTTAGCAGGTTGTAAGATGTCCAAAAGTAAGGATCACACTGTGACCAAGGCATCTATAAGTGTGGGAAGAGAGAGATCTTTTAGCAGGTTTGCTGGAAAGTGCCTTTTAAAATTTTTTTAAAATTTTTTTTCCCCTAATATTGGATTTCCTCTGGGATACCTGTCACATCAAGCAAAAATTTCTCCTCATTTCCTCTTTAGTAAATTCAGTTGCTTCACACTGGTGCTGTACTTTTAATGCAATACTTACACCTGGTTCTTTTTGTTAAACTCTCTTGTAACCCTCTATTCATACTGCAATGAGGGCTGTAGAAATTCAGCTTTTAGGGTCATTGTACTAAACTAGTTGGTGGTAAAATAATCAGCTCAATATTCACCAGCAATCAAAAAGGGGTGGGTTTCTTTCCCAGCACAGAAACAAGCTATACTGATGCAGTTTACAGACATAACTAGGAAACTCCTTGTCAAAGGCTGCTGCAGCTGCTCAGATGAAGAGTCAAAGATGTTAGAGAAAAATCTGTTTGGGGTTTTAAGTACAGAAATGGGCTCAGAGTTGTTTCCCAGGAGAGCTGCTGGCAGGTGAGAGGATTTCCTGTTCTGGCTCATGGCTCCTGCCGTTCACCACAGAGCCCTGCCAGAGGAACTGAGCCCCAGCACAGCACAGCTGACACAGCACAGCTGTTTTGGGGATCCCTGCACCTTAGTTTCCCTAATTTCTCCAGTGCCTTCCAGGCTGTGTGTTTTTAGGGATGGGTCACAGCTGGGGGAGGTGATCTGTACTGCTCTCACACAGCTCAGGAGCATCTCTGAGCAGCTCCAGCTGACAGCAGTGGCTCTGCTGCAGTTTTGCTGTGGCCTTCGAGGGAGGAAGGGCTTGTAACTTGTCTCTCCTGGGAGCAGGGGATTGTAACTTGGTTGTAAATTGTCTCTCCTGGGCTTAAAATATCCTACTGAGAAGGAGTGTCTGTTCCTTGGCTATTTTCTCTTGCCTTGGTGTCCATTTTCTGGATGTCACTGATAAATGTGACCCTGTTTTTATGCTGGTAGGGCTTTGCTGGGAGAGGGAGACATTCTACAGGTTTCTTGGGAGGTGGTAACCAAAAGGATGTTACACCATAGCCTCTTTACTCTTGAGCTTACCCAGGGAAGAGTTCCAGCTATGCTCCTTCATTTTTTTAGTCACTGTGTGGTAATAACTCATGTGAAAAGTGTGCAGACCCCCTATAGTGGCATAAACAGGTACCAATCAGCAAGATCATAATCTGACTGCAGGCACTGGGCTTGTTTTAAGGAACCACTGGTTTTTATTTCTTTTTTTGTTGTCCACTAATGTGCCAGGCATTTGCTTTACCAAAGGTACACAAGCTTCTGTGCCTGGAGATTAAATTGTTTATGTTACTTATTGACACTATAAACTTAGCAACCAGGTTACAGGCACAAACCTCTGAGCTAATTAAAAGTCTCTGACAACACAGAGGCCAGGCTTAGTGATGCTGCCAGGGGAAGGATAGCAACCATTAGGAACAGACAAATAAATATTCAGTCTCAGTTGCCTTCCTGTGAGCATCACAACCTGCAGCACAGAAGTATGTTGAAAGAAATGGCAGGAAAAGCTGTGTCTGTGACCTTGTGAATGCCTGTACTCATTCTGACCTGGGAGTGAAACTGAAGCTTTATCTGCTTCTCTCAATTTCTACTCATCTTGTAGTATTGTTTTCTAGCAATGGAATTATTCTGTGAAAATTGTGGAGGGGAAAAAATGAGCACTGAAAGCCTATCTGCCTCTGTTTAGCTTTTTAACCTGGTTTTGCCTGCCCACTCTTCCAGGAGATAATGGCAGATCCTTCAGTGGTGGATCACCTGACACGACTGAAACTCAAACTCCTAGAAAAGGTAAGGGAAACATTCTGCAGTGGTCATCTTTACTCTGCTTTTTGCTCTTGCATGTTGAAGCATTAACACTGTATTTTAAAATAGTATAACTCTACTGAGATACACTGAGGAGTGCTACTGCTTACTGTCACTTTCTTAAATAACGTTGTACAAGTTTACATGGACCTACAGTAAATTAAACTGATTTTATGGGAGATGTCATCAGTTAGCTCAAAGCCAGTTTGAGCTGGGACAGGCAAAGTTTAGGAGTAAATCTTGGGTAAAGAGAATCTTAGATTGTTTTAAGGAAATTTCATGTCTGCTTTCACATAAGACGTGTTGCCTGGTCAGACCTTTGCTGAATCAAGAGTCCAGATCTTGGAAGCCCAAACTTAAAATTATCAAGTTCTTCATATGATGCAGCTCTCTGCCTACAAAATGTCTCCTGATTCACCATGCTATCAATTTTAAGGTCTGGAATAGCTTGGACAGTTGGAAGCATCACTATTCTTTACTGTAACTAGATTTGTAATGAAACATTTCATACTTCTTTAAGAACCACTATTTTTCTCCACTTCTGCTCTATTTCCTCCATCCCAAACCTGTGCCATAGGCTTGGGAATCCTTGTGAGCTTTTCTGCCTGACTTATAACCAGTTCTGGTTATGGTTCTGCCAACAGAGACTAGAAAATGAACAGGAGAACCTAGAGAAGATGGAGTTGTCTCTCCCAGCTGCAAGTAAGAGAAGCATTTGTTCTAATTTTAGGCATATTTTGGAAAGGGCTTGCTTATGTTCTCAGGCATGAGTTCCTCAGGAGATGATCCCCTCTCCTCCCTAACAGCTCTGAGCTAACTGCTTTTTATCTTTTGAAATTCTTCAGCTATTTTTTTCCTGACCAAGGGAAGTGAACAACCAGCAGAGCACTAACATAAGATGACTTCCTGCCCAGGTATCCTCTGCAGCCTCTCAGCTGCAGCAAACTGATGCTGATCTAGTTTGCCCTAGCTCTTACACCTAGGAGTACACCCTGTTGTAGTCCAGCTGTTTGCTTGGCTTTGGTGATTCTGAAAAGGCAGGAGGAACATTTCTTTGCATGGCACATGCACTGTTTATATTATTTATGGATTCACTGCTACCAGTAGAAGCTCAGTGGTATTTCTAGACTGTACTGTGGCCTCCTGTTCATTGATCTTTGCACAAATCGTTGGAATCTTCTAATGCTGTGGCCAAGCATTTTTAAAAAATCCCCTATAACTCCTTACAGTTTCAAAATACAAAATGGTGCTTTCCAGAGCAGATGCCAGGCATGGCTCCAAAGGATATGAAAACATTCTTGCTTATCTTCATTTCAAAATCAGCCACGTGTGGGATGAACTGAAAAGGGAGTTGATTCTGAACAAAATGGAAACAGAAAAGTTGACATCAAACCAGAGTTTGTTGGAGCTGTTACTACAGACAGGCATCCTCTGCATGCACAGGGCACATCTAGAAACTTTCAGCCTGAAAGGGATTCCTAAACCAGGAGGTTAAAAGGGGGCTTCAGAGAGCAATCTTAAGACTTTCTTTTCAGAGGTGTTTTGCCTTTGTAGAGCTGCTGAGCAGCTGTGACTGCACGTGGCATAAAGTCAGTATCCACACATGTGTTTGACAAGAAAAGTAGCCCAAGCCTTTTGTAGAAGAACTCAAGCTGTTGAAGCAGAGCAACACAGAGTCCCCAGGCAGGTGCAAAGGAGAGTCTCTGTACTGCAAAAATCAGGTCTTTTTAAGCAGTTATCAGTTCCACAGTTTTAAATCAAAACAAACAGTCCAACCAACCACCATACACCACAATGTGAGCACATCATGGTTATATAACTTCTTTTTCTACCTCTAATTCAGCTGAGTCACTTTCCCACAGTCCTTTTCTGCTTTGCCAAAGTAGGAGCAATGATTTTAAAGAAGGCCCTTATTTTGTAAGGTTTTACCCATATGCAACATCAAGCTATCCAATAACACATTTTCCACATTAATATCATAACACAGGTGCTGTAATAGCTCTTTTTGATCCTTTGAGAAGATAATGGAGACTCTTCCTCTTCCAGGGAACATGCTCCAAAGTGCCCTGAGGCAAAGGAAAGATCTGCTGCAGGAGCTTAGGGTAAGAGCCCTCTCTGGCCAGGAGGAACAGACACTGCTGATGTGGATTCAGTGTTTTCCTGGCCTTTAGTTCTGGGGCTGGGCAGGATGTAGTGCTCTGCTGCTTTGGAATATAAAGGCTGGGCCAGCTAATCGGGGAAAGAGCCTGGGGGGCAGCTTGGCTTCCCTCACTACAGCTGTGTGAGCTTGCACCTGCTTCAGGCACTCAAGTGGGATGATTCTGTTTGTCCTGAGCTGCTGTATCATAAACTCTCTCTGCCAAAATGCAAAGAAGGGATTTTTAGCAATGCCAAAGTAGAGACAATAATAATTGTTATTTATTCCTAATTTGTGGAGGATAGCAACTATTATTGAAATGTTTTCCCAGACTTTTGGCAGCTTGTTCTGCACATTTTTTTTCCCAATCCTTTTTGCTTATGCTTCAAGATCTGTGGAAAGGAAAACTTTGTTTACACTTATGCAGGCACTGGCAGTGCCCTTGCTGTAGTTTCCCAGGGGCTAATCCCATTTAGTCCAGAGAACATAACCATACTGTCTGCCTTGCTGTGACCAGATTTTCTTTAAGAAAATACTTGACTTTGCAGGAGCAGCACCTTCTGGAAGAGCTTTCACAGCCACCTGCACCAGATGGGGGACACTGCCATGACCACAGAGCTGCTCTCCCACAAGTCTACCAGATCCCTTTTCCAGCTTCCCAAGTGGAGCCACCAAGGATTATCCAGCAGACAGTAAGGATTGTCTCCTAGAAAACACCACCAGCACTGTGCCAGTCTGAGCTGACAATCACTTGGGAGCTGTATGGAATTGCTCATCCCACAAAAAGAGAAGATCTGCCTCTTGCTCTTTTATGGGATCCTTGCTGCCTGCAGCGAAACCTGAGGGGAAATCATCTTGTAAATAAGGCCCAAAATGAACAGTGGGAATGGTTTACCCTTGGAACAAGATGGCAAAAGGAGTGGCAGGGCTGCTCACACCCAGCCTGGCCATTCAGCCACTTTCTAATGCACATCACTGTCTGCTCATGCAGCCCAGAGCCTCAACAGCTTCTCCATGAGAATCCCAGAGTTTTCCTGCAGCCTAGGCAGATGACAGCTGTTCCCACAGCTGGGAGAGCTGGCCAAAACCAACCCTGACTCCTCCATTTTCCTTCCTGTTCCAGATACCAACTCAGCCTGCCACCATCATCCAGCAGCTGCCTCAGCCCTCCCCTCTGATCACACAGATTCCTCCAGCCCAGCCCTTTGCAGCCCCCCGCTCTGGGAGCATTAAAGAAGGTAACAAACTCTCCATGCAGGAGCCAGCTCCTGCCACCAGGCCTGGAGAGGGCAGGGCAGGTGCCATGGCAACTGGAAGGGGACATGGGATGGTGCCCAAGCTCATTAGTGATGTGCTGTTTAATGAGCTGGTGGAGCCTGGGGAGTTGTGCTTCATAAAGGGGATGGGTATCAGTTGTGAAAGGTGTTCAGGCAAACTCTTATCACTAAAACTAAAGAAAAAGGAACTACAAACTCAAGGGAAGATTGGGAAAGCAAAACAGCTCAACTCATGGCACTGAGTAATATTAACAAAGTCCAAGTCATGCACATGGATGATTCCAGAATTAGCAAACAGGCTTCTAAAATCTGGTTTTATTCTTTTGTTCCTTCCTAACCTGCTGTTCAATCTCCTCAGGCTTTTGTTTGTACCCTGTGTTTGGAAACAAGACAGAACATCTGAAAGTGTTGTTCTAAATATAGTGCAATGCCAAGAAAAGAGTTTATTTCTAAACATAGGTGGGTGCTACTGTGCAATATACATGAACTAAAACCTGGGACAATTTCCCTGGCTCAGCCTTCAGCTAAAGTTTCATCCCACCCAGGAATCCTCAGTCATGAAACTGCAGTGTTTCTCAGCTCATACTTCATCTAAGTGTCTGGATTTTTGAATCAGAGTTTATTTCCATAACCAAAATAATCCCAAGCCACTCATGACTTCTCTGGAGCTGCTACATGTTTGTATGATCAGTAAAAAGGAAAATGAGAGTTGCCTTCATTATTTTTTCCCTTCTTTTTTTCTCACCTCTCCCTCTTCACTTCTCCCCAAGCAAATTAGTTACACTGCACAAGTCCCTTGGATCCCAGAGATCATGTGAGAAGATTTGATGTGCATGAAATGACAGATTGAGGGTTGGACTTGATGATGTTAAAGGTGTTTTCCAACCTTTACAATTCCATGAGTCAGTGGACTCTCACTCAAGGTGGCACTGCAATATCACATAAATGTGAGGAAACCTCTCACAGGAAGGCAATGATCCAGGGCTGAAGCAATGGAGAGCACAGCACAGCCAGGAGCCTGTCCTTGCTAGAGCAAGGCAAAGCTGCAGCTCAGCTCTTCCCCATCCTGCCATTCAGCACAGGCAGGGCTGTGGGCTTGCAGGGCAAGCAACAGACAAGGTACTCAGCAGCAGCTTTCTTGTAGGAAGGGGGAGAAACAGGAAAGCTGGTATGAGCAACCCCATTCACAGACATTAACTTTGCACTGTCTGGGGAGATCATGCTAATATTCTTCATGTGTGTCTTGGTTTGAAAAGACAGGTGTCTGTTAAGGAAGGCAGGAGCCTTCTTTGAAATGGAAAATGTAAACTCTTCCTCTCTGAATTATTATAATTTTTAAATTAAGGGGTTTTCAGGTAAAGATATGGGAATAGGAATAACAGTTCTTTACTAAGAAAATTTGAAAAAATTACAAATGCAATAGTACAAAAAACCTAGAAAATAAACTGCTGAGAGAGGTAGAATACAACTTGACACTGTTGGTTAGGGTGTTGGCAGCAGTTTTGATTAAATGGTGGCTGTAGTTTTCTTGGAGTGACAGAGGTGGTTTTGTTAAAGCAGTGATTTTGTAGAAGGGTGTAGGGTTTTTTTGAAGGTCTGGTGGTGGTATAGATGGGTTTGGTCTTTTTCTGGGAATCTAGTGGAGAAGATAGTTGTTCTTTTGGGAATTTAGTGGGAAAAGGTTGTCTCTGTTGTTTTAAGTCTCAGATTATATTTAGGCAGGAATGTTTGGCTCTTCTTTCTGGGTGGAGCATCTCCCAGTGGGATGCTGGAATTTTATCAGCCATGCAGGGACACTCACTGGCCCATGAACAGAAGAGATCTCTCTGGAGGGAGGATGGGTTGTGGAAGAAATAAAGAAAACTGCCCAATTGACAGAAGACAACTGCCCTACTCCTAATAGATGGTAAATAGGATACACACATATCTTACAATTCAGGACAATGTGCCCCCTTTCAGCTGCTTTGCCTTTGTTGCAGTGGCCAGTCTGTGTGCTGGAGGACACTCCTTACCATGATGCCTCTGCTGCTTGTCATTTGCAGCTAAAGCTCTTATTCCTTTCTTCTCTTCCCAGATATGGTGGAGATGATGCTGATGCAGAATGCTCAGATGTACCAGATCATGATGCAGAACATGATGCTGAAGGCTCTGCCACCAACACTGCTCACACAGCTTGGGGGAGCCAGCTCTGCCCCGCTCCAGCACACGCAGCAGGTAACAGCCCCCAGCCTGGGGGGCAATGGCTCATCTCCCTGGGAGGGCACCACACACAGAGAGCTGGGAGAGCCAGGGGACTGTGGAGGACTCTGCACCTTAGGAAGGATGGCAGAGGAAGAGCATGTCCTGATGCCCACCTTCCTCTCCAGGCCATCCTGTCATTCTGCATTTCCCTGGCATTGACTAATGGAATAAATTGGAGGCAGTGGGGTCTGAGTATCAGGTGAAATCTGAAGTCACCAAGTGTTCTTGGACCTTTTGTACTGGAACCTGCAGAGTCTCCTCCAGCCACATCCCAAAGGTCTTCCTTTCCCAAGGGGTGGCTGAGTGGAACCCTGGCCCCTCAGCTAGGGACCCCCCCACCCCGTGAGGGGCAGAGGTTTCTGCAGCCAACCTTTGTCTCTCTCCAACAAGGACCTGCATCTTGCTGCTCCCCTGGCTGTGAAAGCAGAGAGGCCCAAGGCACCTGTGGTGCACCACCACCACCACTACCCTCCCACGGGGGTGTTCCCAGTGCCCCCCAGGAGCTTTGTGCCCACATCCACAGAGCAGCACTGGACTGGCAGCTCTGCCCAGCCTATGTAAGTAAGCAGGCAGCTGTGACTGCACTTGCAGCCCTTTCTCCCTGCCCAGGTGGGGTGGCAAGGCAGACTGTGGGATAACCATGGGGCTTTGACAAGGCTGAGGATCCCACAGATCCTCCAGCCTGCCATGCTGCATTGCTGTGCCCTGCAGGGGCTCCTACCCTGCCTTTTGGCTGAATAAGGCAGGGGTGGGGAGGGGATGGGGAGGTGTTTTACATTTGGGCTAAGGTTCCCAGCAGGCTTTATGTTCTTAAAGCACAGCTGGGACATTTGCTAATCAGAAATTCCTGCAAAAATAAAAACCCAAACCACCTGCTAAGAAAAATGGTACAAAGGGAGGGGAGTATCAGAAATAATGCTGAGCCTTTGCCATAAGCTTGTGCTTGCAGTTGAAGGGGGTGGGTTTCAAATGCAGAAATGGATGAACTTCTCCCCAGGATGCTCCCAAATCCAAGGAGCCCTTGAGCCCTGTGCAGAGGTCACAGCCAGCTCCTCCAGGGGCTCACTTGCTTTGTGCCTCCCTCTGAGCTTGTCCTGCTTGGCTTCCTAGGTGCTAGGAAGTTCTTACATGCCAAGGCTGCTGAAGAAATGCCCCTTGCTAGAGCATGGAAGGGGGGATGACATGGGGACACACTGTGAGAACTCAACTTTTATTTCTGTGCTGTGGCTCTTTCAGAGCCTTAGTGAACAGGAGAACAGGATGGAGGCAGCTGCAGCCTTGGGCACGGGTGACCTGCTGGCAGGGGTATCTGTACAGCCCTCTTTAGCAGAGGATTTGAATTCCTGAACAGATTATTTCCCTAATGGGATTATAAGAGATGAACATTTCTACCTATTTCCCCTTGACACGGGTTTGTAATCTAAACCAGCAAAGGACTCCTGGCTCCTGTCAGGATCAGTGCAGTTCACTGCTTGCAGTAGGTCTTGTCATGGCCTTTAAACTTTGTTCTTCCTCTTCTTCAGCTGCTTTCCACCACAAGGTATGAGACCAAACACATCTTTTTGCAGCTGCAGCACTACTGGCTGTTACTAAACACAACAACCCAGTTTTTCTTGTTGCAGGTGGCCCACATACTGACAGGACAGGATCCTCTGCAAGTGGACCATAGCCTTTCTAAAACCAATAAAATCCTGTTGTTCTTCCTCAGCCATTGGCATGTCGTTTTCTTCAGCAACATAAATTGAGCACTTTTCCCTCCTTTACTCTTCCCCAGAGGACAGGCTTTAATCCATGCCCATGTTATCCTGCTCTTTTTAGTTTTATTTACGACTTCTTAAAAGGCTCACTCAGAGTTTTTATCAGGCAACACTTTTTCATGCTCTCAGCAGCCTGGTTTTGCTTAATATAGAAAGATGAGCAATGATTTTATAGCACTTTCTCAATATATTCCCACCCTCTGTTTTTAGAGTGGAGAACATCTCTACACTGGGTTTGTCTGGTGCAGTTTGTGAGTGAGTCTGATTAAGAAAACCCAGGGACCTAAATTTTGTTTGGAATGAAGAAAAGATAGTAACTGTCACTGCTGGAAGCTAATTGTGTGCTGTCTGTGTTCCCAAAACAATTAATGAATAATTTATTTACTATGTAAAACCTACCTTGCTCTTTGCCCTCTCTGCTCTGTTGTCTTTGAGATTCTTATTGCTCTCTACAACTTCTCACTTTTTACAACTACCTGAAAGAGGAAATGGCCTCAAGTTGTGCCATGTGAGTTTAGATTGAATATTAGGAAGAAGCTCTTAACTGAAAACATTGTCAGGCATTGGAAGAGGCTGCCCAGGGAAGCACCTGAGTCCTGCCCCATCCCTGTAGGTCTTTGATAGCCAGGTAGATGTGGCATTCAGGGTCACAGCTTAGTGGTGTGCTTGGCAGTGCTGGGTTAACAGCTGGGACTCGATGTTCCCAGAGGGCTTTTTCTACCTTAATGATTCTCTGAGCCAAATCTGCTGGTGCCTGGCAGGTTTAGCAATAAGTTGTACTCGGTGATACAAATATCTGCAGTTTCACTATCTGCTGTTTAATTATTGTGTGTTGGCTCTAACTGGCTCCTCCCTTTTCAGTGCTTACTGTGGGCAGCTTTGGCTCAGCAGAGCATTTCCTCCCAAGGAGGGGCATGTGAAATAATGCCTGCAGAGATGTCTCCTCACAGCCTTGTCTAAGTTCTGGAAAGCTTCTGCAGAGCAGGCATGGACCCTCTCCTAAGCATCACACCCCAAAATGCCTGAGCCACACACAGCTTCCTTGGATGAAAGATGTCCTCAAGGATGGGATGAGGCTCCTGGGCAAGTAGTGTGGCTAACATCCCACCCTCAGGAGAGGTTCCAGAAGTCACTCCACATTGTCCCACCAATGCTTCTGCAGTTGCATCCCAGTGAAGCACCAGCAAAACCCTGGCCAATGCAAGTTCTCTTCCTGCTCTGTGTGCATTCCTTGGAGACTGCAGGATTGCTCTGCAATTTCCAAAAGAGGCCTTTGGATAGAGCCTGACTGAATAACACCATGTTGCCATCTCAACACCTCAGGCTCAGCCAGGCTGACTCCCTGACAGTCTCTGGGCTGGAAGTTAAACTTTAATGTGAAGCAGGGGAGAAGAAGCCAGGCATGACTCAGCCACCCACGTTCCTTCCCCTCCCCTCCCCACTGGCAAGGGCAGTGGGACTGGGGAGAAGCAGAGGGATCAGAGACAGAGCAGGGATCTGAGAGCCAGGGGCTGACCCAGCATGGAGCCCTGTGACCCACGAGGGAAAAGAGTCGCTGTTATCGGTGGCGGTCTGGTAGGAAATGCCATTTAGCTGCTGCATGATTGTTTGCTGGGGAGCTGGGGCTGTAAAAACTCTGCTTGAATGTGGGGGTGAATGCTTTTCTTAAAGTCATTCCTCTGTCAGATGATGGGGTGTTGTGAAGGGGTTAATTGAGTTCCTACTGTGGGAGGCTCCTGTCCTTTCTTGGGTGAAGGTGTTTGGGTGGTGGGTGGAGCAGTGGTGCCCAGGTACACTAAACACCAGTCCTTGTTTGGGCTGCCAGGTTCCCCTGTCCCTTGGCTGATTTTGGCTCTAACCAAATCTCTAATGTGAAATGCTTTGCAAGAACTGAGAGCAGTAAATGCCAGGCTGAGAGGAAACGCCTTCCTCTGCCCGCTTTTGTTTGGGGATGGTTTTCATCCACTGCTACTTGCAGAGAGGTGTGACACTAAAGGCCAGGCTGGAAGGGGCTCTGAATAACCTGGTCTAGTAGAAGGTGTCCCTGCCCATGGCAGGGGGTCCTAACAGGATGGTCTTTAGCATCCTTTCCAACCCAAACCATTCTATGAATCTGTGATTCTATGACTGCTTGGGGCATTGCAGTACCTCCATCTCCCTCTTGACTTTTTGGACATTAGCTTCTTGGAAAAGAGTGATGACAGAAGAGGCTGTAATTTTGACAGCAATTCATAATGGAAATTAAATTTTTAAAAATTATTTAAATTAAAAACATATTTTAATTAATTTAATTTAATAAGGACATATTTGTAGTGTTCTCCCTCACTCATGTTCCCAAGGGAATGCTGCTATGCCCTGAATTCTAGTGAGGAAGGTAAACACAGTCCAGAGAGGAGCTGGGAGCTTGCCTACACCAGCTCCTGCTGTCTCTGGCTGAAGAGGTGAGCCCTGCTGCATTCAGTTGCTGTGTGTAAACAAGCCTGAGCTTGGTATAACTTTATAAAAAGAGTTTTGATGGGTGCCTTTTGTCTTGGGGACTCGGCAAGCACACAGGGCTGCCAGAGGACTGTTCTTCAGTAAAAAATCTTCTCAGGTTCTTGGTCAAAGGACCTCCCCTGTTTTGCTGAGCTGCATCCCTTGACCACTTCTTTCCTTTCTCAGCAGTGACCTCTGAGATACTTCATCCTCCATTCCTGATCCTTGTCTTGTAGGTGGGTGCATTAAATGCCTGTTTCTTTGCTAGACGAGGTTTCCATGTTGACGTTTATGAAGCCAGAGAAGGTAAGGTCAGCCTGATCATTACTGTGTGAGCTCACTGAAACTGTAAGAAAATAATGAAAGCTGAGAGCGGCAGTTTGGGGATAATATTTTCTCTCTCCTCTTTAGCTCCTGTGGTGGGGAGAAGCATTTATTTGAAGTTCATCTTGTGTGGAGGGAACCCACTCTTTAGCTGCTAAAATGATGCCCTTTTTATATTCTTGGCTTAAGCACTGATTCAAATCCTCACTTTTGAAACCTGGTCTCTGCAGAAAGCATTATAGTACAGTGCTGGGTCAGAAGAAGGGATGGAGCCTTCAGGCCCACAAGGCACTACAAAAGAGAAATTAGGATTTAGAGCCAAGCCACTAGCTCAAAGGCAGAGAAATTGTTCATCTTCAGTATCTGTCAGCTGGCAGACAAAAAAGACCTGGGCAGAGATGGCAAGCCAAGTGGCAGGTGGGAATGATACCATGGAAATAACTCAAGTGTGCAGTGAAGGGAGGGAGGAGCCATGCCTGACACTCTGTGGTAACTCTCCCTGCCCTGATGGACACCAGAACAGGCAGTTCTGCTGCACAGCTTAATGTTGCCAGAAGTTCCACAGCTTCAAAAAGCCTCTGATTGCTCTTACCTGCCTTCTGAGCTGGATGGATCCTACTGCACTACTCCAGTTTTTGGCCCATTGCTTACACTGATACACATGCTGGGATGAGGAAGCTCTGCCCCATGCACTGGCCAGACAACCCTGGAAGTCTAAATGAGGCAACTCGGAGGAGGAGCAGGCCAATGCCCAGACACTTCTATCTATCAGCCATGGAGAAGGTGACCTGCCACTGTCCCAGAAAGCATCAGTCTGTGGGCCTCAGCAGAACCTGTCAGGCATTCGAGGCTCAGCCTTCTCCATTTAGAGGGGAAATGGCTCCTAATGTTAATGGACCCTGTGGCACGTGGGGTGCTGTCAGAATCCAGCATTCCCTTTGCAGCACTTGGCTGCAGCTGCTTCTTCCAGGCTAGAGGTGGCATGGAGGGTCCAGGCTAGACTGCCCCCTGCCCCACCTGCTGTGGGGGCTTGGGAGATGTTCCCCTCACCAGGCTGTGCTGTCATTGCCTCCATAACCCCCTGCTCTCCCATGCAGATATCCGAGTGGCCAGCTTTGCCCGCGGCAGGAGCATTAACTTGGCCCTGTCTCACAGGGGACGCCAAGCCCTGCGAGCTGTGGGGATGGAGGAGCAGGTACTCTGGCACATTCTGGTGGTCTCTGTGCCCTGTCCTTTCTTGTCCCAGCTAGACCTCTTCCACTGCATGCCTGCAGTCTGGCTCTCCCCTGCTTCACAGCACATCTGCCAGCAGGATCCTCCCCACCCCAGGCAGCTGGGCTCTGCTGCTGGCAGTGGGTGCTTCCCTGGGACACCAAGCACCTTCCAGTGTTTACCTCCCTGCCGTGCTCCCTCCCTCCTGGAGCAGAGGGCAGACAGGGCAGGAGTAGATGGACTCCCAAAAGAGCTGATGCAATAAAGCAGGATGCAATAAAGGCAGCTGTTTGCCCCACTGACATGTCCAGATTTGTATTTTCCCAGAAAACCTTGATCTTTGGGCTGACCCCTGAAATCCATCCACACTGCTTTCTGCCCAGCATGCTTGGCTGGGAGCCCAGCATTCTTCTGCAGGGTACTGGCTACCATTTAACATCCAGCTGCTGGCAGTGGTGGGATCTCCTGGTCCCTGGATCCCTGCAGAGGAGCCCAGGCTTTGACAGTACACATCCCAGTCCCAGGGTGTAATTTGGCTTTCATCCCCTGCCCTGTCCAGCACTCTGGGATTTTTCACGTCCCTTTTATCCAAAAACAGTTTCTCTGTGATTTTTATTAGCATGAGCTTGTAAGTAATCTCAGTAAACTGTAGTAAATTGACATGACAGCCCTGTTAAAGTTTTCCCTGCTGATTTGGAAATGTGTGAGGAAAGAGCCCCCCATTGTCCCTCGAGTGCAGTGCTTGGGGGAGGGGATGATGCTTGGTAACTCGCACTAAAACCCCACAGTTTTGGCCAGAAGTGTGGGTTGTGTTCCTTTCTGTTTCAGATTGTGGCCAAGGGCATTCCCATGAGGGCAAGGAGGATACACACACCTTCAGGGAAAAAATACTCCATCCCTTATGGGAAGAAGGACCAGGTACTGGAGTTGCTTTGCAGAGCACAAGAGGTCTTTGGGAGCATTTGTGTCTCTGTCTCTTGGACAGTGTGGGGCTCATGGATGGGGGAGAGGCTGGAGAGAATGAGGGAAGGGGACTTGGAAGGGAGGGTTTCCTGTCTGGCCATGCAGAGTGTCCTTCAGCAAAGCTTTCTGAACCCCCTGTTTGTTTGCCTTGCAGTACATTCTCTCTGTGGACAGAGCAAACTTAAACAAAGAGCTGCTGACAGGTAGGTTGTCACTTCTGTTGCAAATTCTTCTAACACACTTCTTGCTGGGGATTTAGGGTTTGCCCTGTGACTAGAAGACTTTGAGCCCCAAGCTCCCTTACCCAGATCTCAGAAAGTGCAGACCTGAACTAGCAGAGGAAAACCTGTGCTGTTTCCCAGCTAAGCAGGGGACACCTCCTCAGCCTTGTCATGGTTTGTGGCATTTTCCATAAGCCCTGATTGTACAGAGACAAATAGAAATTGGAGCTCTATGGCCAATCAGACTAGACCAAATTTATGCAAATTCCCCACTGACTGCAGGCACCTCATCCCATCCTGAACTTCAGTGGAGTGATGATGGAAAGCAGTCAATGACTCAGGTCATTATGGGGAAGAAAAAAATCCTTGCAGGATTCCTTGCATTTTTCAAGTAGTTTATACCATAGCTGACCAGTCCCAGTGTGCCCTGCCTGCTGGCCCTCACAAAACACAGCAAATTATTTGCTGTAATGGCAAAAATCCCTATAATTTAGGGATCTCTTGGAAATATTTTTTGCGGTCACAGTAAACCCCTCTACATTTAGTTGTCTTTTCACAGCTGCTGAGAAGTACTCCAACACTAAACTGTTCTTTGGACACAAGCTCCTGGGGTGCAATGCAGAGTTGGGGACATTATCCATAAAAAGGTAATCCCTGGACAAGCACTGTGGTCAGTTCATTTCTGCTTAATCATTCATGAAACCTCAAACAATTGAGCAATCTCAGTTTTGAAACTACTGTGCAGGCAAAACCTTGTGCCAGCTTTGCAAAGGAGAGACATCAAGGCAGCATTCATGGGGAGACTGAGAAAGGTTTAAGCAACTCCCTAAGCCCCCAGGCTGGCAGCAGGCACACACCTCCTGACCTGTGCAGGGGATAAACGTACCAGTATCCATGGCTGGGTTCAGGGACAGATTGCTCATCAGGGAGGGTGGATAACTGGTGATGCCCCATCCCTGGGAGTGCTCCAGACCAGGCTGGATGAAGCTCTGAGCACCCTGATGTTGTGTCTCTGCCCACAGCAGGGGGTGGAACGGGCTGAGCTTTAAGGTCCCTTCAAACCCAAACCATTCTGAGGTTCCATGACCTTGTTGCACAGTCTTTCACAGAAGTTCTGGTCGTTCCCCCCATCCTCCTGGCAGGTGCTGCAGGCTCTGCAAAACAGCAGCGTTATCCCAAAAGTGCATTGCTGAGTAGACCTGGCGGAGTGATGCTTTTGATAAACTACAGGGTAATTATTTATCCTAATGCTGTGCTTCCCAGGCAGTGAGAGCTGCTCTTCCCCCACCCTAGAAGATTATTAACACATTTTGCAAAAGGCAGATCCTCTGGGCACAGTGGTGCTGAGCTAGCCTGGAGTTACAGGAGGATTAACCACAGGATCATGGAATGGTTAGGGTGGGAAGGGACCTTAAAGATCAGATTGATCCAAGGGAATGGCTTGCTCTCAGATCTGACCAGCAGACCTTGGAAGTGACCTACGATCTCATCGTGGGGTGTGACGGAGCCTTCTCAACAGTCAGGAAACAGTTCATGAGGCAAACGCGCTTCAACTACAGCCACGAGTACATTCCTCATGGCTACATGGAGCTGACCATCCCCCCCAAGGATGGAGATGTGAGTTTGCCTGTCCCAGGGGCTGCTACAACATTCACAGGTTGGATATCCCACCCCCTTCTCACTGTGGCTCTGCTGCAACAGCTTTGGAAGAATTAACTTCTCACCTGGGGCTCAGGCAGGGCATTAAACCTTTCCTAAGATAAGGCATGGATCTCTTCCTCTTCCAAAAGCGGGGCCAACGTTGGTACCTGCATACAAAAATTCTAGAGAGCCTGTCCTGGAGTGGTGGGATTGACTCTGGCTCTGAGAGGTCCTGGAGGTATGGGAACATGTCTATGAGGACATCAGCAATTGCAAAGGATCAGATTTTTGCCCAGATTTCTTACCCTTTCCCCTTTCCCTTGCTCTGTGTCCCCCTGAAGCATCAGGGAGCAGAAAGGGGCCCTGTAGTTGTTGCATCTTCCCATGGCAACTGTTGTGCTGGTGTGGAGGGGAGCCAGAGCCTGGGCTGGGGAAGCTGAGCAGGGCAGGTCAAGGATACAAGGCAATTTTCTTTCTCTTTCAGTTTGCCATGGAACCAAACTACCTCCATATCTGGCCGAGAAACACCTTCATGATGATTGCACTGCCCAACATGGTGCTAACCCACGGCCGTGTTCTCCTGGGGCACAGGATGGGGCTGGTGGGGATGAATGGCTGTGGTGGCAGGGATTGGGAGGGTCAGGAGTCACAGGATAACCAAAACACAGAATCAATTAGATTGGAAAAGACCTCTGAGATCATAGAGTCCAATCATGACCCAATACCACCTTGTCAACCAGACCATGGCACTGAGTGCCACATCCAGTCTTCCCTTAAAAACCTGCTGGGACAGTGACTCCACCAGCTCCCTGGGCAGCCCATTCCAATGTCTGATCACCCTTTCTGTGAAGAAATTCTTCCTAATGTCCAGTCTAAACTTCCCCTTATGCAGTTTAAAACACACATTGTGTCCCTTATTCCCTGGGAGCAGAGCCTGACCCCTACCTGGCTACACCCCCTGTCAGAGTGTTGTAGAGAGTGATGAGGTGTCCACTGAGCCTCCTTTTCTCCAGGCTAAACACCCCCAGCTCCCTCAGCTGCTCCTCAGAGGACTTGTGCTCCAAATCCTTCACCAGCTCTGTTGTCCTTCTCTGGACGTGCCACAGCACCTCAATGTCCTTCCTAAACTGAGGGGCCAGAACTGGACACAGCATTTGAGGTGTGGCCTCACCAGTGCTGAGTACAGGGGAAGAATCACTTCCCTGGTCCTGCTGGCCACCCTGTTTCTCACACAAGCCATTGGCCTCCTTGGCCACTAGGGCACATATTGGCACATGTCCAGAGAAGGAGCCAGCAGGGACACCCAGCCTGTGCCAGGCTGACCACAGCCTAAGGGGGTGCAGGACAGGGTGCTCAGAGCCAGTCCTACCTCACAGCACTGAGTAACCTGTGGCAGCTCTCTCTGCTCACATATCTGAGCCCAGCCAGACCCCCACAAACCAGCACTCTGCAGCTGGATACTGTAAATTACATACCAGGAACATCAGGACAGTGTGCCAGGCCCATGCTGGACAGTCACACACTGTTTCTGCCTCCCCTGTGCCTGCCCACCATGAGAAATTCGTCCCTTGCTGTGTCAGTGGATCACTGTGATTGCCAGGTGGCAGGCTGGGCATTGAGCTGCTGCTTCAGGTGCCACATGTCCTCTCTGCTCTCTGGGCTTCTTACTGACCCTCTTTCCTGGCTGGCAGGACAAGTCCTTCACCTGCACGCTCTTCATGCCCTTTGAGGAATTTGAGAAGCTCACAACAGGCGAGCAAGTGCTGGGGTTTTTCCAGACCTACTTCCCAGATGCCATTCCCCTCATTGGAGAGTAAGTGTTCCCATCTCCCCTTTTCACTCATCAACACAGGTATCTATTATGGGATGGGCTTTTTATTGGATGATATCAACAGTCTCAGCTGTGTTAGTCAGTTTCCTTTCCTCTTAAAATGAATTATCCCAGGACTTCATATTAACTGAGAAACTCAGATATTCTCTGGTATGTCCTTCCTACACTGACCAACATCTACCACTGCTCACAGTAAGAGGACCAAGATGTCAATAATCAAGTTATTGATTTAACATTAATCAAGTTGTGTGCAGAACTTAAAACCTGCAGATAAAATGTCTGGTCCCCAGGGGGGAGGTTGGCTTCCACATTTTTCCAGCACAAACAGCCTAGTGCACAGGCTTGGGGATTGCATCCCAGGGCTGACAGTGTCTGTGGCCTGGCTTCCTCAGCTTGGATGTGGCACAGCTTGCTCTTCTCTCTTGTGGTCCCACACAACAAAATCTGTTGTTTTACCTGAAGGCAAGAGCTGAAGCACGATTACTTTTTGCTGCCAGCCCAGGCCATGATCTCTGTGAAGTGCTCTTCCTACAACCTCTCCTCCCGGTGCGTGCTGATGGGAGATGCTGCTCATGCCGTTGTGCCCTTCTACGGACAGGGCATGAATGCAGTAAGTTCATGGCTGGCCTGTCCCTGTTGCTGGGGATCCCACTGCTTTCACCCACAAAGGCCTGGTTTTAGTGTTTAACTCTGCAGAGTTCACGGGCTGGCCTGTCCCACAGCCTGATGTCCTCTGCATTGGCACGGGTTGAGCGCTCGTCAGGATGTCCTCCTGGGAAGGACAGGGGACAAGGTGATGAGGCCACCTTCCCATGGAGCAGAGGACTATGTGGGAGGGGGATCCAGGCAGCTGGGAAAGGCAATCCCCTCCATTTCTCTCAAGACCCCTGTCAGAGGGGCCTGCAGGAAGACTCCTGCTCTGAAGCTGTGGTCAGTGGGAACAAACAGCTACACTAGCTCAGCATCCATGAGAGCACTTCTCCTGACTGTATGGGTCCTTTATGCCTATTAAGCCCCTAATATTCCTCTCAGGGCTTTGAAGATTGTCTGGTCTTTGATGAATTAATGGACCAGTTCCACAATGACCTTGGTAAGTGAGGTGGCTGGGGACGTGCAGGAGCAGAGGAACATCCCTCTGCCCCTGAGGGCAGCTGGGTACCCTGCAGGGAGCTGCCTGTGAGCTGTTATTTTCTTCTCCCAGGCGCCTGCCTCCCTGAGTTCTCCAGACTGAGGGTGCCAGATGACCATGCGATTTCAGATTTAGCCATGTACAATTATGTAGAGGTAGGTGAGCCCCACAGCCCTGTGCTTCCATGGGCCATGCACACAGCAGTGCTCTCAGGATGCGTGCAGCAAGCAGGGCCCCTGGCTGGGCTCTCACCCTGGCAGGCTTTAGCCTCAGAGCTCCTTGGGAATGTCACTGGGGCTGAGGAGGCACTGATCCCTGCATCACCTCCAGGACAGAGGGGGAGCTAGCAAAGCACAGGGGAGCTCTGACAAAACCCACTGCACAGGGGTGGCTGTTGCTCTGTTGCAGATGCGTGAGCACGTCAACTCAACATGGTTCATTTTCCGGAAGCGCGTAGACAACCTTCTCCATGCCCTCATGCCTTCCACCATTGTCCCACTGTACACCATGGTAAGCCAGCGTGTCACTCCCCACTTCTGTCAGCTCCTCCTGCCTGGCTTTGGTGTGGTGACATTCTCCTGCAACCTCTCCCAGGTGACCTTCACCAGAATTCGCTACCATGAGGCCCTTCAACGCTGGAAATGGCAGACAAAGGTTGGTCAAGGGTGGTGCCCATCCTCCCCATGCCATGAGCCTTGGGAGCATCCTGCACACTGGCACTGCTCAGCTGTGGTGGTGGGATGTTGCCAGGTGTGGTGATTTTGCTTGGTGCTGCAGGGTAGGGGCCAGCCTCTGATGATGTTGGGGTTTCTCTTTGCACTTGCAGGTAATTAATCGAGGGCTCTTTGTAGTGGGGGCAGCAGGACTGGGTGGCGCCTACCTGCTGATAAAGCGTCTGGCACGGAACTTGAACTTCTGCTTGGAAGACTTGTGGGGCTGGCCCCATTATCTGAAGAATATTGGAAATCTTCCCTTTGGCACACGAGTGGTTTAAATGTCTGGGGAGCTCCTTGTTGTAATAAAAACGAAGGCACGGACTGTTGGCTCAGCTGGGTGATTTTGTTTCTCTTGGGATGTGGTTTGGCAGCTCCTGCAGCCCCTTGGAAGCAGTTTGGCCCTTCTCCCTTTCCCAGCTGAGAGGAGCCCGTCAGGCAGAGTGCCCAGAAAGCCTCTCCAGGGGCTCAGGTGTGTAACCTCGGCAGCCTGGCCTTAAGGGATGTGGTGTATAGAATCAGCCCTTAGAGATTATGGTTTAGTGTTGGACCTGGCAGTGCTGGTTAACGGTTAGATGGTCAATCATCTTAGAGTTTTTTCCCAGCCTTAATGATCCCTTGATTCTATGACCTGACCAGTGTTTCCCAGCTTGCAGACTGCTGCTCTTGGCAAAAACAAGAAAACATTTTGAGGGTCCTGAAGCCAAAAATAGCTGCGGCCTGGGATAGTACTAGGAGGATTATCAGACACACTTTCCTTTTTCTTACCTTGCCCTAGACCCTCACAGTCACTGCTTAAGAACAATAAAATGGCCCAAATTGACCTCTGATCTGATGTGGCACAGCTGTGACCACCATTTGAGGTGATCTATGTACAGCTGCCAGCACAGGGGCAGGGACGAGAACTGCTCTGCACTATTCAGTGAGTCTGTTTTGGCTTGCAAGGGAGCACCATTCATGGCATAGATGGCAAATTGTGTAGAAAACAGTTTGCTTCTCTAGCTGGGATCCTTCCCAGGCACTGTACCTATGGAAAACGGTGGCAGCAATGACAAGGTGTGACTGTAGTTTGCACCTAATTCTTAGCAGGACAGATGTATTTACCTTAGATATTAATCTTTATTCACATTAAACTTCTTCAGAGAGCAAAAAAAGATGCAACACAATACAGCTCTATGCAAATTAATCCCAAACTTAAAGCAAATAAGGAATTGTACCACCATTTCACAGGAATGACCCACAATGTAAGAGCAACTGGCTGCTGTGTGTGGTTGGGATAAGTGCTGAGCTGGAGATGCTCTGGGTACTGCCAGGTGTTTTGCACAGCTGCCCCCAGTATGTCTGACATGCTTGCAAAGCAGGGAGAAGATCATGCCCCAGGGAGTGGAAGAAGCTATGGCTGACCTCCAACCTTCATCTTCCAGGTGCTCATAGATCATAGATCAAGTTTCATAGATCAAACAGTGGTTCCTTACTGTGCAGGGGACTTCAAGGCATGATGGAGGTAACCCAAGCATGCAGAAGCCCAGGCAGAACCTTGCCTGAGGTAGATCTGAGTGATGTCAGGAAGCAGTTGGTGATTTGGGAAAAAGGTCCAGTGCATGTTCTCCAGCTGCTCTTCATCACAAGGTAGAGGTGCTCACTAGCCCTTAGGGCCTATCATATCACTGCAGCCTCTAGAGCAGCTGCTTGGACCCTTTCTGTCCAACTCAGCAGTGAGTTCTCTGGAAAACACTGCATAGTGGTGGAGACCAATGCAGCAGGGAAAGGCATGGAGCAGCCTGGAGGCAGATCCTGCTGCAGCAGAGAGAGATGGCAGTTTTGAAATCCCAGCTCACAATCAAAGCTGGAAGCACTCTGTGCTCTCAGCTGGCTTTGGGGCTCAGTGTCCAAGACTGCTGCCAGAAAGCAAAGTTAGGACCAGGAGATGGGACAGGAGCCACTGCATATTCCTGTGGTGTTCCCCTCTACCAGCTCCACTAACACAGCCATCAAGCAGTGGGCCAGGAGACTGGCATGGGTGCAGTCCCTCAGCCAGCACCTGACATGACAGGGGCCTCTTGGAAGAAGGGACGAAACCATGAGGATAAAGAAGAAGGGTTGGGAGCCTTAGTTTAAGATTTCCTTAGTTTGAGCTTTCATTAGCTTGGCATTTCCTTATTTAACAGTGCATCCCAGTGCTGCCAGGTATTGCCTCACTCATTAAACCTGGGGTTGACGACAGTGGTGGTGGCACTCTTGAAGAGGGGATTATCAGCCTGGAGGGAGAGAAGAGAGAGGCTTGTGTTGGGCTTTCCAGCAGAGCATTATCCATCCCACCCATCCCAATGCCAACAGCACAGACAGCATTGGAAGAAGGATATTTAGGCTGTAGGATATTTATCCATAGGATATTTAGGCCCCTAAATGGCAAAATCCAGCTGGGCTGAAAAATGAGCAGTGGGGAGGGCTCAGGTCTATGTGGCTGCCTCTGGAAAGGATGTCCTCTTCTACTGTCGCTCCCCAGTGGATCTGAGCACCCCAGAACACCCCCCTGGCACGGATGGGCTCTCTTACATCATTCCACTTGGCTTTGCTCTTCTCCTTCTCAAACCGGCGGTATTCCCGACGGTCAAGCAGCTCCATCAAGAACCGCCAGATGACCAGGACCAGAACGCCAATGAGGAACACGCCGGCGATGGTGCCACCCACGATCAGGGGGACGTTGGGAGGCTGTGGGCACTCTGTGGGACAGACAGACAGTGTCAGGCTGCAGCCCCTGGCGAAGCAGTGAGGCTGCCATGGCAGGGTTGGCAGCCTGTCTGTGGCAGGGCAGGAGGGGTGGGGATGGGATACCTCTATCAGGATCAACGATGATGGTATATATCTCCTCACCATCCTCCTGGATCATATGGAAGGACATCCAGCAGTTCTGGGAATCCTTTTCCCTGCATTTCCTACCATTTGTGCTCATCTCTGTTGAGTTTGTGAGCAGCTGGATGTTGAGACAGGCCTGGGAACAGTTCTTCTCAAAGGGACCGCTGTTGAAGAACTTGCACTCCACACAGGAGCTGCAAAACAAGCAGCCACAGCTCACATCTGCAGGGGCAGAAACCCTCTCACCTGGCTGTGGCTACAGCTGGGCTCTGCCCAAGCACAGGCAGGGATACTGGGGATCCCTGCTGCCCCCGTGCCCTCTCTGTGCCCATCACTCACATGTATCTGCCACAGGGAGAAGGGCAGCCTGGGCATTCCTGGCAGAAGGGGGGCTGGTACCCTCCCGAGCACTGGCAGCGGTTGCAGTGGCAGGTCCCACGGAGACTGCACACGTGTCTGCGGGCATTGAGGCAGCTCTCCGTCGATTGCTGGCACTGGCAGGCGCTGCCCTCATATCCAGGCAGGCATTTGCACGCCCCGCAGTCACATTGCCCGCGTGCTGCAGAGGAAGATCTTTCAGATCCTGCAGACAGCCAGGTGACCCTCCCTCTGCCCATGCTTGGAGAGCATCACCCACCCTGCGCTCACCACACTATCCTCAAGGAGGTCCTACAGGCTGGTGTGGTGGGACCCAGCAGCCCCAAACCCTCCCACTGGGGTTATGGCACAAAAAGGCCGCATCTCCCTGGGCACTGAATTCTTCTAAGCAGTGGACAAGCTGTCCCAGGCGCATCACCTGGGCCGCCGCAGAGGGAGCCATTGAAGAACTCGCAGTTCATGTTGTCACACTGGCAGTAGGTGCCGTAGATGTACTTGCCAGGCACGTCACTGGTGTGGCACACGCACTGCCCGCACACACAGTCCCCCTGCCCCGAGCAGATCACCGAGCTGTTGTCCCTCCGGCAGCTGCGCTCCAGCTCCTTGCTGGTCTTTCCTTTGGTGTCGCACTCGCAGTTCTTCCCTGTGTATCTTGAATTGCAGCTGCCGCCAGAGGAGGGGAGCAAGATTGGGTCAGTGGCCATGCGGTATGCACAGGGCCCAGATCTCCACAAAAGTGGAGCAAATCTGGGACAGCATCACCAAAAAACAATGACAGCATGTTGGTGCTAACTCCGTGCTGGAGCAGGGAGCAAACCTCAGAAATGCTGCTTTTCCACCAGCTGTATTCACAACACCAAATAAATGCCCAGAAATTATTGCTATATTTATAATTTCCAAGCCCTTGCCAAGGAGATGTGAGTATTTCCTGAGGAAACCCAGTCTTTTCCTCTCCTTGTCACTGAGAGGTCATGAAGCAATAATTACACTTAAAGACCGTGAGCTGCAGCCAAGAAATGGGATTTTGAGAGATTTCTACAGAAATCTGTGTCTGCTCAGTGGCTAGATTGGTGGATGATTTGATACTGGGATGGATGGGTGGATAGTTGAGGCCCTTAGGAAAACAGCATAACCTCCACCAACAGAAGAGCAAGCACATTGTGTCCCCTGCCTCTGTGAACACAGGGGACAGTTCCAAGGGGAATGCACAAATCCACCTCTCTGAACAAAAAAAATTGTGCAAAGCTACAGAGCCCAGCCCTGGCTTGGCCCAGCATCCCTCTCCCAGCAATTCCCCAGCTCTGGCAGTATTTGAAATCGTGTTTTGGGTGGACAGCACATACCTGCAGGTCCCACATTCGATGGTGCCTTGACCATTGCATGCAGTTGGGTCAGGCTTGTCATTGCAGTGGCAGTCGCAGTTGCTGCCCACATGGACAGTGAGGGTGTCTGTGAAGCCTAGCGGCCGGATGGTGAAGGAATAGTTTGGAATGCACACCTTGGCTGTGACCTTCACTTTGAAGGTGACCTAGAAAGTGCAGAGTAGGACAGGGGAGGGCCACATGTCCAGCTGTCAGAGTCTGGTATTGGCCCTAGGCTGAGGACATGCACATCCAGAACAACAGAGGATCTCCTGCATCCCATAGTATTTTGGACACTCTTGGCATTAAATTAATATAAACAGAAAGCCTGGAAGAGCAACCAGGGTTCCTGTCATTAAACAGGATGGGCAACAGAAGCTGTGCAAGCTGTGGGGTGTTCCTGGTACAGGAGAGCATACCTCTTCATTGATCTTGACATTGTCACACTGGCCTCTTGCTTCATCCATGGAGTCCTTGTCATTTTTGCATTTGGAGTCATATTTGACATCCAGAGTGTCCAGCAAGGTGGAATGGTCCAAGATGATCCGCGAGGAGAGGTTCTTTGGAAAAATGGTGGAGAAAGTGCCATCAGTCCCAGAGTAGACCAAACCAAGAGGGTATGGGGTTGCAGGTCAGGAAGAAGAGCCAGAGAGCACCATAGGTCAGGATCTCAGCTGTCTGGGGTACACCTGGAAATGCAGGTGATGTCATTGGAGAGGTGGGAACTCCAGCACTTACATTGTAGGCCACTTGGATGAGTTCAATGATGTTGCTGGAGTCCTCGTTCAGCTCTCCCACTGCCGACTTTGGGATCATCTCACTGAGTTTCTGCCAGTGGAGAGAAAAGAGGTGAGCGCTTCTTTCCACGCAACAACAGAGCAGGAGACAGCAGCAGGAGACACACACAGCTGTGTCTGTCCTCCTGGGAAGGGGATGGAGACACCTGGACCATCTGACATATTCTCACCTTGTAAACATCCACCACCTTACTGGTGACAGCAAAAATGGGCTGGATGTTGTTTTCGGCAAGTTTCTGGACCAGCTGGCCAACAGATGGGTAGTCCTGGATGGGGAGAGGGATATCACACTCAGCACAACCTCCCCCACCAGCAGAAGAGTAGACACTTCAGGTGTGGCAGCACAACTTATGGTGATTAAGGTGATGTTTTGGTCTCCCTAACAGGCTGTTTTACATGACATTGGCTTTTCTGCCTGGGGGAAGGAGGAGGGGTGCTGGAGATGCTGAACAGCCCCCAGGTACTTACAAACTCATTGCTCCTTTTGTACATGTTGTCCTCCAAGTGGCACTTGCCATCGTTGGGGGTCAGGATGCCCGCAAGCTTGCCATCCCCGGCAAAGTGGAAGCCGTCATCAGTAGCAAACACCAACAAGCGGGTCACATTGCGCCAGCCAATCAGGTCCTGCAAGTGGCACAGAGAGGGGCCCCTGTCCCTGAGCAAGGCTGGCAGCACAGTGCCAGTGGGCGTGGCCCTTTCCAAAGTCTTGTGCCAGCCACAGCATGGGGCAGGGGGCAGGAGGAAGGTGGGTTAGGGGACATCAGGGTTAGGAGGCTCTGGGGTAAGATGCTGTCTTGTACTTTCCAGAGTGACCTGCCCTGCTGCCAGATCAGAACTTAGGATGGGCTTCCAGAGCCCACCTGGAGCGGGGGAAAAGCAGCCCTCTCCAGGGTGTGCATGGGCAGCAGCCGTCCTGCTTGAGCATAGCTGCTGGCAGCAGGGCAGGTGCAGGACTCACTCCGCACACTGCTGCCTGCATCATGGCATCCAGCCCCCCCTCTGGGGCATCCAGGTTCCCTGAGATGAACTGCTTCCCCACTTCGCTCTCAAACTGCTCGGCGTTGTCCGTCAGCGACAGGATGTGCTTGAAGGCGAAGGGAGGCTGGCACTTGGTGTCCTTATCGGGGCAGGGGTTCTGCAGCTTCTCGGGGTGCGTGTTCACAAATGGCAGCACTGTCTTGTCCACAAAGGAGCCAAACCCTAGCGTAGCCAGACCACAGTTTCAGGGGCAGGGCACAGGGCACAGGGCACGGACAATCTGCTGGCCCCAGTGTACATGCCCATGTCCCTTGTCCTGCCACACTCTTCAGCCTGGCAGCAGACACTTGCTGTCCACTTCCTGCCTCCCCCTCCAGCCCTGCAGCTCTTCCCAGCAGCAAACAGATGTGCCAGGCTGAAGACAGGCTCACCAATGCGCCGAGAAGGGGTGGTGCTCTCCAGCGCCCTGAGCAGCTCCCCTCCCAGCTTCTTCACGTTCTCCAGGTCATCCAGCATGGAGTAGGAGAGGTCCATGAGGTAGTAGAGATCAATGGGATACCCCATGGCACGGCGAAACTTCACCTCAAACACAGCAGGCTGGCCTGAGGGACAGGGACAGTGTGATCAGCTGCCATGTTGTGCCAGCTTGTGCCATCACCCACCCCTCCTCTCTCTTGGAAGAAAAGGGGTGGAAATGCAGGCTGCAACGTGTGGCTGTGTCTCAGGTGAGTCGGGGGATGAGTGGAAGGGCATTGTTGGCAGGCCACAAGAAGAAGGGTGTTGGGAACGCCAGGCAGAGCATACCTATCCTCAGCTTCAGGTGCACCTCCTGTGGAGTCAGCTGTGTTTTGTTGCTTAAGGGATTGTCCTGTGTTCTTTTGATCTCATTGCCTGGAAACTCAATCTCACTGGTTGGGCACCCCCTCTTCTTCAGCTGCTCAATGGTGTCACAGCGGATGGAGTCAGGCTCGCCGGCTTTGGTGAAATTCTGTGTGTGACAACACCAGCAGGAAAAAAAATCAGAGGAGCAGGGGGTGAACAGGCACCTTACAAGATGACCTGGCCCCCAAACCAGGTCTCCAGGGCATTGATGGAGAAAAGAAAACCTTTGATGGGTATTGATGGAGAAAGGTCATGCCTGTTGGATCCCTCCTGGCCCCATCCTCCACGCAGGACATGAAACATTCCCACAATGAAGTCAGGCAGAGCCAGGCAGGCAGGGTGACTGTCTTGATGCCTATTAGCTGACTGCTGGGGGTGACAACTAGACAGGCTACATGGACCTACCAGCCTCTTGCACCAGGCACAGCCAGGACCAGACTGAATGCAATCCTTGCACGTCCCCACCTTCATCTTGGGGCACTCCATGGCAAAGGCTGGAAAGGCAAGAAGACAGCGTTGGTGTAGGGGGCAGCTGGGGGTGTTCAGACACCAACACCAGGCATCCATGCTGGCCTGAGCCTGCCCTGCCTCTCAAACCAATGCTGGGGGCCCTGGAAGGGCCCTCAACTGCCTTGCTGTCCTTCAGCTGGGCTGGCTCATGTTAACTCCAGATCCCAGGAAGTGTAAGGACATGGTCTTTGCACACCTCTCAGTGCTGTGTTCCCTCAATGCTGCTGTTGGGCAGCATTTCAGGTCCCCCCAACTCTTTCACTGCCATGAAAGGTGCTGGGAGGAAGGCAGGTCGGGCTCACCTGTTGTCACCAGCAGCAGCACCCAGGTCACTGCTGGCAGCTNCTGCCCTGGGAGGAAGGGAAGGAGGGGATTTGTGCTGCCGGGTCTGCCAGGGTCAAGGTCCTGCTTGGGTGGGAAGGGGCTGCCCTCTGGCTGTCCTGCTCTGGGCACACCACACCCTCCAACCTGCTGAATCACTCGGAGCAGCACCAAAAAAGTGCAAAACCGCTGTGAAGCAGGATGTGACAGCTAGGATAGCAAAATGCACCATTTAGAGATTTCCCACAACTTGCAGCAGCCCCGTTGCAGTGCCTGTGCTGGCCACAGCACATGATGTTCACGTCTTTGAACACGCATGTATTCACGTCTTTGCTTCTCACCTGCCAGGAGCTGGGAATTGTAGCCGTGACATTGGAAAAAGCATCAAAACCAGGGACCAGGCGGACCAGGCTGCTTTCCCTGACACCTGGCACGTGTCCCCCATTCCTTCTGCATCCAAGAGCCACTGAGATGTTGGGAAGGACCTGCTCTCCCTGGGCTCACGTGCCTGCAGAGTATTTGGTGTGTGCAGCACACAGAGGGATGGAGGAGAAGAGCGAGGGTCTCATTCCTTGTCCCAGCTACTCCTGCAGGCTCACAGGGGTGCAGGGACACCCGGGAAGGTCTGTGCACAGGCATTCCAGGCGGTGACACTGTGCTGAGCCCTCCAGGCAGCCATCCCTGCTGTCCTCGTGCCATGCTGCCATGCCACTTCCCTCTTTCCCACGGCAGCCTGTGGCTGGCAATGGCGGGGATCCCCTTAGGAAGAGGGAGGGTGACAGGAACGTGGCAGCCCCCAGCCCTGGTGCTGCAGGTGAGCACCCAGCCCGTGCCACCCTGCCCAGTGCCTGTGTCAGGCTGTGGGGAGAGCACACTGCACCCTCTCTGCTCTGCTTTCCGTGCCCGCGGGCTGGTGAGGAAAGGGAGTTTTGGAGGTCTGGCATCCGCCCCACCATAACCACCTGCATTTCCAGGCTCAGTGCTACCTCCAAAGACAAAACTGTTACAGACCAGGTGAGCTGCCTTTGCAAAGGCTGCATAGACTGACCCGCCTGAGGCAGGGATGCCATGCCAAGCTTCCTGAAGCTCCCTGAACTCAATTGGCCAAAGGTTAGATCAGGAATAATAAAATATGCCATTGAAACACCAGAACTACAAAACCCCTTTGTTGCCTGCCTGCCTCCCCCCAAGAAAGGAGGAACAGAAGCATAAAAATTGAGATGCTGTACTCGCCTGGCCTCCAGCCCTCGTCTCTGTTCCGTACTTGGGCTGGGATGAGGATGGTTTCAGCTTCTCAAGTTTGGCTGGGAAAAGCAGCTGGGCATCAGGAGCTCTGTGACGTACCCCAATCTTTCCTTCCTATTTCTGTCTTGCAGTTGCAGGGGAAGAGGAAGTTAAGACTGGTGCCTGTGGGAGGGCGTGTTTCCCAAAAAGCCCAGCCGGCCCCACTCAACCTGGCCAAACCCACAGCATCCTGCCCTGTGGGACTGGGACGGGTCCCCCTGGGATACCCAGGGGCTTGCAGCCCTCCCACTGCACACAGGAAAGGGACCCACCCAAAACCCCACGCTTTATGAGAACTTTTCACCTTTCACAGCCCTGCTGGGAGCCAGTGCCGACCTCAGTGGGCAAACAAAGCTGGGAGTGGGGGTAACTAGTTCATTTGGGAGCTATTGGCAGCCCTTGAGGTGGGGAAGATGGGAGCTCCTCTCAGACTGTAAGTTGGGCTCTGAAATGTTTGTGTAGCCAGGCCTCCTTACATGACAAGAGGATGCAAGCACCGTCCTCTGGCAAAGCTCAGGGCTGTGTGGGGAATTTTTTTTAAGCAGCCTTCTAGTATTTTTGTGCTGGCTTCAATGACTCCTCCCAGCAGCAGCATTTCCCTGAGCAGAGAGGAACCAGCTCCTGGCAATTTTCTCTTAACCTCTTCAGGGCACTACAGTAAAAAAAAATAAAGTCATTTAGAAAACATACAGGATTGTAGGGTTTTTTAAAGCTAATTAACATGAGTCTTCATTAATTGCTTTGTAGGTTCTCTTTCCAAGCAAGCTGATGTTGAGTCACCGTTTTGCATTATCATGGAATCCTAGAAGCGTTTGTGTTGGAAAGGACATTACAGATCATGTTGTTCCAATTCTCTGCCATGGTCAGGGCAACCTGAGGCATTATGAGACCCTGATGCTGTTCACCTGCTGCTGTGTTACAGTTATGGGTTTATTTTTGCAGCAAGAAGAGAGATTGCAGTGCCAGCAGAAAATTTCCAAGCCCGGATGGATGCTCTGTGGATTGGTGCTTTTATTAAAGAAGCCATCATAGTCCTGGCTTGGTTTCATCACAGCCAGGTGCAGCAGGAAAGCATCCCAGTAGTCCTGGCAGTGAGACAGGAGCATGGGAGCATCTGATGCAGGATATGGTGGGGATGGACCCTGAGAGTGAGCCAGCTGGAGCTGGGATGCTCACCCAGCCTGGATGGCTGAAGCTGGATGCTGCAGAGCACTCCCCAGGCCTGGAGTGGGTGAGCTGTGGTAGATGAAGCTGGGAAGGTTGGTGGAGCTTCCTGCTGGTGGTGGGGGTTGCAGATCTGGGGGAAGGAAGTGTGGTTGAGTGAGATGAGCTGCTGTAATTTTCCTTTTGTATTGCATGAGGCCCTTACTGTGCGGGTCTTTTCTCCTCAGTTGTTTCATGGGGTTTGTCCAACCACTTCAGCTCACTCAAGGTTGCAGGAAGGGAGCGGGAGAGCTGTGAGCCTTCGGAGTCAGAACAGTGGGAGCTGAGAGGGTGTACCACGGGTCCTTGCAGCCAAAGCTGAAGCTTGCTGGCCTATCCCAGTCCCTTCCAGCTGTTCCTCAGGCTCTGCTGCAGCTTTGGCCTTCAGTGCTGCAGGTAAAGGGGGTGGGCAACCTTTGGGGATATGCTTGCTCACAGCACATATGCTCCCCAGCCTGTTTTGTAAGCATTTTAAGCTGCTAAACATTCCCTTTCCTATTTTAACTGCCTTTATTTTTATTGGTTCATCTTTTTATTTTTACTAGTGTGGATTGTGTTTCCTTCCACCACTAACAGCAGGACTGCTGTGGTTTATGCAGGACACACTTGAGCAGCTGGGGTGGGGAGCTGGGCATCCACCTGGGCACTGTCAGAGTAATCTTTTCCTGAAGTCATGGATTTTGATGATCAGAGTTGTCATTTTGGGCCTTTGCTCCTAACCGATGCTCAGCCAGCCTAGAGAGGGGTAAGGGAAGTTTTCCTGTTGTTATTTTCTATTCCTGATGGACATTAAATCTTTCTATCCCTGATGAACATTACATCTTGGGGATGCCCCATCTCTGGAAGTGTTCCACATCAGGCTGGACTAGGCTTGGAGCAACCTGATCTAGAGGCAGGGGAGTGGGACAAGACAATCTTTAAGGTTTCTTTCAACCCAAACCATTATGTGATTCCATGTCTTCAACATCTTCTCAAGGGGAAGCAGAGGGCCAGACACTGATCTCTTCACTCTCATGACCAGTGACAGGACTTGAGGAAATGACAGGGACCTGCGTCAGGGGAGATTTAGGTTGGATCTCCCAAGGTTCTTCTCCCAGAGGGTGGCTGGGCACTGGACAGGCTTCCCAGGGAACGGTCACAGCTCCAAGGTTTTCAGAGCTCCAGGAGCATTTGGACACCACTCTGAGTCACAGGGTGAGATTGTTGGGATGTCCTGTGCAGGGCCAGGAGCTGGACTCAATGATCCTGATGTGTTCCCTCCAGCTCAGCATATTCCGTGGTTCTATGATCTTTCCAAGTACCTTCCCAGAGGCCTCTCCCTGCATTTCCTTGGTACCCACAAGGAGTGCACTTACAGCTGTGCACTTCTGTGGCCCAATAGCAGGCCCTGGGAAACACAGCCTGGGGGGAAGTGGGGAGAGCAGAGGATGTGGAAAACGAAAATGTATTAACCAGGGAGCACTTGTCAGGGCTTGTTAAGATCAAACACACTGTGGCTCCAGGCTTGGAGCTTTTTATTCATCTTGGAGCAAGGAGAAGCAGCTTTGCATTTCACCCCTTCCTGTGTGTGGAAAGGGTTGTTTTGTTATGGTGTCCACCTGCCCATGACGGCAGTCTGGCAGGTGTTAGTCCTCTCTAGGGGCTTGCTGGGTATTTTCTACTGTTTTAACTGTAGAAATAATTCCTGGCAGGAAGTTTTAGAGCTGTATTTTGTCCTACTGTGGCAGCCTGGTTGCTGGCTGGTGCTACTGTTACCAAGAAACCTCCGAAATTGTTGGGATAAATAAGACTCACTCTAAAACTGTCTTTTTTTAGTGTTAGTGAGTAAGGCTTTATTCCTCGCCAGGAGGAGGTGTGTGTGTGGCTAAAAACATTTCACACTGACCCCAGTACAAAACTTTTAAAACTTTTTTCATTTATTTGTACATTTTTTATACATATATATATATACACACCATTATAGATTATAGACAACATAATACATTATAGAAATTGATGTAGATTATGTAATTATCTTCATTAATTAGTATTCTATTCTGTACTGCTTAGTGGTTTCTTGCCCTTCATGCTAATTTGGTCCACATTCTGTAGCCATCTTATCATCTGTTTCTCGGACAAGGAGTCTCCAACTTTCCAGGCTTCTATCTCCTCTGGTATCTTCTGGTTACCAATGTCATTGAAGGCCATAAATTTAAGATCCTAGATGTCCAATCTTCAACCCTGGCTCTTCTCATTGGTGCTTTTCAGGGTTAACCAGCTAAAGGTTTCAGTGATTTAATGATTGAAGTAACATTAAGAGCCTGTGAAGAAACTTAAAAAGTGGGCGCTGCTTACAAGTAATTGATCAACTACATAAAATGAGTTTAGTTGTATCATCTCCAACGCTACCAGGAGCTCTCAGCTCTTACAGAGGCGTATAAAACTGTGTTGCAGAGTGTCTGGGTTTAACCTAAGCACGCTGAACACCCTCAGGCTGCTCACGGGAACCACCTCGGGCAGGCTGCGATTGACCAGAGGGCAATTGACCAGAGGGCCATTATTCGCAGGCCGCCCTGCACACAGGCTGCCATAGAACCTGCCACCACTCCCCTCCAGAGAGAACAGCGGGGGCGGGCTGGCCCGGGCTGCCGAAGAGGCGGTTCCGGAGCTCCGCCCGTGGAGGGCAGGAAGGCGAATTTCCCGGGGCGCCGGGCGCGGTGAGGGCGCAGCCGGAAGGTCCCGCCCGGCCCAGCCCGGCCCTTTCCGCCCCGCGCCGCCATGGTGGGCAAGGCCAAGCGCNACCGGGGGCGGGGACACGCGGGGCGGCGGCGGGGGGGGGCTGGCAGCGGCCGCCTCGCAGTGACTCCTCCGCCTTCCCCCTGCAGAAAGGGCCGGTCCCCGCACAGCCCCAGCCCCACTCGAGCTGCTGTGGGTCTATCTTGGCTGTGGGGCCGCGGGGGTGTCCGTCGGTAGCTACGTGCCTGGCCTGGTGGTGCTGTGGCTGACAGGATGGCGCAGGCCGGGTCCCTCTCGGCGGTGGAGGCCCTGTTGGAGCCCTGGTGCTGCTGGGCAGTGCTGCTGCCCACGCTCCGCTCAGCCGTGCGAGCTGTGGCACGGGCAC
>VXBC01005083.1:80972-130476 GCA_013399945.1 Ploceus nigricollis | reverse complement strand
GGAGCTGCTCCAGCACAGCGCACCATTGGCAGGCCCAGCGTGCTGCTCCAGGGGCAGCACCACTCTTTCGGAGCAGCAGCTGACACCCTGGTGTCCCCACAGTGACACGCGTGTCGCAGCACTGTTGCTGCTCCTGGAGTCAGCGTGCCTGGGCTGCCTTGCCATGGGGTGACCTGCGTGCAGCAGTGGCGATTGTTATCAACAAGCGTTGGGAGAGGAGGGGAGTCTTGCAGTGCGTGCCTTCAATTTTAGGTTAGGGCAGATGGAGAGGAGCTGTTTATACAGAATTATTTAGGATACTCTGTTTTCCCCAGCTGTGTTTTGAATACACGGTTCAGGTGCCGCCCCCTCACAGCAAGGACACAACACCAGTAAATGTTTTTTTATGTGCCTAAGCTTTCCTTGTGAGGAGGGAGGAATTGCCTGTGCTGAATACAGCTGGGTTTACACCACTGTGAAGTTATGCGTTGGTGATGGTAGATAGTGTTGGGTAAAGTAATAAATTCTAATCCAACCACAGGAGCTACTGCAGATCTTAGGGAGGCATTGCATGCTCAAAGCGTGATGCTGAAGATTTGGTGAGTGCTAGTAGTTAACTGAATCTGCTTAATGTCCATTGATTAAGGCTTTAATCCCCTAATCTTCTCAGTTGTTGCTTGTCTGTATTGTTCAGTACCTGTAATAAATCTGTCTTTTCCTAAGGATGCTGTTCGCAGCTCTCCTGGGAGTGAATGCACTTGAGGTTGAGTTGAGGCAGGAATCTTTTAGGAACAGAATCATCCAAAATGAGACTTTGTGAAACTTCCTTCTGTGTGGAAGAGCTGTGGGGTAGGTGGTGCAGAGCAGGACAGTAGGGTGCCTCTGTGCCCTTGCCTGCTCAAGAGAGACACCTGCTCACTGCCACTGTTCCTATCTGGATGGTGCTGGGTTTGATTTTTAAATTTTTTTAAACAAGTGTTGCCTGGTAGTGTATGTACTGATTCCTGCTTTATGTTTCTTTTGCATAAGGACTGGGACTTGTCATCTTCTGGTGTATTTTCTGGGCTGAAAATTGACCCTGATACCCTAATAAAGAAGCTTGACTTGGACTCCAGAAGCATCATTTCCTCCAGAACAGGTTTGTTGTGTTTTGAATGAGTGCTGCTTTAGGTTGTGAGCAAAGACGCTGGGGACTGTATTTGTAGTGGCTTTTATTGGCTGTCCCAGGAAGCTCAGGGAGCTACAATGCAAACATTGCTTCCTGTGTTCCTCTGAAGGCTTTTAGGAGAGGTTTGTTTTTGTTTGGGCTTCTGCATGGATGTGCTTAGTGATCCCCAGGTGGGGGACTAGCTTCAGGCAGTCTGTGGGATATCCTGGTGCAGCCAAAGACTGCTAGGGCTGAGAGCAGAGCCAGGGTTTTAACCTGATCTCTGTGGCTGCTTTTGCCTCACCAGCAGCTAACAGCTAACTAACCAACAGCAGAGCATGGTTACTTTAGTGAGATAAAAGGCTTCACCTGGAACAGCTGTTTTGCTGTGTCAGAGCCAAAGGGCTGCAGTCCTGTAGGAAACCAATCCACTGCTGTGCTGCGGCTTGAGGGCTGTTGCCTGTGGTTGCCAACAAGAGGGGACACCTCTCTCTACAGTGTTTTCCTCAATTTGTAAGTGAGCAGCTGCCATTGGTAACCCAGTGCTTTGTCAGCAGGTTCTCCTTGTGTGCTAGCAGTATTTCATTCACAGCAGCCTGACTGCAGCAAATCTTCTCCTGTCCTTTGCTGTTGTGGGGTCTGTGGCTCAAGGATTCCCAGGGAGGAGAATCTTAACTCATAGGGAGTATGGAAAGTGAGAGGAAGAAAAGGGAGGACATGATAGAGCCCTTTGATTTCCAGTCCCACAACAAGGAAATGCTCTCTTTGACTGCTTATTGTGAGACAGAGCTTTGTATCTGAAAGCAGTTTTCACTTCTAAATGTCTGCAAGGTCTCAAAAAATTCCTCTGAAACCTTAATCCCAAGCCTCCCACAAGCTGTATGTAAATGTTTAAAAATCCCAGAAGGAACAAACTACCAGACAGAGCCTGGTAGCACAGCAAGCTGTCCTGATGCAGAAAATGCATGTGACTCCCAAATACTTTCTTTGCAAACTAAATTAATTTCTTTTCTTCATGTGGATAAATACTACAGTGACTTTGTTTTCCTGTCCAGGGCTATAAACAAATCAATCACACAAGGGCAAGTGGTTGCCTGAGCTGCCCATCAGTGACATTTGGGCACAGAGTGAGGAAGCAGGGAGGTTGTGTGAGGACACGTTTGCCTGCTCTCTGCACAGAAACCTTGGCAAAACATATTGTTCTTGAAACACTGGGCTCATTGTTGGTAACTCTCCTGGGAAAAGGACACATATGCATCTATGTGTATGTGTGCACGTTGCCATCTCTTTAATTAAATCAGACACATGTTGTTGGGGGCTGGCAGCCTGCAGTCCCAGCCTTTCATTGCAGGCTACATGTCTGGGTTATAAATAGAGCCGTGCTGCTGGTCCCTGTGCAGTGCTGATGATGCAGATGTGCAGTGCCTGGCTGCCTCTCTCGGGGCTGTGTGCTGCCTTCCTGCACACAGCCGTGCTGACCCCGCTGCTCGCCGCTCTTGCGTGCTTTCCAGATGATTGGCTAAAAATAACTGTTCATTTGGGGGCTCCAAACTGCAATTCCACCAGGCAAAAAATTATTTGATTGTTTTTTTATATCTTCCCAAGCCGTTGTGCCCTTTCTTGTTGTTGCACTCTAGAGCCATGTAGAGGTTTTTTTGTTGTGGAAATCAGTTCATTTTTTTAATGTTAATTCAGTGAACTGTAACTAGGCTGTGCGTACAATGGCAGACACCGTAGAGTTAGACGAGATTCTAGGCACAGGTGCTTTGTCTCCTGTCATCTCTGGTCAGCTCAGAGCCTGTTCTGCAGGCAGTTCAACTTGACTCTAACCCTCCCTCCACCTCTTCCTCCCTTTCCCCTTCAGCCTGGTGCACAGGGCAGGAGGGTAGGATTATCCTACACATTGCTATTTTAAGATTTAATAACAAGACAAAAGCATGCTTCCCTCCCACTTGCTTTTCAAGCTCTGAGAAGGTCAAGTTGGCAGACTGTAGGTGGGCTCACAATCTCCTGTGCTTTTCACAGCTAGAGAAGACTTTTTTTTTCCTGCCAAGGCTGCTGTGTGGCAATTGGGAAAACAGATATTTGTCCTATGGGTGTATGTATCTCACATTACCCAAGGTCTATTCACATTGTCCAAGAATGCTAGTATTTGTGTTTTGTGTTTAGATCTGGCCTTAAGCTGTGACTCTCTTCCAAATAAAACCTAGTCTGAGGAAGATCCTGGAGCTGGGTTAGATTTTAGAGGATGTCAGCTTGGAGCTCGACAGTAGTCAAAAAAGCCAATTGGATGCTGGGAAGTAGGAGGAAAAGAGGATGTGGAGAGCATTGTTATGCTTTAAATAAGCCCATGGTGTAGGCAGCTCTTTGATGCTATGTGTACCATCACAGGGGCTAACTAACCAACAGCAGAGCATGGTTACTTTAGTGAGATAAAAGGCTTCACCTGGAACAGCTGTTTTGCTGTGTCAGAGCCAAAGGGCTGCAGTCCTGTAGGAAACCAATCCACTGCTGTGCTGGGGCTTGAGGGCTGTGGTTGCCAACAAGAGAGGACACCTCTCTCTACAGTGTTTTCCTCATAGTTTTTCTCAATTTGTAGGTGAGCAGCTTTTGCTGCTCTTTTAGCTGTGGTGGTTTTGAGGGAACAGGGAGGAACACAGTGTAGATTGGAAAGTCCAGTGTCTCTAGCAGGGTCATCCCACTTAACACATGTGCTTGTGTGTGCTGGGGCTGGGGCTGAAAGGAGTGAGGCCCCTTTTTGTGGGAGGATAAACTGGTGGTGTTGGTTCTTGTTGGCTGAAGGCCTGATTTTTCTGGGGATTTCTGAGGACTTTTGGTGTATCTGGTTGAGGCAGGGTGTCCTGTGGAAGTATCTACTACTTGTGGTAGTGGTGTGTTGCTTCCTTTAGGTACAAGGCTGATTCAGTGTGCTTGTGATTTGTGTGAGGTACCAGCACAGGCTGTTCTGGCATCAGTAATCCTTGTGGCAGGAGAAGGAGAGGGTGGAACTGTAATGAAAAATGTCACCAAAATGGAATTCATTGTAGGTGAGCCTTGCATTATGTGATATAAAAAGCCAGTGGTCTAAAAAGGAAAGTATTTTAATATGGTAGCTCGAAGCTGTGTCGTGCTGTGAAGCAGACCTGCTGCAACTGCTTTCTCCTGCTCTGCTTTTTGTCTTTAACCATTAGCTCAGTTTAACACCAGCTTCCAGATGATTTCCATGCGTGTGTAGGTAACAGAAGCCAGTGCCATCCCTGGGAATGCTGGAGCTCAGTCTGTGAGTTACTCTGTGCTCAGTGATTGCTTCCTGTCAGTGTAGTTTACTTAGCCACTGACGTAATGTAAACCAGAGGCTGTGCCGTAATCTAATCCACGCAGGGACCTCTGTGTCTCCAGTGAGAGGATAAATCTCGTTTGGGTGAGCCTCTGTAGCGTGGGAATTAAATGTTTCCTACCAAGTCAGAAATCATGGCCTGTCATATCAGGCTTGCTGCTGCTCATTTTTTCTTGTTTTCTTTAGCTTTCCTTCGTCAGTGTTTGCTCCTTGAACTAAGGGCCTGTTCAGGCTTGGCTCTGGCTGAGCAGTTGCCTGTGAATGTCTCTTTTTTTGGAGTGAATGATGAACTAGTTGTGGAATGATATGAACAACTGGATTGGTAGCTTCCTGCTTTATTTTCAGCTATTCCAGAAGGCAACGGTGACAGGCTGTGTTGTTGAGAAAACAGCAGTTCAACAACAGCAAGTTCATAATTGCCTGTAAAACCTGATGCAAAATCATCCTGATTTCTGAGGTTGGGTTGGACATAAAGAAAGACTTCTCATTTTACAATGAGGGTGATGAGGCCCTGGCACAGGATGCCCAGAGAAGCTGTGGCTGCCCCATCCCTGGAAGTGTTCAAGGCCAGGTTGGATGGGGCTTGGAGCAACCTGGGATAATGACAGATGAAAGAGGGGGTTTAAGTAGATGCTCTCTGCAGGTTTCTTCCAACCCAGGCCCCTCTGTGGGTCTGTGATTCTATAGCAGGGTGTGAAGCATAGAGTGAGGTAGGTCATGAGCCTGAGCAGAGGTTGTGCTCTGAAGTCCAGGACTGTCTTGCAGCATGGGAGCCACTGTCAGTGGCACACAGGGGTGTAGAGGAGGGAAATGACTGAGCATGTGACAAAGAAAGAACTCCCTTCTCCTCCTGAAGAAATGTGGAGATAGGAATGATAAAATTAGACTAAGCAGGACTTCACTGACAGCAGTGAATTTGTGGGGTCTGCAGGCTGTGTACAGCCTTGCTTTCCTCCTTTCTGAGGTTTTCTCTGAGTTTCTTTTGGTACCAAGCCTCTGTTTGCAGAGTCAATGACAGATGCCTTCTGGTTCGCACCTCAGCTTCTCCTCTGGAGTTCCAGATCTGCTGGGTCTGTCACCTTATCTGCTTCTGCTTGGGCTCTGCACCCACTTGTCCAATTCTGTTCTCCTTTTGTAGCCTCCAAGAGAAGCAGAAAAGCTGTGGTTGGTTAGTTTCATGCAATATGATTTCCTGTCCAGTTTTGGGGTTTTTTTAATGGATGTTGTACCAGAATGTTACAGAGTCCCTGTAAGACTTCTCCTCTGACAGCATTGCTGTTTCTGCAGTGTCTAGACTTGTGGTTACCCCTGCAGTGCATCCACACCAGTGTGGAAAAATTGCAGCCATGACCAGGCCCCCATTATTCTTCTGGAGCTCTTGACAGGATGCCAATCTTTGTGTCTTATAGTTTATTCCTGTCTGTTGATTGGATTTCTGCATGTTTGTTGCCTTTAAATATTAAGGTTCCTCCTCTTTTGTCCTCATCCCTCATCACCTTTCCTCTGTTTTGATTTGATTATTTTTTTCCCCTACTCTTCTGGCATACCCCGGGGTGTTTAACAATTGAAGGATTTAAAAAAATAAAAATGAATCCTGTTTGTTTTAATGAATACATCTGTTCTGAATATCAGTTCTAAACCTCTGCTGCTTTTTCTTAATGCATGCTTGGGGAATTTTGAAATCTGCTTGTGTTGGTCATTCACATCTCTGGTGTGGAAAGCTGCTGGATCCTCACAATTCTGCTGCTGTTGCTTTTCTTCAGCTTTTCAGTCTGTGCTGGCAGTTGTCAGGCCTGTCTTGTGTTTGTTTTGTGCAGAACGCCTTCCTCAAGCTGTTCCCCACAGTAACACTGCTCAGATGGGATAGGAGGGTGTAAACGGGCTGCTCCTCATGCTGAGGATGGCAGGGAGCGGCTGCAGCACCTCCAACGTGTTGGTGAGATCTCCCTGGGAAATGCCTGTGTGCTGTGCTAGACCCAAGTGACGAGGTGTTCCTCCTCCATCTGTCTTTGTTATTAGCTGCCCAAGCTTTGGGCTGTGTGAATTTGGGGAGTGGTGGAATGTTCTCCCTGATGCTGTCAGTGATGCCCTTGGTGGTGTAGCTCTGAAACCATTTTAATGCCTTTGAAAATACCTGATGGGTGTGTGGGTGCTGCCCTGGAAGGAGCAGCTATTTGAGTGGTGGTTGAGCTGGGAATTCTTTCTTTAGCTCCCCCCTCCCTCCACCCCATACCTTCTGCAGTGTGCCTGTGTCCTTTGTGTCAGCTGCACAGGTCCAGGATGTGTCCCAGGACTGAATGTGCAGGTCTCACTCAAAGGGGAAACTTCCTTGCACAAGCTGGTGTTGCTTCTGACATTGCGTGTGAAAGTGTTTGAAACCTCCAGTAACAAAATTTGCAAGAAAGGAAAAGTTCCCAGGGAAGGGAAGATGCTGTGTGGGGATTAAGCTCTTTACCTTCTCCTCCAGGCCCAAGGTTGGCCACCCTGGTAGCTTGATAAAGTGACAGATGGCAGTTTACCTTATCTGGGTAAATTGCTTTAGGTAGCAAATTACTGTACATTCCTTCTGCCTTGCTGTCCAGCTGAAATTTATTTGGTTTCTTTTGACTGCATCATCAGGACCTGCTTTTATCTTGACAATGCCAGATCACCTTTTAAGGGCACATTTGGTGTCTGAGAGTTTTGTAACAGGCTGCTAGAAAACTGCACTGTATTTGGGAGGAGCTGAGATAGCGGTTTGTCATCTGGGAAGCCTCTCCAGTGAGGTCAGATGACCTCAGTCTGCAGGACACCTCAAACAGATTGTGTAGTTACCAACAACTTGCCTGAAAGCAAGAAGGTTTCTCTGTTCCTTTGGTCCAAAGGATTAAAGTCAGTGGGATCTTACTTCAGCAGTCAGATTGACCGAGTTCTGTATCAGTGGTGAACAGCTGTAGGGTTTGGTTGAAATGGAGAACAGACCTGCTGTGGTCTCTGGGGACTGTAGAGTGGGGATCCTACTAAAAGCTAAAGACATTGGTGCCTTAAATAATAATTTTTAAAAAAAGGTTAAAAATCCGTGCTGCTTAATGTTGCTTTAACAATTTGTCTGTGCAGTGTGGTGCTGGCTGTGAGAATAGCTGTGGGAAGCTCCACTTTAATTAAAGTAAATGCAATTAATTGAGAAGCAGTAAATGAGCGTCTGAAGCTTGCACTGTTTTCAGTGCTTTTATTTCCCTTCTGCGAATAGAGCCTTTCCATGTTGTGAGTGCCTTCTGCCAGATCACAGGAATCAGTTGTGTTAATATTTATGGAACCAATTAACTTTTTTGTTTTCTTTCCCTCCCTCTAGCTGGGGCTAAGTCTCTGTTCTTAAAATTAACATTAAAAAACCAAAATACTCCAATTAGCTCGTGGTTGAGCACTACACAAACATTTTCCAGAGAGCCCAAACCTTCCAAAATGTTCTGCAGCCTGCTCCAGGGGAGGAGGCTGTCAGTGGGAAGAGCTTGAAATGAGTCCTAGCAGTTTGAAGGATGTGTCAGATTGCTCTAGTTTCTTATTATGGTTGGTTCCTTGGCTGTGCCTGCTGTGTAATGCTCACCAGTAGCACTGGTGGAAGGTACATGCCTGCCCTGAAGCAGCCTTTCCGTGCTGCTGCATGGATGGAGATGAGGATATGGCTCAGAGAGGGATTGGAGACTTCTTTGGAGAAGCTCCTGAGGTGCTGCTCTGTGGTTTTGCAAAGCCTTCTTCCAGACTTTGTAAAAGTTGGGTGCTCAAACATGAGCTTTTTAGGTCAAACTTATCAGTGCCCTGTGCCTCTGAAGGGCTTGCTGAGTTTGGGGCCAGGGTGACTTCTTGCCTTCCTTGCCAGGAGTGGTGGGGCATGGCAGTTGCATGTCATGCCACGTCTTGCTCTGTGTGATCACGATTCCTGGAGCTTTAAAAAGATACTCGTCATCTAGCCTGGTACTCTCCTGTGAAATGAATTTAAAATGGCTGGACATCCTTACACAAAAATAGATCAGTGATGCTTAGGAGAGTACTGCAGCTGTGGTGTTACACAAGAGGGTTATGAACTGAGATCCTTGTCTTTGCTGTGCTGATGTTAAAGCTTTAGCATAATTAAGTTATAACATTATAAATTCTACAAAGAGAGAGGTGGAATGGCTCTGCACTGGTGCCAAAGGGGCCTCCCAGCACAAGTTGCAGTAATGCAAACCTCTCATGGGGCGTGAGAGGGATGGCTCAACGCTGCAGGAACTGAGAAAGCAAATCTGAAGAGGGATGAGGAAGCACTTGTGGAAAGGGCAGGTTGATAGCTCTGGAAGTCAGAACCATTTCCTTGTCACCAGCAGTGGTATGGTGTTGTGTCAAATGTCTCTCTGAACACGTGTCCTGGGAGTTTAATAAACACTCTGTTTAGAAAATTGGTGAACGGTGGATGGCGTGAGAGGTTTCCCTCTTCTGGGTTGCCCCTTCTGACTTGTCTTGATATGTTTCTGAGGTGCAGGAATAAGTGAGCCTTCTCCTTACCTCTCTGGGAAATGCCTATGTGAAAAGCTGTTTGTTTTTTTTTTTTTACTTCTATGCTATATAAATGATATTTCTGATTTACCGAGAGATAAATCTCTGCCCTGCTAATGTGGGTCTTACTGAGTTACAGGCTGTTACAGGGAGATCTCAAAAGTTCATGTCTGTCATTCAGACCTAGTGGGATCTATAGTGTTTTTCTATTCTATGTGAATTATAATTTTTTCTGGACTTTGTGAGCAATTTATGGAGCAAGGTTTTCTTTATGCTTGGGTGGAAATGCATGTGTCAGCTGAAGATCTGTTTTATCCCCTTCAGCACTTCAGAGTGGCACTGCTGATGCTTATATGTGACATAACTGGTAATAATATCTAATTTGGGCTTAGGTTTTTAGTCAAGTGGCTTGTAGAAAGGGGTTTTTGTTGGTTTTTTTTTTTTTTTTTAATGAAGCTTTTAACACAGTAAATCTCAATGTACATTCTCTGAGCTAAATGTGGGACACACAGCTATGCAAGGATTAAATGCAGTGGGTACTCGAATATTCTGGGTTGTTTGAAATGATAATTTGGACAGATTTAGATTGACCTAGCAGTGCTGCAAATGTTCCATAAGGCAAACCACAGAAAATTCTGGGGAAAATCCTGCTGCAGAAGAACAGGCTATCCAAGCAGTTCTTCAAAAAAGACGGGACTGTGAGCTGGAAGGCACGTAGTGATAGTGATAACCAGCTCCAATGAAATGTGGTGTTTCAGAGAGTCCCAGGCAGGAAATTTGAGGGAAAATGGGGCATACAAACTTGTTTCCTGACCTACTTGTGCTGTGTTCTTGATTGCTTGGAGAACACACAGCAAATCAATAGATCTATGTAAAGAATTTTGGCTTCTATGGTCGTGGATGCTCGTGCCTGGTGTGGCTGTGCGCATACATGCTCTGGGCTGACTTCTGTTGCATTTTCTAGCTCCATGGCTTTTTAACTTTGTTTCTCCTTATGTCCGTTTTCCCCTCCAAGGTTATTTGTAAATTCAGGTCACTGAGTGTTCTTATGTAACGGTAATGGGCTTCTTTAGCATGGAGAGGACATTCCCAGCTGCAGTGGGTACAGGCTGTGTCTGTACACGCAGCAGTTATTTCACAATGTGGTTTGAGTTGAAATAACCTGGTGCCTGTTGACAGGGAGACATGGGAAGGTTTTTCCACACTGCAGGAATTCTGTTGTCAGAAATCACAATTTTAAATTGCTTTGTTCAGTGGCACTTCTGTATTTTGCTCAGGAGAGCCTCTGGCTTTGGTTCATGCCAGTAATTTGTGACTGCAGGGCTGGGCTGGGGTAGGGCTGGGCTTAGGTGTGCTCCTCTGCAGCTGCAGGTGTGCTTGTTGTTTTAGTGTCTGTACCTGAGTGGGTTTTTATTTATGGAAATAGCATACAGATTTCTAGATACTGTTTATGTGGGGTTATTGTAACTTCTTCATGTATTTTCTTCCTCCAAAACAGAGGGCATTGGCCTGTTTACCTGTATTGGGTGTAAGTGGCAGGGTTTTGGTAGCAGGACAGAAGCCAAAGCTGTCACATTCTGAGTGGAGCCGGGTCCAAAGAGCTGAAGTGCACCCAGTGCAGCCACAGCTGAGCCTGTCAGGCACAATGGTGCTGTCTCTGGGAAAATATATAGTTAAGAAGGAATAGAAAAAAAGTGAGAGAGCTCTATAAAGACCAGGGACAGAAAAGGAGGAATTGAGGTGCTCCAGTCACCGGGACCCCAGTGGGTGAGTGTGAGGAGGAGGGAGCAGCAGAGAGTAACTGTAATGCCATTCCCTGGCCCCGTGCACTGCTCAAGGGAGTCAGGAATGAAGAAGTCAGAATGAAGGAGTGGAGCTGAGAAGGGGGTGGGTGGGGGGAAGGTGTTTCAGTGTTTGCTTTTCATCATCTGATTCTACTTTAATTGGCAATACATTACATTAATTTTCCCCGAGTCAAGTCTGTTTTGCCTGTGATGGTAATTGCTGAGTGATCTCCCTGTTGTTTACCTCAGCCCACAAGCTTCTCATCTTATTTTTCTCCCCTGTTCTTTTGAGGAGGGATGGAGCAGCTGGGTGGGCATCCAGCCAGGGTCAGCACACGGCATCACAGTAGCTCAGTAAAAACTGAGATGAAACTCAGTACCAGGTAGAACTGTCCTCATGGTGGTTCCTCTGCCTTCTTTACTGCAGTTTTCAACTGAATGTTTTCTGAGAGTTGTGCAGATGCAGGGACACTCTTGCATGAGAACTGAATTAATTTGCTTTTAATTGAGGCTCACAGGTGTTGAGGCAAGTCATTCTTCCACATGTCTGTGTACCTGTATACCTGTAACAAGGTACACAGGCCTTTGTGTCCTGAAGGTCAGAATTAGGAACCACTCCCCTCCCTCTATTCAGGCAAGGAAAGGGAGCAGAACAGGACACAGCCATATACTCCAGTCTGAATTCAGGAAGTGCAGGACAGATCTTGGGCCCATCTAGGTGTTTCTTCTGCCTGTCTTTGCTGGGTAGGAGGTGCTGCTCCAGCTGTGTCTGCATTGCTGACAGCTTTGTAGCTCAAGAGGATGTACCTGTGGCAGAGCAGAACAGATCTCTTTTGAGAGTGCTCTTTTTCAGATGTTAGATGTGCTCATTAGAGGGCAGCAGAATAACTCTTCCTTTTTCTAGGTCAGGTCTATATTTTTGATTATTTTTAATCTCTGCAGGGCACAGAACAAAATTTTCCAGTTTCTACTTCAGTTTTTCCTGGTGCATTAAGTGTACAAAACAACGATGCTCATATGAAAACCTTAGCCTGTATAAAGAAATATAGAATATTTATAGTAAAAGTTGCTGCTTTGAAGCTTAGGGGGGTTGCAGGCTCAAATGAGAGAGAGCTTCTCTAAGATTAAACCACAAATGGTCAGCACAGTATGTGGAAAAACAGCCAAAAGAATATTTCATAGCTAACTTGTTTTTTTGCTCAGCCTAATTCTTATTTGACCTATATGTCCATATGCATCTATGGATTTGTTTGCTGTACTCCAGCTGCTGCTGCCACCTTTTTCTGCTTGAAGAAAATGTTAAAGAACCAGTCTTGCTTCATCCAAAAGTAATCTTTAAATGAGATCTGCTAGTACACCCCCCACCATCCTCTGGAATATAACTACTATAAAAAATTATGGCACTGTCTTTAAAGGCTAAGTGAGGCTGGGATTTGGAGTCCAGCATCACAATACTTAAAATGAATTATTTATTATGTAACATTCATAGAAGGCGGCTGTAGCACTGACTTTGTAGCCAGTGTGTTTTTCAGGCTTCTGGAAGAGCTGGGTGCAAGTCCTGGCTAGGAGTGAACATCTCCCATGCACTTCTTACTGGAGATGTTTTGCACGCTGTTGACTTTTGGAGGAGGTAAGCTGGTTCAAGACAGCTGGAACAGCAGGAATTTTTTTTTTGTTTTTTAGGTTTAGCAGCATCAGCCATTGGTTTCCAACAGCTGACTGATTATGTTGGAAGGTCCTCAGTGGAAGCAAAGCTTCATTAACTAATCTTTGCTCCTTGGCTGGCATGGTGAAGCAGGTGGTAGGATTGGCAGGGGGAGACATGGCACCTTTCTCTCAACCACAACGTGCTCTGTGTTTTGACATCCTGCAGGCTTCTTCATCTCCCTATCCTCTACCCAAAGGTGCAAAGGGACAGGTTCCTCACATGCATGAGGGCTCTACCAAAGCAACATGTACTTGGCTGCTGACAGTTTTGTAGCACAGTTCTGCCCTGAATTATTTTTAGGGTGGCAATATCCAAACCCACAAACTGCTGAAATGGAACAACCTTCTTGATGCTGTCAAATACTGTTCCTGGCACAGTGGCTTGGATCGGTCCTGCCTCCTGGAGAAGTCCAGATTGTGCTTTGCACTCCTGGTTTGGGATCCACCATGTAGCTGGCATTTCTTCATGTCATGCTGTCACACTTCAGCAAAGTCAGGACTAATAGGGAGCTCCTCATCAGGGAAGGAAAGCTGAACAAAGCCATAAAAATGTGCACAATGGCTCATAGCTCTTGGCAGCTCTTGGGCTATTAGGTAAAATTAATTTCCTGTCAGCGGGGTAAAAAGATTAAACTCAGTCTTACACCAAGTGAGAAACATGATGAGTCTGTAGGCGTGTAGATTTAACTCCATTGGACTGTGATCCATATTAGGAAATGAGCAGGCACAGTGCTCATGCCACAGCCTTCTTCATGCAGAGCAACACTCTTCCTGCCAGCATCTTCTGTGCAATGCAGGAAGATTGCTGGCTTCCCTCATATAAGGAAAGTCTCTCCTGGGAGCTAACATGGTATTTTGTTTGGGATGCAGGTGTTCTCAGTAGGTGGTTTTTTTTGGGTGTGGTGAGCCTAAGTATTGCAGATACTACTTGGTAAGGGGTGTGTAGCTGTTTTGTTCAGGGAGCACTTTGTTCACAGGAAGGATGCCAGTCCTTGTTGCCCTGTAAGTGTGGGGATACTGAATGAGAGGTGAGGGCATGGATGGGCAGTCTCACGGTTTGCTGCTGCAGTCCCAGACCTGAGAAGATCAAGGCAATGCCAAATGCCTGGCAGCTCTGAAAGCTGACAAGGAGTGTCAGAGAAGCACCTATTCATGGTGGTTTGTTCCTTTGCCATCCCCTGTTATTTCTTTTAACATCATGGGTGTTCTTTCCACAGCTTTGTGCTGGCAGCTGCTCATCTCATCTCTGCGTGGGGTGGATGGGGCTGGACCCGTTGATGCTAGTGCAGACAGTGTAAATGAGACTTTATTGTCTGCCTGTGCTGCTGGCAGGCAAGAGCATCATGTACAAGGTAGCAGAGCCCTGTCACTTTTTTAAAATTTGGCTTGCTTTAAAATAGATTCTACCAGGAAAATGTCATTCCAAGATGGGGAACCGATGCTGACCTGCAGGGATGAAATAAAGTACAGGTGAAGAGGTGATGGGCTGGAGAAAAAAAAAACCAACAAAACAGCTTCTACCTCTCCTAGAGGAGCCCAGACCTTGATTTTCCTTTTTAAAAAGATTTCTTCTGCATATAAGTGAGCCAAATGAGTATATTGGAGTAGAGAGGCTTGCTCTAAGACCTTTTCTGAAAAACAAGTCTTGTGTGAGAATTGTCGTGGGCCAGACAAAGAGCTCCCTGACAGGGGGCAAGCCTAGCTTTGTCAGGAGATGAAGAGTTCTGTGAGAGGTCTGCAGTGAGGTGATGGTCCCAGGGGTCTCTTGGTAGTGGGGTGGTACCCTGTGTCCCTGGAGCCAGAGGAGGAAGAAGCTGTGTGAGTGTCTGTGTTGTGTAAGATGACAGAGCTGGTGATCCTGTTGGTGCCTCAGGGCTTGTGGGAGCTCTGAATTGTCAGCTGAAGTGGAAGAGCAGTTGAGACAGCACAAAAGCAGCAGCCACCAGAAGTGGCAGTGGCAGCCGGAAGAGATGGTTGGTGAAGCGGTGTTTGGACCAGTTCCAAACACTTCCCAGACTTAAAGGGCAGTCTGTGCTCCCAGGAGGAGGGAAGGAGACCTGACATGCTTGGGCACCACCTGGAATGAGTGTTTTCATGGGCTAGGCTTGTTGAACTGTTTAATCAACATCACCACCATGAAAAAAAAACCCATCAAAACTGGTCATTCACTGTGTCATGTTTGAATGCTAGAACTAATAAGACCTTTTGAAGGTTCAGGTGCTATTATGGTCACACAGAGGCTTCATGCAGACACAGGATCACCTTGATCTGTCCTTTAGGGGCTTCTGCTTGGCAGCTTCAGTCTTGACCCTGTGGTGGAACAGTTCCTTATCTATTGTACTCAGTTGTACAGTGCTGTGGTGAAAAAGCCATCTTGTTTCTGGTCTAGCCATAAACCCTCTGAGCAGAGAAGGCTATATGCTCCTGTGGGGCAGGAGGGGGTGCCTGGGTTCAGCAGATGCTAAGCTGCAATAGATGCTGAGAGTGGGCTCGAGTTCCATCTCCACCCCAATCACAGATCAGAAGAGAAGGGATATTATGCCTTGTACTTCTCCAGGTGGTTATTTTTCCAGCTCTGTTCTTCAAATACTTTCCAATTTTGAAATCTGCTGTATGTGCCCCTAAAAAGGGGAAGAATGGGAAGTGTTCTGCCTTGCCAGTCGTGCATGTCAGGTGTTGCCCAGCTGAGCTGGGGGCTGCAGATCAAACATATGCCTGGCACAAGCTATTTGGGAAGGTTTCCTGGGTATTCTCACCCTCCTTACTTTATGTTAGTGTTGTAGTGTGAGTGCAGCAGTTTATGAATGCAAGTGGTGTTTGAAGTGACTGATCAGCACGTGACTGGATGGAGCTAATAATTCTTAAATTATGTAAATGATGAAAGTCTGCTGGTGTTATACTGGTTGAGTTGTGGTGCACTTTTCTGTGTCTAAATCAAAAATTACTTTGTATATATTGCCTAAACAGACTATCAGGTAAAAGAAATTAGTATGATTATATTTAATATATGTCTGCTCAGTGGTAGAAGATGCGGCTGGACTTAGTGTTTGCTCAGTGCTCCCAAACTGCAGGTGTGTGGGTTTCCTGGAGTGTAGGAGCTCTGACAGCTGCAGATGGTGGGATTAACTCCTTGACGTATGTTTGTGCAACAGATAGGGCAGCATGGGGAGGGGACCACACTACGCTAATCTGCCACGCAGACTTAACAATCAAGGGCAAGCTCTGACATGTGATTACTTTTTTCATTTCACTGTCAATGCATGGAGTATTGTGAGTGGGGAGCCTGAGACCAGGCATGTTAAAGAATCCAAAGAGGAGTGCCAGGAGAGGAGAATTAATCAACAGTTAAAATAACACAGTGGAAATTTTGCCATGGTCCTAAAGCTGTGAGTAAGGTTCAGTGTAATTACTTCATAAAAAGAATTGATTGGAGCAGTGAGGAAGTGTCTCTAGAAACTCTCCTTCTGCTTTTCTTTCTGCTGGTGTGTAGGCATTGCCCAGATCCTTGTGACTGTGAACGTGACGCCAGGTTCACTGAGCTTCCTTAGCACAGGGGCAGGAAAAGCACACGTGCCTCACCTCAGAGGAGGTGTAGGCATCACAGCAGTGTCTGCAGTCAGTGCTGTCCTTCCTGAGCTTTCACAGCAGATCAGATTTTTGGCATTGATGCCAAAAGTGTGAAATATGAGCAATGACTCAATTGATCAGAGCTCTTTTGCTTGGAAAAGAGCTCTGATCAATTCAGAAAAGAGGAGCTGATGAAGTTAAATCAAATAGGTTTGCCCCAGAGACTAAACTTGTTTCCAGTGTCTTCCAGTAAGATAAGTGGGGATAAAACAAACTAGAAGATGCTGGGCTCAAGGTGGGCAAAGATCCTTCAGTAAAATGGCAGTTAAGTTGCAGGACCCCTTGCACATAGTTGTTCTGAATTTCTGGTACCCACATGGATTCAAAGCAGATCCTCCAGAATAAAAATCCATTTGAGATACTGCATGCAGGCACTCTCTACTTGGGCATTACACAAAGCTGTGGTCAGGCCTGGTATATTCTTAGCTCAGTGGTGCTATTTGCTGGTGGTAAAGCTGGACACCAGGCTCCAGTTCAAGTCCTCAAAGTGCCTTCTGTTAGTGCTTTGTGAGATGTTGGTGTGTAGCCTCTGCCTGTGGCTGGCCATACAAGGTGGAAGGCCAGGGGGGCTGCCCATGGGTGCTACAGTGGGTGTTCCCTCCAGGCCACTTTCAGTGGCTTTTTTTTTTTTCTCCTGAAACTACAACTGCAGATGGGGCAGAGGGGCTGCCAATGGTACAGCTAAGCAGTGCCAAAGTGGAATTTTTTGTTCCTGCCTTGATCCCAATCCCAAATACATTCATGCAGTCACTCTGCCCCTTGACTATTTTAGCATAAAGTTGTCACTACAGTATTTCTGTTGCAATTTAAAAACTGGAATGAAAGTATTAAGCATCTGACCTTGTACATGCTTTTAATACAATTCTGTGGCAGACCTGCTGGAACTGAGAACAGTTGATTAAAATACTTACAGGGTACAAGTTAAGCTTTGGGCTTTTTTGCCTATTCTGCCTGTAACGTTTTTGCAACTGCCAGAAAATTGGTATATCTTCCCAGTCTGTTCTGCAGTCATTACTCTGTACTGAGTTTCTTCTTTCCTGTGCTTCCTGCTGTCCTTCAGATCCATCATGGAATTAATTGGTGGGCAAAAAAGAACAGGGAAAGAAATTTGTCCACTGCATATGGCAGGAATTTGCTGGCAATGATATCTCAGGTTAAGTACAGAATTGTAATGTGCTTTTTTTCCTGTAAGCTACCAGGCATCTGCTCTGTGTTTCTTGCTTCAAAATAGGATATACAGGTTTTGTCTGGAAAATAAAGCCTATGGCCAAGACTGGAAATGTTGGCTACTTAGCACTAGGGAGAAGAGGAGACATTACAGTTCAACAAGCAAACAGAGCAAGAATACGGTAAGCAATAGAAATGCTGACTCTGCTGCCCTCAGAAAAGGGTAACTTGAGCCCGAGTGGTTGGGATGCCACTGTTTGGAGGCCAGGAAAGAGCTACTGTTTGGAAAGCAGAGGCAGGGATCTGTTAGAAAGGTCACGGACTGATTGGATTAACTAGGGCAGCACTGAAAGCTCATCAAAAAGAAAGTAAGGTGGGGCAAGGCTTTTTTTAACTTCTCATTGGTCTTGCCCATGGTCAGGCCCTGGGAACTCTTCAGAAGAAGCTGGAACTTTCTCTCTACCCCTTTGTCCAAGCAAAGGATATGTGTGTGCTCCTGGCTTGGGTCTCACTGGAGCCTGGTCTCTGCACACTGCAGAGTCTTGGATCTTCTCCCAAGCCTTCCTTCTCACCTCATGCCCATTCATAAAGCAGACCAGAGCATTGAGTCCTCTGCTGGGTTTCTCTTCTAATTCTGTTTTCTTCTGTTTGCTTATGCTACAATTCAAGCTGTGCCTGTTTATTCCTTGTAAAATTCCCGTGTGTGCATCTGAAGGGAAGTTTCTGTCATGTTTGTATCTTTAATTTAGAGGCACATATTCCTCTCTGGATATGGAGTCAGGATACAGAGATGTGTGTCTCCAAATGTTATGCATATCTGCTGTATTTTTTTCTCTTTCCTGAGGTCCCTGTGGGGGAAAGACTAGTGTCCAGACATCTCTGCATGATTTTTTTCATGTCAGCAACTCTCCAGGAGCCATGTCAGGCACTTTCTTGTTATATGTGTCTGAAAGCTGCTGCATCCTTGCTGGGCTTGCACAGTCTTTTACCACCAGCTTCCTGATAGTCTTGAGCTGACAGTTTTTTGTTGTGTAGTCTTGGTGGGCTAATCTTTTACCAAGCTCTCCATTCTGGGTTTTGAGGCAGAGTAGTTGACATCCCAGTACCCCTAAAGAGTGAGTAGGAAAGTAAGAGAGGACTGTAGACATGGTGGAAAACTCATTCCTGGAGCAGTTATGGGACCTCAGGAGGAGAGGAGAGGCACAGCAGGCTAAACTATACAGCTGTAACTCAGTCTGTGATGAAGAAGAGAAGAAAAAGATGCTGTAGCAGTGTTCATTGTAACTGTTTAACAGACAGATGTGGGAGACACAGAATTCATTCCCAAAGCTTTTTATTCAGAGAGTACATCCAGGTTTCTCTGTAGGAGTCCTCTGCCAGCTGCTTCCCTCCTTTACCTTCTGTCTAACAACAGGGGCTCTTCTGGAGTCCTGTGTCTGAGTGTGGCTGGGAAATCAAAAAAGTCAAAGCTGTGGTGTCGTGCCAAGTCCTGCCTCTGGTCATCTCCTTTCTCCCATGCCACATGTTGCCTTTTTCCCAGTGGAACTGTGGCCTCTGCATTTTGGCTAGCTGTTCTTCTAATTAGGTCCTTGCGAAGAGGCAAAACCCAGCTAAGAAATCTGTAGCTAGAAGTACTAAAGGAGAAGGTGAAATAGGGGAGGAAGGAGGATTTCTCAGGCTGTTGATGAGCTGGTGTTAGAGCAGGTCAAAACCTGCTGCTTTATGTTGACCCCTGAGCTGTTTCTGAAGCTGCTTCTGTTTTTTGCTTCCAGGCTGCAATCAGCGTCGGAATTGGTGCTAGAATGTTTGTTCAGGGAATTTGTTTCTTCTTTCTGATTGTCAGACATGTATTTCTCTATGGTTCCTGTGTGTGGGAGAGCTGTGTTTGCAAGGTGAGGCTTGGGGTGGGTCAACCAATGATTTTCATATTTCTCTTGTTTCTCATGGTTTGGTTGGTGCTGTCACTGCTGAATCTCTTACTGTGACAAGATCATCCCTACCCACCCAGAAGGCTTGGTACAGGAGCTGGTGTGCTGAGTCAGAACAAAAAGAGTATACAAACTGGGCACTCCCATCTTTTGATAGCAGTCAACAGGGAAAACCTTGGGAGTATAAAGCAGCACTTTCCTCAAAATGATTAGCTGGGTACTTAAAGCATCCAGTGCCTAATAACTGTTAGGAAAAACAAACTAGTGAACTGCACAGGTAGAAAGCTGTAGGTACCACCAGTGCCAAATCCACTGAGTGCCCCTGTTCCTCCAGCCATGAGAGGTTCTGCAGACATTCCCTCTGTCCTTGCATGTGAACCTGTCCTGAGGACTTGGGAGTGCTTGTGTGCTCATTCATGTCAGGCTGGAATAGGGGCATCAGTTGGCCTAGAGATATGTTGCTACTGATGAATTTGAACTTCTGTCTAAAATAGATTGTGGGTACTTTAGACCTTGGGAGTGAAGTCTGAAAGATCAGTCCATCTGGCTCACAGGGCTCCCTGTGCTCCTGACCATGCATCTCCCTTGGTTTGGCTCAGCTCATTAATGAAGCAGGAAGCTGACCTGGTGCAGGGGAGTTGGGTTTGTGTGCAGGACCTGGGGGAGGCAGGGTGGAAGAACCAACAACAAATACTTGGATAAGCTAAGCCAAGCTAAGCTCTCATTTACCAGCACCCTGAGCTACTGTGGAGTCTGCTTGCTGTTGTCTGTGTGCCAAGTTTCCAAATGTCGTGTGTGATACTGCCCCTGGTATTGATACTGCTTCACATTCCATGTCGATCTTTCCAGGGGAAACAGCCCTGGCTCTGTGTCATTAACAGGGAAGTCAATTACAGTTGATTTTTTTTTCTTTAGTTCCATTAGAGCCAAGCAATCCAGTATTGCATGCAGTATTCCCCGGAGCAAGTCAGCACTTTGCAGACCTCTTCCCTGCTCCCCAAAGCACCCCCAGATATCCTGCCAGCATCACTGCAGAATTTGAGAGTGTCTGCAAGCCCTTTAGCAGTAGGTGAGGCATTGGCATACAGAGACCTTGGAGTGGTGTTCTGGAGATGTTGCCTGTACAGGCATGTGGTGGAAGAGGCTGCCAGTTTTGCCAGGAGAGCAGATTTACTGAATAGAGAATTTATTAAATGAAATTGGGGTTCCTTCCCTGATGTGTGGCCCAGCCAAGGGTGAGGGCTGCCTACCTTAGGTGTGGCTGAATGCACTCAGGCTTTTTGACTGTTGACATGTTTTTTTTTTTGGAATATGTGTTTTGGTGAAATCCTAGCTTGATTGTAGATGCTAAAGCACTATTTCTGATTAATGAAACTTTTTTTGAGGAGGTGGGGGGGAAGCAGAGGTGTCACATCTCAGCTTCCTTGTCCTTGAGCTGTGCAGCTCTCTGAACAATGGTGGCAGGGTGGTCCTTCCTACTAATGGAGTATCCTCTCTGCTGAAAAGGCAGCCTGAGATAGCTACTTGCCAGTGTTAGAAGGGTGCATTCAGGGCCATCCAGCAAATCCCTTTCCTCAGGTCTGGATTGCAATACACCCTTTAGATGCTAATTTAGTAAATCTCCCAAGAAGAAACAGGGAAACTGTTAGCTGGGAAGAATACTTTTGTGGATCTTCAAATGTTTTTCTAGGATTTCTCATGGTGTTGCACATGTGCTTTCATTGTATCCTTGTATTTCTGGACACTTGTGAAGAAGGGAGGGCTTCAGGAATAAATTTTAGAAGTCTTTTCCTACTTTGGGCAAGTCCAAGTCCATATTGCTATTGGAAGAGTTGGTTGCCACAGGAGATGGAGGGGTGCAGAGATCAGGCTTGGATGTTACTTTTGGATCAGCTGACATGTTTCAAAAGTCATAGGTTAAGATTTTTTTGGAAAGCACTGATTGGCATAAGCACAATTGCTTCTCAAATGGAAATTGCTGGAGTAAAGTACTTGATGCCCTTCTAGCAAACTCGACACTGAGGAAGTAATGGTAGGGGGGAATTCTCTCCTCTCCCAGCTCTTCTCTGCCTTTTGCTGTGCCCCTGAATGCTTGTTCCTACTCAGCTGATGGAAGGAGACGGTCTGTCCAATCTGTGCCTTATGTGCCCTGCGGAGAAGAGAGGGCTTAGTGAGCAGGTGCTTCAGGTCACCAGGCTAGGAACAGAAATTATCTTCCTGCCAGTTCTTCTCCCTGTCTGCCAGATGGGCTTTCTGTGGGCTTTGGTTTTGCTGTGGCAGCTCCACACCTTTCTACTGGAAGACAAACCTCACTGAACATTTAATGATGTCCTATGGGTGTCCAGCTTCCTTTAATATCCTTGTTTCTGCCCCTTCCCTTGCTGTTCCCACTTCTCCCCTTTTTCTCTCTGCAAGAGCTTCATCCTTATGCTCCTGTCATTTGAAACTATGATTTCAGCCAGTTTTGACAGTCTTCTCTTGACCTTCATGGCCCAATTTTTCCTCCTTCACTGTGGAGACGTTTGTGATGTGATCTTTTTTCTCCTCTCTGTGCTGCTGAAGCTCCTGTATGTAACTCCCACTTATTGCTGATCTTGTGATGGTTTTGTTTTTGCCCTGGAGTTACATATCTGCAGAGTCTACTCAATGCAGTTTCTGGCTGGCATTGCTGCCTGGAAATAGAATTAAGTATTGATCACTGGGCATTCAGCAGTCAAATGAGTTAATATATTAATTATGTGTAAGAGTATGTCATTCCAGTAATGTTTATTACCTACTGGCTGGCATAGTGTGTGTGTGTGTTGAGAGGAAGGGTGCAGATGGACCTTGAAGTGGTCTTTGCTTTCTGTTTTGCCTTTTAATGCTTATGAGTCCCTTGACCAGTGGTGCTCTGGGCATTGCTGTTTTGCTGGTGCTGCTGTTTCTTGCCTGTTCCTGCTCATTGTCCTCCACTGATCATAAATTTTCAGAAGCCTTACACTACCTCAGTGGTCACTTCCCAGGGAAGCCAGGCTGGAGTAATCCCAGTTAACATCTTGCTTCTGGGGGCTTCCTGGGAAATGGCAGTGCCTCCCCTACTTAGACTATCTGCCAGTGGTTGACCTGATTCAGGAGCTGAGTGGATGCTGGCTGGAAGATGTGTCTGTCTGCCAAGCCTCCACATCACAGAGTGCAAAAAAATCCACCTTGTCCTCCTTGCTCCCTGGTGGTCTTCACTGCTCTGACTTTCCTTAGACCTACAGAGGGGATCCATTGTGGATATGTGGCTTAATATGGAAAAAAAAAGTTTCTCTGCTCCAAAGTCTTGCTACCACATTGGATTCTGTCCATTAAAATTCTTAAAAAACCTCTGGCCAAAGGCAGCTTTTAATAGGAGCTGTGTGATGAACCTGAAGCAGTCCCTGCCAGCTTCCCCTGTGCCACAACTGGTGTAAAACATCACATAGCCTGACCTCAGTGTGTGTGGTGGGAGATTCTTCACGTGTCCAGAGAAGGGCAGTGGAGCTGGGGAAGGGTCTGGAGCAAAAGCCTCATCAGGAGCAGCTGAGGGAGCTGGGAAGGGGGCTCAGCCTGGAGAAAAGGAGGCTCAGGGGGCTTTCTCACTCCCTACAACTCCCTGACAGGAGGGTGCAGCCAGGTGGGGCTCAAGCTCTGCTCCCAGGGAGCAAGGGACCAGAGGAAATGGCCTCATTTTGCACCAGGGGAGGTTTAGATTGGATACTAAATTCTTCGCTAAAAGGGTAGTCAGGCATTGGAAGGTGCTGCCCAAGGCAGTGGTAGACTCACATCCCTGGAAGTGTTCAGAAGGTGTCTGTGGTGCTTAGGGACATGGCCTAATGATGGAAGCTGCACTGGTAGGTTAGTGGTTGGATTTGATGACCTTAGAGGTCTTTTCCAACCTAAACTTCCCCTGACTCAGCTCCCTGCCCTTTCCTCGAGTCCTGTCACTGGTCATGGGAGTGAAGAGGTCAGTCTGCCCCTCTGCTTGCCCTCAGGAGCATGCTGAAGACCACAATGAAGTCTCCCTTCAGTCTTGCCAGGCTGAACAAAGTGACCTGAGCCACTTCTCATAAGGCTTCCCCTCCAGACCTTTTCCCATCCTTGTGGTCCCTCTTTGGAAGCTCTCTATCAGCTTGATGTCTTTTTTTGTATTGTGGTGCCCAAAACTGCACACAGGACTCAAGGTGAGGCCACAACAGTGCAAAGCAGAGTGGGACAATCCCTTCCTTTGACCAGCTGGCAAGGCTGTATTATTTTATTTGTTTTATTAGTTTCTCTTCTTTCCCCAACACTTGCTGTCAGGTAGTGTGCACTGTCTGTGCTTAGCAGGATGGAAGGGCTGAGCCCTGGGATTGCTCCTGCCTCTCTTTTTTCCATCTCCATCTGAGGAAAGGTCCAGCTGTAGCTCTTGGTACTGGTTGCATCCCTGCCTTGTCAGATGATGAAGGGAGTGGTTGCTGCAGGCGCTTGTTTCACCAAGTTGCACAGTGAACACGGTCTGGTTGCCTGTCCTTCCTCATTTCAGTGAAAGAAATGATTCCAGATGATGCAATCTGTCTGAATCCCTCTATGGCCTGTTTTTCCCAAGAAGGTGGCTTTGAATGCTAAACCTGACTCCAAGAAATGAGGGAAACTGGGTACTTCTACAAACAAACAAATGAATCCATGGAATATGGAATGTATTGTGTGTAGGAGTGGGGAGAAGGTGGGGCTCTGCACGTAACAGATCCTGGTGTTTGCTGTAATCCCTGAGAAACAGAAACAACTCCACAACTCGTTCTGGGTGATGTCTCATACTTTTCCTGTGTGCAGCTGGTCTGCTGCCAGTGCTGCAGTGGCACCTGACAGTGACATATTTGTCTGTCTGCCTTGGAAGTCTGTCCCTCTGTGCTTTTGTCTCTCTGTCCTCTGAGCATCTTTAAATCCATATTTTGTTTCTCTCTTTTCCCTATTTTTGTCTGCTCTCTCAGCTTTCCCCAGCACCCCATCAGACCACTGCTTTGGCTTTGAGGGGAAATGCAGCATAAAATGCTGCCTGAGGCAGGCGTGGTTGGAACTAGATGATTTCTAAGGGCCCTTCCAACCTAAATCATTCTGTGATAAAATGCAGTGTCTCCACTGAATCCATCCATTTGGAATGTAATAACAAGTACAGCTGAGCAGAGCTGCCTCCCCTAAGGTGCTGAAAGAGCATAAATGAAGGTATAGGTAAAAGAAACACCAGGTGCCAAAAACAGTATGAGAGGGGTTATAGGAACCAGTGGCTGGAGATGGAAAACTTCCCTAGGGAATGCCAATTTAATTGTCTACTAGCTAATATGCAGTTAAAAGACAAGGAAATTAAGGTAGACTGTTCTTGCTTTTTGCATAAACAAGAAGAACCAGATAAAATCCAATAGTGTAGCTATTTCAGATCTAGATCTTTCACTGTGTGATACTGAACTAAGGATTTTTAAAGCTTCTCAAAGGATAGGATAGTCAAAGGTAATCTTATTAGCAGGAAAGGAAAGGATATTTTGGGGAAAATCTCTTTCAAATGAAGGCCTGCAAGGCATTGTCAAAAAGCATAGCAATGTTTCAGTATTCTGCCTCCCTTAGTAAGCCCTAAGGAGAGAATTTACCCATTGGTAAACATGAATTACTCCTGGTCTCAGAATAAATCTCATTCCAGAGATTGGTTGCTGTTCAAGCATTTATAGAAATGGTGTCCTGTTCTTCTCACTGCCCTTTATTGAAATGACAACATCCACACAAATAGCTATGGTGCATGTATCTCTGTTGCTAAAATACAAATTTTTATCCTCTGTGAAAGGACTCTTGCCAACTGTCCAAATTGTGCTGCAGACTCACTGGAGTCTACTTTGGTGGTCCACTTTGATCAGATAAAGCAGGTTGTTTAGGACTGTGTCTAGTCAGGTTTTGAATGTTTCCATGGGTGGAGACTTGGGGCTCCATAACCTCCTGACAGCTGAAAAAATCATAAAAATTATCCCAAAACCAAGTGCTTCACTGTGTGCTCCTTGTCTCTTGTAACTGGGCACCATTGGGAATAGTCTGTCTCCCTCCTCTTCTTCCTTTCCATCAGGTATTATGCACATTTATAGGATTTTTTTGAGGCCTCTCTTCCAGGTGTCTCAGCCTCTCCTCAAGTAAAAGGCACTCCAGTTCCTTAAATCATCTGAGTGGCCTGTACCTGGATTAGCTCCCCCAAATGTGTGTCTCCCTTGTCCTGGGGAGCCCAGGAGGGGTCCCATCACTCCAGATATGGCCTCACACATCCAGATGTGGGACAGAGGCACTACAGATCCTGTCAGACCTGCAGGAGCAGGGAAGCAGCTATAGTGGGTGTAATCCCAAGGAGGGTCACGTGTTGCTTATCTGCAAAACTTCTGCTAGGGCTGGTGCACCTTTGGGAAGGCTGGTCTTTGGGGAAGTGAGGATTGCCTGTGCTCCCAGGGAAGCTTTCCCCCAAGAGTCTGATCTTGAGGAATAGATATCCTTATATATATCTATATATATGTATTCCTACATCTTCCCCTGTGTCTGAATTGCAGCAGAGGAGGCTGCCTTAACTGGATGGCAATGCTTAATGCCACTGTACAGGCTGACCACTTTTGTTCTTCAGGAATATCTTGAGCCAGTCAGTGTTGTTTCCTCGGGGTGAGGGAGGGTCCAGGCTTCCCTGGTGCTGCCTGAAGCAGCATTTGGCCTCAGCTCCACTGTCTGCACTTCTTGGAGATGTTTCTCTTGGGCTTATATATGGGTGGTGGTGGAAGCAAAGAAAGCATGGTTGATTCTCCTCTCTTGAGGGGGCTGGGGCTGTGAAGTTGCCCTCAGAGCCTCTGGTGGGGTTTCTCTGCTCACAGTGTTGAGGCAGGATGTTGGAATAGTCAGGTTTCTTGGCTGAGTGTGGAAAATCTGAGGTTGCTGCAGACCTACCTCCCTGTACCAGCTTGACTGCAAGAAGGCTTTTCCATTCATACAATCATAGAATTGTTAAGGTTAGAAAAGCTCTTTAAAACTGAATCCCACCATTCCCCCTGCACTGCCAGGTGTACCCCTAAGCCATGTCCCCAAGTGCCACATCCACACCCCTTTTGAATGCTTCCAGGGCTGGTGCACTGATGCTGTAGCCTCTGCTGCTCTTGTGGCTGAGTGACCTTTTCTAAGTCTGGAAGCTGTAGAAGAGCTTGCTGAGAGCTGCTGGGCATAAAATTAAATGCACTGTGATCACAGGTATTTAAATTGTTTATGGGGCTGCACAGAGAGCAAATAATGCCAATATTTGTTCCAAAAAATGCTCCAATATATGCCAGTGATAGTAATGAAAACGTAAACTTCTTTGCCATGCCATTCCTTGACAAATGAGAACATTTGCACTGTGTAATTTATGATAATTTTGGAGAACTCTTTCATTGGAGGAAATGTACACACCCTTGTTGCATGTACATGAAAAGGGGTGGGGGGGGGTGTTAAAATGTCTTTTTTTTGTAAGCAGACTCATTCTCCCGAAGGTGGAGAGCTCTGTTGCTTGAAGGAGATCGCACCTGGTCTTGGAAAGTCCCTGACATGGCATGTGTTTCCCAGGGCACCTGTCTGTGGGTGAGCCTTTCTGCATTTGTTTTGTGGGCTTTGAAGTTTTCCACGTCAGGGAGTACTGAGATCTGTCCTTTTTTTTTTTCTCCTTTCTTTCTTCTTTTTTCTTTTCCCCACAGCAGGGGTTTGTAATGAGTTATTCTTTGAGGTCCCTTCTAGCCCAAACCATTCTATGTTTTTTTTTGATTCCCTGAGCCTGAAAGAGCAATACCAAGCTCCTGTCTTCAACAAGGCATTCTGCAGTCCTTGGCTCAGAAATCCAGGTTCCCTGTGGCATTTCAGTCTTGGTTATAAAAATAACCTTCAGCTGCACAAGTGGCTTTAGGAGCAATGACACACTGGGCCACCTTGAGCATCCTCTGTGTTGCCTGTCTGTGACTGAGCCTTCGAAGGGCAGCCTCTCTTCTGGGGAGGGCTGCTGAGAACATGCAGGGGGGAAGGATGAGGACCTAAAATGGACAAGGCCTTGGGCAGAGGAGAAGGAGATGCTTTTACCTTGTGGAAGGGGCTGAGAGTACCAGCAGTGCTTTAGACACCGTGTGGAAGGATAGACTTTGCCTCTGAAGTTGCCTTTCACAGCCTGATGTGCACGTTGTGACTTCCTGGTCACCTCCTGAGGGGATGTGCTCCCCCTTCTAATGGAGCATCACTTGTGTGCTTCTGTGAGCTGAGTGTGAGCTGGGCTGCCCTGGGAGGCCTTGTGCCCTTGCTGGGGCTGCTTGGAGCCTGGGGATGTTTACCAGGCCTGACAGGGCCATGACCTTGGTGTGAGGACACGAGCTGCACTGCTGCTCTGGGTTTCCAGTGGGAAGCCAGGCTTGGAAGTTGGCTTTGCTTCAGATAACCAGGGGATCTGAAGGGGCAGAGAATGCAGATCCCACTTTTTGTAGGATGCCTTTGTTGTAGATAAGTAATATAATAGTTGGCTTTCACATTTAAGAGATAGATATTATATAGATGTATAGTAATGTTATTGTAGTATGTTATTCCATAGTCCTCTTTTCCTCCCCTCCTTGTAATAGCCTCAGTAGTCAAGACTTTTAGAGGGGGCTGGCTTGTTACTAGGAGGTAACTTAACAATGACCTCCAATCAAGATGTAAAAAGTAGTCTCCACCAATGGATGGCAGAGAAAGAGTTGACTGACAAAACTTTCAGAGGAGCTAAAGATATAAAAGGCAGAGCATCCATTCTGTAGAGGAGCCATGTGGCTGGTAGCCACGGGGGGTGGGGGGCTCCCAGCTCTGCGATTTTTCCTTATTCAGTCCTTTGTTGTGATTTTTGTCAAGGTTTAATAAACCTTTTGAAAATTTTAAAAGTGAGGGTTGTTTCTCACACCTTCCACGTTGGGGCAGGAAGAGTACGTGCGTGCTGGTGTAATTATTAAGTGTGAACAAAAATAATGTAGCTTGTTTTAGATCATGAAAAGCAAATGCTGTATCCGTGCAGAAACCTGTCCTGGCCCAGCAGGAGCTGGCACCTTTTCCTCCAACACTGGATCCCAAGCCTGCTCAGGGTGCAGCAGGGCTTGGACTGGGCAAAACCCAAATGGGTTTTCTGTGCCCACATACAGGTACCAAGCTGTCCCTGGGGGCTCCCTTAACAGCAAGAGGACAAAGAGCTTGGATACAGCCCCCTGCCTCTGTCCTTGCCACCCCCAAGCCTTGGTCACACTAGTGACCCTTGTGCATCAATGCCTTTGGGAGCAGTGGAGCTGGAGGTCACAGATTGGAAGCTGTTGGTGGGATGAGGGCAGGGAGCTGTGGAGCATCCTCTCTGCCAGAGGACATCTTGGCTGGCTTTTTGCCTGGCCTGTGTTGTCCCTCAACTCTGTTCCTGGAGGAATAAGAGCACCTTCAGGGGTCATGCACTGACAGCTGCCAGGTCCCAGCACTGTTGCGTGTGCCCCAGGAGACTGTCCTTACCATTTCCCAGGCTCTTTCATTGGACAAGAGCAGTGCACAATTTACAAGTGACACTATGTAATTTTAAAAAACAACCCCAAACCACACCCAATATTCTGTTTTTTGGATGTAGTCTGACTTCCTTCATTAACTCATCCCACAGCTGCAGGCATATGCTCATTCTTGCTGTTACACAACTGAGGCTAAAATTAAAACATCTGTTATTATTTAACTTCAGTTTGCCAAAATACTATGTTTTGAGCAGCAACAGCTTTACTGTTATGTATCATTGGGGTTTTGGAATATTAATTAATGTTACATGTCATTTCTTAATGAAGCTCCAGGAGGTGCTTTGCAGCAGGGAGCAAATGCCTGGTGCTGAAGGACCCTCCTCTGTCCATGTGGCATTGCACAGGTTTATTGAATATTTCTGGTAATGGCCAAATGCTCCAAGTAATGTAGTTTCCTGGAACTGTCAAACCCTCTTGGCTGCAGAGCCAAAATTAAATAGTGGGATCTTGGGGCAGGGAAGCCTGTACTGTTACAGCTTTAACTCACTCCAGCTTCTTTCTGAATGCCTAGAAAGGATAAAATGGGGGTTTCTAAGGTAGGATTTATAGATATATTTAGTCTGATAAGTTCTTTATGAAAAATAGTCACGTATATATATATATATGTGTGGGTGTGGGTGTATATATATTTTTATATATATTCTATTTTTATTTTTAGTCTGAGTCCTTTACTAAAAAACCCTCAAGATTTCTGAAATTAAGGAAGCCATCCTCAAAAATCTGCTTCTCTGTCATGAAAGCAGGATCCTGAGGCTTGCCAGGAGTAGTACCAAATGCTTGATGTAGGTGGCAAAAAGCTATTGTGGTTTTTTTTTAACTTGTTTGTATCTGGCTTGTCTTGTACTCTGCAGATCAGAAAGAAGAAAGAAAAAAACATGTTCTCACTAAAACAAATAATTGTCAAGTTTACAGTATGGAAATTATCCTTAGGCAATGTAATGGGGTTTGCTCACCTTTCCTCCATGCATAGGGTTTCAGAGGCAAGTGTTGTTAAATTACTTGTAGAATGGGCTGGAGAGGGGGATTCAAACCCTTCTGATTTCACAGGAATATAATTAAAATGGAGCTGTGGTTTGGCTTGATCTCAGAGGTGCTTGCAAGCTAAATAAAAATAAAAGGCTACCTTGGGGACAGTCTGTGCTGTTAATTAACTAGCTGAATTCTGCCTTCACTGTTCTCCAGTGGCTTTCCAGCGGTTTTGGCACTCGGCATCACAACTGGAAGCTGCCAAACACAACTTTGCACCTTCAAGCAGCTGAACAGCCTTCTGAGGGTGGGCTAGGATATGGAAATAGGAGTGTCTAGGGAGCCAAGTGATGGGAAAGGGCAGGAACTGGCTGCTGGCACAGGAGGGATGCAGCTCCTTTCCCTCAGGCACCCCTCTGATTATCTGTGGCCACCTTCCCCCGGCCAGCAGCAAGGTTGGGTTCCTGCTAGGAAAACAGCTTTTGTGTTTCCTTAAATATTCCACTACTGTTTTGGGGAAAAAAACACCAACCTGAACCTGAATTGCTGTTACTACTAGAGTTGGCCAGCTGGCTGAATTGGGCCTTTTTATTTTCATTAACAAATGCTGCCAGGCGATGCTTTTCCAGTGAAGTCATGAGTGTATTTCCAGATGAGGGGCAGATCTTCCCAGCATTGCCATGGCTGAAATTTGGGCAGGCTGGAGCAGCTGTGGTGTCCTGTGCAGGCAGCCTTCTGGAGATCATTGGGGTGGGATAATAATTCCATAATAATAATATGTATGTGATAATTGACTATAATTCATCCTTTTTTCCCCTGAAACCACAGAAATGTGGGGTGATGGGGATGGGTGTAACTCAGAGCTGGTTATTGGACCATGCAATTTTTTCTTTCAGCATCTGCTTTGATACCACAACAAATGTGGTTTTAGTAAGTGCTTTTTCGGAATTTATTTTTCTGGGAAATGAGGCTGTGGAAGCTCCAGCTTCACTCTCCCTGTCTTAGAAACTCAAAACATGGTGGTGATTGTTGGTTTTATGGGAAGGTTGCCTTAGCCCCAGCAGGTTTGTTCTGTTCTTAAGAAATTATTAAAGGTTGCTTTTCTTTAAATCATCCTAAAGGATCTGTAGCTTCAGAGAAGTTATCCTTAGTGAGTTGTTTTCATAATTGTACTGAATTCCCTTCTTCTCTTTCTTTGGTGGGGAAAAAGAGGTACTTTTTCTTCCCCAGACTTAAGAATAAGCTAAAGTGAATGGCGTGATCTTTAGGGATCTTATTACTCTATTGGAATTCTGGTATTTCCAGCACATTTCAGGACAAAAGTTGGCTAAAGTAAATTTTGTTTTAAACATGTGAGATAAGATATAATTTTATAGCACTTGCAACAGATCTCCAGTAAAAATATTTGTGATGGTATTTTACTTTATATTGGGTATCAGTGCTCAACAGCTGCTTTCCAAATACTGAATTTGGTAAATAGTTGGTACTAGTCTTTTTTACAAGCTGCTAGTGACCAGCTGCTCCTTAGGGCTGCCCTGGATATATTTCAGAAATTTCTCCTTGTGAGGGTAGGGAGGCCCTGGCACAGGTTGCTCAGAGAAGCTGTGGCTGCCCCATCCCTGGAAGTGTTCAAGACCAGGTTGAACGAGGCTTGGAACAAGCTGTTCTGGGGCCCACAGCAGGGAGATTTGAAATGGGATGAGCTTTGAGGTCCCTTCCAATTCCATACCATTCTGTGCTCCTATGCTGATGATCTGATCTACTTATTTGTTTCTTGTTTTTTAACTCACAGCGAGGCAGTTTTGAATTGTTTGGCTAAAAGTTGGGGTACAGGGTAGCCTCTGGATCTGCCTGCAGCCTGCCTGCCAAGCCAGCAAGTTCAAAAGCATCAAGGGTTGAACAGAACCTGTTATGCAGGAACCAGGCTCCATCTCATGTCTCTTCTCTTCTAGGTTTGGAAGAAAAAACAGTACTTTCCAAAAAAGAGAAGATGAAGCTGAGGAAGGAAAGATGGCTGCAGAGTGAGTATTCCTGTGACATGATATCACAGAGCATAGTTCTGATGGGTCTCTGGGTTTGGTGACAATGGTGGAAGAAGCTGAACGCTTCTCAGAAATCTTCATCCCTCCCCAGCACTGGAATAAAAGTTCCAGGTATTGTTTCTCAGTGTTTAGCACCAAGACTTAGTCATTGCCCCAGTTCTACTTTTGATCTTTTACCATGTGTAATATATGTGACTACGTAAACCTTTTGTTTATCCAGAAGGGCACTGTGCCCGTGTACGTTTAGCATATTTTTCTATCGTTTAAAACTCTGGTACAGATGTGAGTAGCTGTCTAGTGGAGCTCCTCCTCACCCAGGAGCCATAGGGATGGCAGGACAGGCTGGAGCTGAGCTCCATGCTGGTACCACCTAATCCCAGACCTCTGTGGTGAGACCCTACAGTGGGCTCTCCTGCCCCCTCAGTAAGGGAGAACTCTGGACGGTGCTGGCTGTGTTACTGCTCTTTCCGACATGCCACAGGTCAGTGAACCCACTTACCAGACAGTCTGGCCTTTCTTGAGGCAGTGAAATATGAGCTAAACAAGCCCAGCCTGTGGCAGAAATGCTTCTCTTTTCCTATTTTTGCTTTGAGTGTCTTGGCACAGTAGGGGAGTGTGCTGTCATACCCCGTGTAGCAGAGGGATTCCTTGTGTCACCTGAAGCTGTTCTTAGGACAGGCTTTTCTCCTAACACCTTCTTGCCCACCAGAGTTGGACACAGACAGTGTTTGTGGCAGAGGGATGTGGCTTTCTGCTACACCAGATGATCTCTGTGCCTGAGCTCTGAGCCCAAGCTCATTAACCTTTGATTTCACCAGCTGCACTGAAGGTGTGCCTGGCTCTTCTTAGATAAAAAGGCATGAATTTAACACACGTGAGTGTGAAGGAAACCTCCTCCCAAACAACCAGCCAACAGCTGCTGAGTGCCTGGTCATCTTGCTTGGACACAGAACACAGATGGCTGTGCTAGTTATGGTCAGCTGTTTTGGAAAAGCCCAGGAGCAGGATCCCTACATGGTCTTAATCCAGCCCTCTTGATGCCTTTGTAGCATCAGTCTTTCCCAAGATCATATGTGCTGTTTTGGCCCTGCTGTGGCCTCTTTCCCTTTCTCTTGGCTCTGAAATTATTGAGATGAGGGAGTACGAGTGAAATGCAGAGTCTTTGCTTTGAGGAGAACACCAAGACAGTAAACTCCAGGCTAAATTATCTGTCTTAGGAGATACTAGATGTTAGAAGTGCTTTACAGGCACAGAAGTACCTAAAACCTCTGCCAGTTCTTGTGGAGAAAGAGCTTTTTGTCCCCCAGAAGAGAACCCAGCTTGGACTGCTGAAGTTATCACTACATCTCTGTTTTCCTGAATCTGAGTTTGTTGTTTCTTCTTGTCCCAGGGCTGCTTTTGTGACACTGGATGCCAAGACCCTGGGAACCAAAGATCAGCCCAGTAGTGCAAATGCAGAACTTTCTTCCATTCCAATAAGTAATCTTAGGAGAGACTAGAGAGGGGAAAAAACTTATGTAATCCTTCAGACATTAGAAGTATGCACATTTAAAAATACATATATTGCATGGCTCCTCAGATGAACAAGACTTCATAGGAAAAGAATTTGGGATGTTTGTGCAGAATCAGGTGTCTGAAAATTTTCAGCACATACTGTTTATGAAAGCACTGAAGTAGTCAGCTTCATAAAGCCAGACCAAAAAAAGAAGTAATGCAGAACAGAAAGCTGTGTTCTTGGCAGGGATTGCTGTGAGGAGAAGTGTTTCCAATCCTGATTTGTCACAAATATCCATGTACAGCAGAACTGCAGTTCATGAAAAACTGTTGCTCTTCGACTCAGCTGAGTTGGAGAACAAGCAAGGCAAAGGAATTAAAGGAGCAGCCACTGAATTTGAGTTCTGCTTCCTTGACTGTGGGAGCAGGATTAGACCCAGGATTGTGGTCTGTAAGTGGGACTGGCTGCTGTTGTGCTCCCACCAAAAATATTTCTGGCTTCTGTGGCCATGCTGCCTTGGGAGCTGTTGACCTCCCTGTGTCACCAGCTCAGCCCCATGGCTTCTGGCACGCTGTCATGTCCACACAAGGAGTTCGTAGCTCAGCGCTGAGGCTCATCTTTGCAGTTGTCCAAGGGACTTGTGGGTCAGGTGGGGCATCTGGGAGTTCAGCTGGAGGCCTGTAGCAGTGCTGGGCTTTTGTGGGCAGTCCCAAAGGACACATTCTGCTGGTGCTCACCATGGAAGCTGCTGGCTTTGAGATGCGTGGGCAGCTATTGGACTTACTGCCACATCAGGGAGCCTCAAGGACTGAGGCAGAAGCGTGTGGCTTTTAATGCCCACCTCTTAAGACAAAAAAGGAGACAAATCTAACATTTGTGGAGCTTTCTGTGCCCACGCCCTTGTCAGAGCTGCTGCTGGGAGACTGGGAAACCTGGTCCTGAGAAAAGCCATGTGCATCTGCCACTTGGTGCAGTGCTTTTCCAAGGGTCCAGTTTATCCAGCATCTGACTACTTGCACTCCACAATGAGTCATGAAGGTGGAGCCTCAACTTGCTTCAAACTAAGTAAACAACTGACATTAAGTCCATCTTTTCTGCCTGTGCTAGGAGACTGTTGTTTGTTTCCAGCAGCAATGCAGAGAGTGGGCTGTGCCTGTTTAAGGTCAGATTTGGAGTTGACTGTGTTTGGGTTGTCTCTTCCCTTCTTGTGTCCCAATTCCTTGCAAGTGTGGTTTTTGCCACACCAGGACTCCTGTGCTATTTTGCTGTGAGCGATGAACAGTGTAAGGGATGGAAACAGACAAAATCTGGGAATTTCACTTCCCATTGCAATGTCAGAAGGGATGTATATAGTTACAAGCAAATACATCAATGGAGAGCATGACCCAGCTGCATTTGGTTCATTTTTTTCTCTGGTTTAAATCACTTCTAGCCTGTTGTAAATGGTAAAACAACTTATGAATTTCTTAGCTCAAGGGTTATCTCCTGCAGGTGTTTTCCCTTCTTCCAGTAATGCCTTGTTTCTGCACAGAAATAGAAAGTGTGAAGATGGCCAAGCAAAAGCAAAAAGCTGAAGCGAAGCGGAAAGCAACACCTGTGGTGGGAGACATGCAGCCCTTGATGGAAGCCCTGCCTGAGCTCTCTTACCTGAGCACAGGTGGCAGGGGAAGGAAGCCTCTCAAAAGGTATGTGCCATTTAGAGATGGGTTGGGTATTTCCCTTCTTCCTGCGGGGTGAAGGGGCTTTCAGCTCAGCTTGTAGCTGCAGACCATGGTCAGGAGAACAGGGTCTCATTCACAACTCTATTTTAACCATTTTTATGCTTTACATGGCACAAGAAAAAAAGATGAAATGTGTCTTCTGAGCCCACAGCTGAGAGGGGAAGCATATTGCTTGGATGAGGCTTGGCATGAGACAGGCTGGGAGCATCCAGATGTCCTGGGAGTTGCAGGAGTGGGCACGTAGGTGTCCACGTTGTAATGCTGCTGAGCTCACCTGGTAACCTCGTCTTGTGGTGTTGCAGCCTGACATTCCATCCTTCCAGGCCTTCATCCAGGCTTTATCCTGAGGCACTTCAAGCCTTTGAGCAGTGCCCTTTGTGCTGTGGCCAGAATCTTTGTTTTGTAGTGTGACTTTGGCCAAGAGCATGGCTGAGTTGGCTGTTCCCTGTGCACAGTCAGCTCCCTCTCTCCCTATCTCAGACCTTTGCCAAAAGCCTCTCCTTTTAGAAGCCCAAAAGTTGGCACAGTGGGAGTTTGACATGGGATGATGTCACCTACAGTGCCTGTGACCTGCTAACCCCAAACCATCCCCCCTTGGTGCTGGCATGGAGGAGCTACAGGCTCCTCTTCCCCTTGCTGGCTTCTGCCTTCCTGAATGTCTGTATAGGAGTGTTTGAAATAATCAGAGGAGGCCTTTATAGGATTTGAATCATTACAGAAAGGAAGGGTAATACTCTGGTGATTTGTCAGCAGTATTAATAAAAGATTAGATTTTCCAGGAATTTGATCTCCTGCAGGGTAAAAGCGCATTACAGGGAGGTTTTTATTCTGCTTTATAATGAATGAAGGCAATGAAGTGTAATGAAGCTGAGCTGCTAATGGGGTCCAACTGAACAGGCAGCGTGCTGGTGATTTTGAGGGGAAATCCAGCAGGAAATGTACTCCAGGATAACTTTCTTTTAGGCTTTGTCACCCTCTGCAGAGCTGCTCACCTCTGAAGGGACTGCCATGGTGACTTGGTGGCACACACAGATTTGGCAAGCCCTGCTCTGGTGACCAAGGGCTGCCATCCAGCTTAAGAAAGGATTTTCCTGAGCTTCTGTGAGCATTCCAGGCAAACTAGGGCCAGAAGTTGTTCCTGTGCTGAGCTGTTAAAAATGAGGGGAGGGAGAGGAGAGGAAAATGAGCAGGAACTGATTGAATAGACGTGGGTGATGGAAATGAGTGACGTGAAGGAATGTGAGGCAAGGGGAGTAAGAAGAAAGGAAGAATGGGGGAAAAAAAGGCAATATAAGAGGATGGAGGGTAGCATGCCAGAGAGGGAAGTAGGAAGAGGAGGTCACTGTAGCAAGAGACCAGATCCTGCTGTCTTGAAGAGGAGGTGAGAAATTATTATGTTTCCTGACCTTTGGGGCAGATCAAGTGGGGGTGGCCATAGCCCCCAGCACCTGCCAGTATGGGAATATTCCTGCTCGATCCCTGCTCCAACAGAGAGGTGGGATGCAGGCCCTGTTTCTCCCCCTTGGCCCGTGTGCTGGGGCTCTGCTTCAGGGCAAACTGGGGAGGAGCTACCCCACAGAGGCAGAGCCTTTTCCCAGCTTCTTTCTTCTGTTAACTTTTGTATCTGTATAATCCTGAAAAATGGAAATGTCTTCTCCTTTCCTTAATGTCCAGTTCTACCAGCAGCTCCTCTTGTGCACCACAAGTCCCAAAAGTAATCTCTGTGCTTCTTGTGTGTCCCTTGCTGGGGCTTAGTGCTGGCTTTGTGGTAAATCTCTGTTGCTGCTTGGCATCGGGCATCACGAGGGGTGGTATTACACCTCTGGTCTCCTTGGACTTTGCCCAGGAATAAGGAATGCATGAGAGATGGCAGATCTGTGTCTGCTGTTGTGCCTCTTCTGCACACAGTGCACCATGCTGCATTATAGCATGTTATATCCCAGTGATCCCACTGCAGGAACCAGAGCAGGGCTGGCAGCTCCCTCCTCTTGCTGAGCATCCCTGGTGCTCCCAGGGTGGCTGTGGAGGCTCCGCGGTGTCAGCAGGAGGGAACATGAGCTGTGCAGAGGTGACACATGTGGTGGGGAGGGGAAGTTCCATGGAATCTTTGCTCTGAGCAATGGGATCAGTTTGACCTGGAGGTCAGTGATAAGCAGAAAGTGATCTGGGCATGGACCGCTAATGACCAGTGCTGGCTCTGAGTGATCTGGTTTTCCTGTAATGCCTCCTGCTCTCTCAGCCTCGGGTGGAAGGAGTTTGCCTTTCCCTGCGGTGCCTGGCTATGGAATAATTGCCTTTCAGGAGAATTTCCATGCAGGACAGTTAATTACCTGTCCTTTCTGGAAAGGCAGACGCTGAATCCCTGGACTCTTTCCATCTACACAGCCATTGCTAAATTAATGCTCTAACACTCGCTTGTTTTGTTTCTTCTCTCCATAGCCACATAAAAGCAAAGGCAGAACCAGCAGACTTCTGTCTGATGAAACAAGCTCAGAAACATCAGCTCCTGTAAGTACCCAGTTGTCAGTGTCCAATTCCTGCTGAGCCTCACGGAATGGTTGAGACTGGAAGGGATCTGTGGGGGTCACCTTGTCCAGCCCTTGTGCTCAAGCCAGGGTCACCTAGAATTGGTTGCTCAAGACCCAAGTCTACGTGGCTTTTAAATATCAGCAAGGATGGAGAACTTAAATGTGTCCAAGTAACTCCTGGACTTAGTCTGGCACCTCCTTATTCCCTATCTTTTGGATAGTTTTAGTGCCATCAAGAACTTCGTTTTCCCTCAGCACAGCTCTCCTGGGGCTAGGCTCTGTGATCTGGCAGTGTTTGTTTTCTTGTTTCCTGGATTTCTGTCATTTTTGAGCCATTCAGCTTCAAACTGAGGCTGAACAGTCAGGCTACAGATGCAGCACTGCTCTGCATGAATACCTTCTCTGTCAGAAACAAGCCTCTGTTGGTGCTGGGATGCCTTTCTCGCTCAGTTCTGCCTTGCTTTGCTTTTGGTGGTCTGGCAAGTATGTGCTTCTTGGGAGGGAAAAAGTTTGGAGGAAGGTCTTGAGGTTTCTTTCCCAAGGTATTAGTTTGGATGAGAGGTTCCCTAAGGCTCACCTTAATTCCCCAAGCCAAGCTTCAGGAGCATTGGCTCCTCTCTCTGTTTCTCTGGCAGGAGCATTGAAGGGGAGGGAAGCAGCTGAGCGCTACCAAGTGTTTGTCTGGCGAGGCTGTGGAGAGCCTGGCAGTCTGAGGGAGATGAGGATGCTGTAGTGGATGTGGCTGTGTGAAAACTCACAGGGTTTTTTTATACTCCTACTCTGTTCTTGTCCCTCCCTGCTTGCTTGCTTTTTGAGACAAGACCATTTCCCCAGGAAGCAGCTGTGACCAGGCATGCAGAGGTAATTCTGTCACGCTCTTCCCATGGTGCCCAGCTAGTGTTGCATGTAGGATTACCAAGGCTCAATGTTCAGCAATAAAGAGAGTCAGTAGAGGAGCTCTCTAAAGAGAATTTGATGTTGTGCTGGTGCAATCTGAAGGCATTTTCATTCCTGGTGATTCACCAGATCTACAGTCTCTTGTTTCTGGTTTACTAGGGAAAAGCTCCAAAAAAAAACTGCTCCCAAGTGATGCTGGACACTGTTGTGATTGTTTGTGTCTCTGTGGCATGAGATCAAAATTGGCAGCAATTCGAGCTTTGCCCTTGGCTAAATTAGGTTTATTCTTGCACTGTCTTTCTCTGAGATTTACACTCAGGATCACTCTGTCTCAACAGCAATCTGCTACTTTATGACTTGGTCCTTATCTGCTCAGTTCCTTTCACATGAGGCACTTAGAGAACTGGTGTGTTATTTTTCTTTCCTCAGAGAGGAGGAAGTGGCTCGGTTTCAAGAGGTTATCACTGATCCCCAGTACAGAGCCAACCCCCTCCTGGCCATCAGCAAGCACCTCTCCGAGAGGCTGAGGCAGGGGGAAGAAGGGGAACCCCTTTAGAGCTTCAGCTGGGCCCAGACATGCACGAGCTGTGGAGGAGCACATCCCTGGCACAACGTCCCAGCCACTTGGGTCCTTGGAAGCAGTTCAGCAGATGATGAAAACCAAGAGCCCTGCTTTCTGTCTGCCGGAATAATGCAGCTCTCTCCTGACAGGGGCAGCTGCTCCTTCACAGGCAGGCTGCACGGAGCAGGGTATTCTGTGAGATTCTTGTGCAGGCATTCATCTCCCTGCAAAGTGTCTTGATACATTTGCTCTTCTTGTGAGCAGGTATGATTTCTGAAGTTGTGCCAAGTGGCCATGTATCTGTTTTCTGTCATTCTCCCCCCCCTCTTTCTGACAACTCTGTGAAGAGGTTCTTGCTTGCTCTGTTGGGATGGTTCAGGACCCCAAGCCCTGGAGCCCAGGAGGCTTTTGGAGTTTGTCATGACCAGTGCTGCTGTTCATAGAGATTGTTTTCTGTGAGAAATTTAGCTTTGGAATAAACATACTTTCATACAGCACAGAGTTTGTCTGGCTTTTGTTTTGGTAAATAGGAACTGAAATATGAGTTTATTCCTTTCTCTGAAAAAATGACTTAAAATAATTGTTCTTTCCATGTGTACAGTGAATCAGGAGACTGCTACAAGCAATGACAAATGACTGCAGATCATGTCTAACTCAGGGACTTGCCTTCCTCCTGCCCTGGAGGGGCTTCCTGTGAGTGATGCTCGTCCCTTTTGGCCTTTGTGCCCTGTTTGACCTGCCCTGTAGGAAGCATCCCAAAACATGTCCAGACTGCAGGCTATGAACTTCAGCCAGTCTTTTTTGGGATTGGGAACCTCTGGAGCAGGCTTTTCCCTTACCAAACACCAATGTTCACAAAACCCCAGTGAATTTTTATGGGGGACAACTGAAGGCAGGGCCATTCCCTATTAGAGGTGATCCTGATGCGACACCCAAAAATACCAGTGCTGTCTTTTCAACCATAAAAAAAAGTTTACTGATGCTTCTTAACCTTGGGAAAGCAGCCTGCTGCAGTTGACTCTGACCCAAGTTAGTGCCTGAAACCAGCTTCAGTGGAGGTGGCTGGCACCTTGATCATTCTTGTCTTGCCTCAATAGTAATGCTGCTGCTGTTCTCTCTCTAGGCTGGCACTGTTGAACAAAAGCTTTGTCTGGTGCCTCTTGGCTCTGGCAGCGCAGACGCTGTCGCTGACTGTGCCTGTTAGAGAAGTGCCACTCCTCTTCCCACAGGGCCTGGCAGGAGCTTCCTGCTGGCAGAGGCCACAGAGAGAGATGCTGACTCTGTCCCATCCTCCATTCTGTTGCTCTCAGGCTGGCCAGCCTGAAGTGCAGCCATTCTTGTGCAGAAAGGGAGAGAAGGTGGGAGATGAAGAAGGCAAAGACATCCAAGAATTGAGATTGTTCAGCCTGGACAAGATAAAGCTCTGGGGAGACTGAGCCCCCCCCACCCCCAGTGCCTATAGGAGCTTCAAAGAGAGCAGGAGAGGGGCTGTGGCCAAGGGCCTGGAGGACCAGGACAAGGAGGAATGGCTTCACACTGCCAGAGGGCTGGGTTAGATATTCGGCTATTGGGAAGAAATTGTTCCCTATGAGGCTCCTGGGGCCTTGGCACAGGTTGCCCAGAGAAGCTGTGGCTGCCCCATCCTTGTAAGTGTTCAAGGTCAGTTTGGACACTGCTTGGAGCAACGTGGTCTAGTGTAAAGTGTTCCTGCCCATGGCAGGAGGATGGAACTGGATGAGCTTTAAGGTTTTTTCCAACCCAAACTATTGTATTATTCTCTCATTCTGTGATTCTAAATAAAAAGGAGGATGGAAAACAGGAAACAACAATGAGATAAGAAAAGGAACAGTAACAGCAACAATATTAATAACAAAAGAGTACAAAAGAGGGGGTGATTGATATGCAGAAATGCTCACCCAGACCCTGAGACAATGAACCAGGGCAGACAATGCTGCTGTGTTTTTCTTCGACTGCAAGCCAGAGACTCCCTACCCCCCATGCTGGTAACGATGTGAGTTGGTATGGAAAAATCCTTGGGTTGTAGTCAGAACTTGGATATACCACTGCAAAACCAGCTCCAAGCACTTTGGAGCCCCCAAAGGCATCACTCTCATGAAGGGCTCTGTGTGTGTAGGTCTTTCTGGGGTGGCACCAAGGTAGGGTCCCTACCCCTCAGGCTGCTTGTGGATTTCCCAGCACCTTTGGGTGGCTACAGCCAGAGCTGGTCACTGGAAATTTGGACACCAACAGTGGAGTTGCACCAACAGTGTCCAGCATTTTCTCCTTGCTCAGCCTGCTTGCTGGGTCCCATTCTGTCCCTTGAAACCTCTGGGAGCCAACAGGGGTGAAGCCTCATTGTGTGGGAAGTGAAGAGGTGACTGATCTGGTAGAGGTATTGAGCAGGGTGACCCCCTCCTTTTTTACTGCCTGGTGGCTGTCCCCACGTGGAGGTGTTGGGCCAGTGACCCCCCTCAGTGCCTCCTGTAGCCAGGCTGGTGGCCCTTGGATGGGCTGGCGCCACTTGGCTGTGTGTGTAGCTCTGAGCCCACTGTTTGGAATTGTTGGTCCCCCAGGAATTTAGCAGCAGTTAAACATGTGAGTGTTTAGAGCTCCAGTTCACAGCCTGCTGCTGCAGGCATCTCCTGCCCCCGCCATCCGAGCAGTTGAGCAAAGGACTTGAAATCTGCCAGGAAACAGGCGTCTGAGACATAGAGTCGCCTTCGCAGTTGGCATGTTTTCAGGATGATAAAAGCTTTCACGCCTTTTTTTTTTCTTTTTTAGATAGCAGGGTGGGAAAAAAATAGCTTCCAAGCTGTAAGGAGTAGTTGTGCCAGAGGGGTGGGTGGGGGCCCAACCCGGCAGCTCCAGACTTGGCAAGAAGTGAGTAAGCAGTGAATGCATCTCAGCTCAGCACTGGAGAAATTTGGGGCTACTTTTTTGAGCTGTTCTCTTTCTTGTTGGGGATTTCGCCTTTGAAGGCTGTTCATAGAGCTGTGTCTGCAAGTGGGAGCCAGGGTATCCTGTCCATCTGGTGGTACCGGTGGATATTTTCAGCTACACACAAAGCAGTGGGTGGAAGGGGATTCTCCCTTCCCATCAGCTCCTGGGTAGTGTTGTTGGTGTGCAGGGATATTTTTTAATATCCCTGCTCTTACTACTCCCACGCTTCTCCACGATACCTGCGATGGCCCATTGGCTGGTTCCTGCTGGAGCAGGGCTTGCATCAGGGCAGCAGCACAGCCTGGAAAGGTGCAGTGAGTCACACAGACACAGTCTAACCCAAGGAAATCCCTTGGGTTGTGAGCACATAGCCTACGTCCTTCTTCCTTCCGCTTGCTCGCTTGTCTGCCCTGGAAAATTTTCCTTATCATACAAGTCCCCTTTGCCTCTGGAAAATGTGGCTTTTGCTGGGTCGAGAGCACTTTTGCTTACACTCTGTTTGAAGGCATGAGCTGCCTTATGTGCCCATGGCTTTCTTTGATCCCCTGGAGCTAAGCATGTGAGATGGCTTTTGCCAGCCCTGCCAGCCCTGGCCCTGAGGCAGTGCTGGTGCTGTGGGTGTTGGGGTGGAGCTGGCTGCCTTCCAGGCTGCCACGGAAACCTTGTGGCTGCTGGGCTCCAGATGGCTTGTCCCAAGTGCTGGCTGGGAGCAGTGGGACTGGGGGGCTGCCATGGGCTCCTTGAGGTGACTCCCAGGTTCTCCCCTTCACCAGCTGAGAGCACGCCCTGGGTCATGCAACTCCAGCCCTCAGCTGCACTTCTTACTCTGTACTTAGGGTGCCAATGGCAGCTGGTGAGGAGCAGTAGGAATATTGGGAGCATTGGGTCTCTGCTGCAGTATGGTTGCTCTCCTCTGCTCCCTGGCTAGGGCACAGCAGGACTGACTGCCTTGCCCTGCATTTCCTCACCACAGCCACTGCTCAGTCTGAGCTTTGAGCCTCCGTGGGTCATTTGGGGGTGTATCTGTAGGTTTGCTGTCTGGGGGTGAGGAGTTGTCTCTCAGCTCACAAAAAAGGCCTGCACTCCTTACCTTTCCATAACCTTGCATGTCACCAGTCACACCCCAGCCCACAGGAGAGTCTGCCTGGGGCACCCTGCCAGGGACATGGCTCCAGGTGCCAGCAGACCCCTCCAGCCATGATGACGGTCCTCAACAGTCCCACTGTGGGCAATGTGGCTGACCCAGCACTCAGGGAGCTCCAGACAGTTGAAACTCCAGTGTCTCCTGCTCCTTCTGGCCCAGAAAGTGGCTGGCAGAGCAGAGACTTGGCACTTCTGACCTTCTGCCACTCTCGCATGCTCCAGCATGTGCAGTGAGTGCTTTCCCCGTGTGGGATTATTTCCTTCCCAGTTGTCCTCTTCCCTGGCTGATCCTTACATTTCCCACACTTGTATCTGTTTCTTTTGCCCTTTATTTACCTCTGAAACCAACCCAGGTGGGTTCTTGCAGGAGCAGCCTCAGGGAACCCAAGGATATACAACTACATGCAAATTTGAGCTGCATGATGGTTTTGGAAGCAGATGAGATTGGCACCAGCTCCTCTCATTGAGTTGTTGCATAAGAGAGGGGCAGAGGTGAATCATCTGATCCAGCCTTTGCTTCAGAGCTCAGCCCCACTTGTCCCTGCCCCCAGGAGAACAGGTTTTACCATTTTTGCCTTTGTCTGTTGGCAGCACTGCCTTTGGTGGCCATCCTGCATGGATGTGCTGTCACAGGGCTGTGTCCTGGCCTTTTCAGAGCACTCAGGTAGGATGCAGCAGACCTTCCCTTGAGAGGTGCAGTCGTGTTCCTGCTCTTTGCTTCCTGACCTTCCACCAGTTACTAATCCCAGGAGGGCTCTATCTCTTATCCCATGGCAGCTGAGTTTCTTTAAGAGCTTTTGGGTATTCTTTAAGTGCTTAAGAGCATTGCCACATACCATTTTCAAAACCCCATAAAGTCCAGTTAATTGGATCACCCTTATCTCCATACTCACCATCTCCTTGCAAGGGAAAGCCATGCCCTGCATGCTGACTCTTCCCAATGAGATAATTATCTGGGATCTGCAGATTGTGCTCTGCACCATGGTTGCTTTATGTGAGGGGTTAAACCTGGCTTTGTGTTTTTAGTTTGATGAGCAGTTTAATGCTGGTCAGACATTTTTTTCGGGGAGAGGCAGCTGCTGTGTGGCTGTTGTTTCTCTCTGTCTGATCCTGATGCCTCATTGGGTGCTCTGGCAACCCAAACTGGGATTGGCATCAAGGGTGGTGTTGCTGACAGGGGGACAAGGATTTTTGTGGTGGCTTTTTTTTTCCTTAACCAATTCAGTTTTCCTTACGAAATAAGTTAAATATGTGCAAACATATTTAAATAGTGCAAACAAAACACAGTGCCTTGCCATCAGCATTTTTAAGATTTAGACCTTTGCATCTGGATTCTCTGAGATTTTCCAGACTGCTTGATTACAAGTAGGATGCATAAAATATTATCTAAGGGTTTCTCTCTGCTTTAACAATTGGTTCTGTGCCAGATGGGGTGTGTTGGTGACCTTGTTTGAACTCAGTGTGATTTGTACATGAACCGTACAGGTCTGCCTGTGTCTGCTCCTCGTGGCTCGTCATCCCCAAACATCTGGGGAGCCACAGTTGTCCCTGATGGTGGGCAGTGAGGAGTGGGGTCTGGATCCATGCTCAGTGTTCCTAAATTGAGAATTTCTGTGGTTTAATGCAGTGCAGGTTCTCTTTGAGACTGAGTAAGCCATGACCAGGGGGTTGCTGCTGGTCTGTCTGCTCAAGCAGTGGGTAGGATGCAGTTTGCTGTGGAGGATGTTGACACTGGTGTACAACACATTGTTTGTCTGATGCTCCCTGGACTTGGTTTCAGCAACTCAAGTAGGAGAGGAAGCTTAGACAAAGAAATGTCCCAAACAGGAAGGTGCTAGAAAGGGAACAAATGTCAGGCTCTGAGCAGGTAAAAGCAGATGATACCAGGATATCCTCCCAAGTGAAGGAGATGAAGGAAGAGATAATCACCCCGGGGCAGGCACCTCTTTGTTCCAGCTCAGCCAGCCCGGGGGTGGGGGGGATGGACAGACCATTCTCAGCTGAACACTTCTGTATTTAAAGTGTGGTTTGTCTGGCTTTAGTAGGGACTGTTTGAGGGGTTGATGGACAGAGGCCAACCCACGGAAGGGGAGAGGCAAGAAGAGTTGCTTCCCTGGGGGATGCTGCTGCTCCTGGTCCCTGCTCTCCGCAGGCTTGGCAGGGAGGAAGGGGGCTGCTCAGAGCCCTGCTGTGGGACAGGGCCAGGGGACATCAGTGCCTCCAGCCGCGAGGGCTGCAAGCCCAGACAGCCTGATGGGTTTATGAGCACATCCACATCCCTGCTGCCACGGCCTGGAGCTGTGTTGGCGGCTCCAGGCTGGCAGCAGTGTTGGTGCTCTGCACAGAGGGGACGTGGCTGTGTTTACAGCTGTTTTAGATACACTTAGCAGCTGTCCTGGGTACATGTAATCACTGCTCACCAGTGTGATGGTTCATCTAAACACCTTCCACTTCACTGGCAGAACAACCCCTGCCTGCCTCCCTTTGCTTTGGGAGCAGGAGGTGTTACTGTGGGAAGACACTTAACTCTTACAGCTCTGTTGATGTTTCTCCACCCACCTTTTGGCCCTCTGTGGAAAGGTAGAGCTCGTGCTGCTTTCAGGGGTGCTGTGCCACAATGTCTGATGTTGGTGATGGGCTCCAAGAGAACACTGGGATGCTCATCATTGCTCAGTGTGCAATGCAGGTGCATCAGACAAGCAGTGGATGTTGCAGGCACCTGGGGTAAGTTCTGGATGCTGCTGCTGGTGGTGACCAGTGTAAACAGAAGTGGTGAACCAATTCAAGCAATCCTTTTCCATGCGTTTTTCCAACTTCTCACATGTCTTGGGATTTTTGAGCTGGAGATATTCTTGTACTTGAATAGCACTTTCTGGATCTTGCTTCCAGTTTTTCCTCCTCCTAATTCCCAATGTTAACTTTACTTTTTTAATTTTTTTGACCACTCCTTGTCACGATTCCATAAAAGGTCAGCTCAGTCTGTCTTGGTGCCAGGGCCTTGCAGCTGAGCAGTAACAGCCAGCCTACACTGTAGCTCATCTGTCATGACCAGAACCTCTCTGGATGCTCATGGTTTAAAAACTGGCCTTGTATTGGTCACTGAGCAGATTGGTTCATGACCTGTTGCTGGGGAGTGCTCAGACTGTCCTCAAGGCAGTTCTGCATTTTGGTGTCTGGTCCTTCCTGACCACTGTGACCCCAAGGGCACATTTTGCCATGGGTGGCACCACACAGCCCCATGCCTGTGGCTGCCCTGCCTGGGGATGTGAGAGGATGAGGGGGAGCCAGAGTCCTTCCTCTGTCCTGTACTGCAGTGGGGTCCCTGCAGGTGGGGTGAAAAGACCAGGACCATTGGTGCTCATGTGAAATTGCATTGGATGTCACTCTTCCTCCAGCCCCAAGGATGGAGTTCCCTGTGGATGGAGATCCCTGTCTTTAGGATGTGTTTCCAGCCCAGTGTGGGGTCCTCTGCATTTTGAGGCTGCCCTGATCCAGCTCTTCCCTTGGATGACATCAGGCAGGGCACTCTGCTTGGCTGTCACCCTATCTGTTTGCTCACAGGCAGTCTGGCATCACCATCCTGCCTGCAGACCCAGCTCAGGACACCATGTAGGCATGAGGACACACCTCAGCATTGTTCAGGGGTCTACACAAGCAGGTTACTGCAAGAGGAGCTGCCAAACTGCCTTGAAGCATGTGCTGGCCTTAGAAATTCCTGTTACAGACCATCTCTGAAGCAGCTGAATCTTTGATTGGGCAGCTACGCTCCCCAGTTGTCCTACAGCAGCAGCCACCACCCCGGTGACAATGCCATTGTCCTTCCACAGGACTGCCAGCCTGCCACTCGGCAAGGAATGGGTTAAACATCCTCCCTCCTTCTTTTTGCAGCATGGATTTGGAAACAGGTTCCCCAGGCTTGGCAGCTGCCCCGCTGAGGATCATATGGCGACAGCAGGGAGAAACTCCTAAGCTTGGATCTGCTGCCAGGGCTTTTCAGGGATGCAGCTTCTGTTGGGTTGGTGGCACAGAATGGTGGAGGAGGTGCTGGGTCTGGCAGTGCATCCACCACATCCTCAGGTGAGCTTAAGGACTCCAGAAGTAGGTCTGTGTGAACTGGCCTGCTGGCTGTGAGGAGTGTCTCTAGCGCGGTAGATATGGGATGGAGAATCCATCCAAATCCTTGAAGAACTGTGCACCAGGACCAGCACACAGGGATATATTCAGCACATGTGGGGACCCCAAGGAATGAGACCAGTTTGCAAATCATGTTTCCCTGAGGTGGAAAATCAGTGTCAGAGTGTGGAAACGTTGAAGCTGCTTTTGACTTGTGGTGTTTGAAATGCACCATGCTCACTTCTATTGAGTGACTGCCTAATATTTCCAATTTCCCAGGACTTTGATGAAAAGCCATTGTTAAAGAGCCATTCATTTATTAAAGTGGGTTTACAGAAAACAAACCAAGCCAAAAAACCCAACCAATAAAAAAAAAAAAACAAACCCACACCAAGGTTTGAATTACTTGGAAAACTGTGATGTTTCATAAGCACCAGCAGCTGAGTCATAGTGGCTCAGCTCAGCAAGGCCAGTGCTGTTTGGGGAGGGAGCCCCTTTCATTCCCCAGTGGCAGGGAGCCAGCTAATCCATGCTGGAGTTGGGTCTGCCATTGAGCAGGATGAGGAGCCTGGGAACACGCTGTGCCTCCCACCCCACCCTTGTCCCTGCCACATTTCAGGGTCAGGGTCAGGGACCACCACAATGGGTCACCCGGTCCAACCTCCCAGCTCAGGCAGGATCATCCCAGAGCACACAGCACAGGGTTGTGTCTGGCAGTGATTTTCCCAACATCCTCGTGGGACACAACCACTTAGGTGACACAGAGGTGGAACTGAAGAAAGTGGTTTTGTTTCATGGCTTCACTGCTGATCCTAAGGCAGGGGAAAGATGCAGTATTAGTGTTAAATTTCCTGAGTGTAAAATGGGATAAGAAAACACAGACAGGCATTCCCAGAGGTGAAGGCATCAGCAGCCAAAAGCTGCCTGCCCGTTTTTGCTGCTGCTCCTGAGCAGGGCAGAGGCGAAGGGCGGTGCCTTGAGAGAAGGAAGTATAAAAATAGGTTGTTGTTTCTGGCTTTTGTGTTGGTCCTCTTTACCCTCTGCCTGGATGGATCTTTACCTCACCAGGAACTGGGAGAGAAGGAAGAAGCCACAAGCTACTCAGTGCTGCACCTGGAGCCCGTGCTGGGCACTGAAGGGACATGGTAATGTGGGTGTCAGCACCTAAACTCTCTGGAGAAACGGGTGAGACAGCACACAGAGTTCTCAGCACCAAGTTTTAGTCATGCCAAGGTGGTTGATGCTGCAACACGTGTCAGCACATATCCAGGACCATAGGAAACGGCCTCGAGCTGTGCCAGGGGAGGTTTGGATTGGATATTAGGAAAAAATCCTTCACTGAAAAGGTGGTCAGGTAACCTCAAGGGCACAGAAAGCTGGGAAAGTTAAGATTTCTCTGACCAGTTGATGTCTGTAGTCAACTGTGGCCAGGAATGAGACTTTGGGACTTGATGAAAGTGCTCTGAAGGGCAGGGGTGAGGAGTGATATCAGGCTGCAAGCCTGAATTGGCTTTTGCAAGCCTGAATCCCAGTTCCTGGTGGGGTAAAGGTGCTAAGCCACCAAAACTGGGGAGAGCAAGGCCAGCATTGCATTTCTCTGTATCCTGCAGCATCCCATGGGCTGAGCTTGGCTCAGGAGCTGCAGGTGTCTTTAAACTGCAATGACCTGCAGTGGTTTTAAACTGAGAGACAGTAGATTTAGATTGGATATTGGGACAAAATTCGTGGCTGTGAGGGTAATGAGGCCCTGGCACAGGCTGCCCAGAGAAGTTGTGGTTTCCCCATCCCTGAAGCGTTCCAGGCCAGTTTGGACAGGACTTGGTGCAAATAGTGGAAGGTGTCCCTGCCTATGGCAGAGGGTGAAATGGGATGAGCTTTAAGGTCCCTTCCAACGTAATCCGTGCTGGGATTCTATGTCAAGAGCAAAATGCGAGTCAGAAACCTGCTCCCTAGGTGACCACACGCCTTCATTCTAAGCCTGCTGTCACAAACAGCCAAGGTTTGAAGCAGTTATTTAATCCTTTTTGGATCCCCTGTTCCGCAGGAGGATGAAGCCTTAACACACATCAGGAGCCATACACGTGGTGGAAGCACTGATGAACTTGACTGATGACGTTTGGGTGGAGATCTCCCAAATGTTTTGCTTTCTGGAAAACACTGTTTGGCCTTCTCATCTTGCCGTGGTGGGATGCACTCGGACACGGACACCGCATCCAGGATGACGCTGGAATGGCAGAAGCTCAGTCCGTGGGCCCCGGGGGGGGTGCTGGATGCCCCGGCAGTGGAGGCTGGTCCGGGACCCCTTCGGCTGTGGGGTCTCGGGTGCGCGGTCCAGGGGCGCGG